>KK121379.1:269279-364563 GCA_000611955.2 Stegodyphus mimosarum | reverse complement strand
ATTTTAATTGTTCAAGTTGCATGGTTTCTTTCAAATAACTGTTTTAAAATTTTCTGTTCATTCATTCAAACTGTGTAGTTTGAATAAAAGATGCATCATTTATTTTTTTCAAATAGTTTTCTTTATACTATATTGTTTAGTTATAGTTATTATTTTAGGTAATTTTAAAAATTTTAATTATTTGTGTTGCTTTGTCTCTTCAGATAATTTAAAAAAAATTTTTCTATTTATTCATACGAACTGTGCAGTTTAAATATATTTATTATTGTAAATTTTCCAGAATTTGATTTTATTTATTTGGATTGCATTCCTTTTGAAAGAATACTCTGCAACTCAGACTACAATGCATTTGAAAACTGCATACATTAAAAGAGAAAATACAGTAAAGCACAGTTAACACGCTTTTCAATGGGCCGTTCAGAAAGATATATAAATAAGAGAGATGTATAACTGACATTTTAACTTAGGATGACTTGCATACATTTCTTTAAAGTTTTATCATTGTGCCCATTGCTTTACATAATTTTATCATCACACATTTAGTTTCTTAAAATGTTATTCATATTTTAGTCAAATATTTTATTTTTGAAATCGCAAGAATCAAATCTCATAAGATTAAAAAAGTTTTAAATTTAAAAAAATTAAATTTTATGCAAAAATTATTTTTTTTCTTCTTAATGGCTTGTTGTTTTTCTTCAGGCATTCTGCAAGTATATTAAAAAGCATCCAACTTTTCGAAACATCTTGGTATTTCTGACATTCATTTTAAATAAAGTTTCGCCTTCCAATTCATAAAGGCCCACAAATGGCCGAGTGTTAATTCATTGAACACTGGTAGTTTGGTGCAGGTTCAAATTGCATGGGCGTTTTCGTGGTTTTTCTCATGTGTAAGGTGTATACGAGCTAGTTTTCCTTAGAGAGTTTTCCACGATGGCATCCCTCCTTTTAGGCAGATAGCCCTGCTTTGCCATAATTTTAATAATCTAATCCAATCCATTTCATCCGTAATTGGTCAGAGCCTTTATCAATCTTTAGAGGCTTGGTATTTTGAGGGAATGAGATGAAAGGAAAGACTGGTTTCATCAACAGGAAAATGTTTTTAGATGAATCCATATATGTCACTCGATAAATTCCTGAATCTTCAAATAATTCGACTGAGAATTCTCTGTTTATGATACGATATGATGTTCTATAATGTAATTTTAATTTATACAAACATATAGTCAAAAATAAGTCGCTCTTCACTTTAATCTGCAACGATATTGTTTATGTCTTTTCCGTTACCACAAGCACAATTGCAGGTATTTGCTGGTGGACATGTCCAAGTGTTTTCTCTTCGAACACCCAACTTCCTTGAAGTAGATTCCCCTTTAAATTTTCCCCTCTAATTCCTTCTTTCCTTCTACATTGGTTTTCAGTGCTGACACAAGAAAATTAAGATTTTTCAATTGTTACACTTCCATGAATTTTGCATTCTTGTCAATTTTTTTAAAAATATCAGTTGCATCAAATGCGTTTCAGCTGAAGACAGCTTTTCATTTTTTGGACATTTTTACTATAAGTAAAGTTTAAAGCAGTTTAAAGTTCAAAATTAAATTCAATTAAAGTAGCAGATGATAACATAGCAAAGGTAAAAATTTACTCTTACAAATATTAAAAAAAAAAAAAAAAAAAGGAGAGAGGGGGAAGTTAAAAATTTAAACGATATGATCTGTAATTTAAAAACAAATAGCTTTTCATATAGTATTAATAAATGTATGTTATGCATCATTGAGGAAAAAAATTTCATATAATTAATTCTCTGTAAAATTTATTTGAAGTTTAAGGTTAAAAATAGCTGTGGCAATTCACTGTAACAAAATCCATAAACCAGATTTGGCGTTATTATTACACAAAAAGAAAAAAAGAGATGCCAAATTTCAAAATGCACCAATATGTTATTTTTTTTTTGCACATGTGCCTAGAAATACATATACTTTAAGATGATGTTAAAAATTTGATAGATTATAATACAAAATTTTTTCAGAAATTTATAAAAAATATTTTAAAATAAATCATAAAAAGGTTTGCAAATTATATTTGGATTAAGGCTAAATTTCAAATTTTGGAAGAAGGAATCAAGTAAATTTAATAAAAAAAGAGATATTAATAAATATTTATCAAATTCAATTAACATTGAGGAGCTAAAGTTTTGAGACATGATATTTTAAAAACTACTCATGCAATTTTTACAAAAATCGGCTGATTGGCATAATTTGAGTCATAGAATCAAAATATGGAAAAAAATTGACACGCCATTTCAGAAAATGTCTGATTTTGTGTCAAAATACCTATATTAAAGCAATGCTATATATAAATCTAATACGTATCCTAAATCGTGCTTTTGAGACAGGTAAAACGCAAGTTGAAATTCATTAATTGGCCCAGTAGAACGGGAGATATAGAACTGTCCTCTCCTTTTCTTGTGCAGTGTACATTATTTGCCCCTTAACAGCATGATGACAATTCCTTCAGATGATGATCCATCAATAGTCAAATGAACTGCTGAATTGTGTTATTTCTTGATAATTCAGCTGTTGGCATGACTTTTCTTGGTTCTTCTGATGTGTAATATTTGGGACCAAAGATATATGGGTTAATGAATTTTGCTGATTGTAGGTCTTGCCTGAGTTTTATTAGCATTTTTTTCTTTTTACATTTTTACATTACATTTGGATTATTTGCATATACGTAATGTATGTACAGTATAAAATCTGAGATTTGGACTCATTGGGACTTTGGTAATTACAGATTATGGAATTTGAATTAGTTGAATGAGTTGTTTCATATGGTGTTAAGATACAAGAGTAGAAGAATGGGAGTGGACTATTGGCAAATACACTGTGCATATGGGTGTAATACCAGTTATCAAGCTACGAATATGGTAAATGATTTGGTTTGAAGTCTAGGAAAAGTGAAAATAGCTAAAAACGTTAGACAAACAGATGATAGCAGGGTTCTTAAAGAGAAAATTGTTTATGCAAAGAAGGAGCAAAAGGAAAATGTAGACTAAAAATGGGATATACAGGGAGAGATAACACATATTTTTATTGTTAAAGGATGTAGGACTGAAGATAAAATATTGAAAGGTATAGGCTGAAGCAAGGCCAACATCTGTGCATTCCTGTACATATGTATAAGATATCATTGAGTCTTGCTAACTGTTAAGCTTCCGCTCCAATTTTGAGGAATAACATCTGGGAGGGGATCCAAGCATCTGATGCCCCTCTTCTGTTACTACCAGCATCTCAAGAGGACTTTCAGTTTGCCATATATTTTAAGTGTTCCCTTGTTGCACAAACACTATATGATTATAAAACCCATGCCTTCTCTGGGATTCAAACAAACCTGGGCTCTTCAGTATGGCAGTCAGCATCAGTAACCACTATACTGGCTGGGCAGAAGATAATATTGACAAATGTGAGATGCATGTAAAGAATTAAGGTATGTAGAATTTAAGGTAATACAAAAGGAGATTAAGACTGAGAAGTCAACAGTTGTGACAATGAAAAAATTTTCTCACTTTTAAGATGGCCGTGAACTAGTGTTATATTTGGGATTATGCTCATATTACCACACTTTTACAAGAAACTTTTCAAATATTGCAGAACCCCTTTTGAAAGAGGAAAAAAGCTAGATTTAAATGATCAGAGGAGGCAAACAAGGCCTTAGAAGCATTAAAATAAGCCTTAATATCTGTGGCAGTACTGAAGTTACTGGATCAGAAATGACTGTTACAGAATTAAGTAACACTTCAGATTATTCCACAAGGGCGGTTTTAATGCAAGATAGGCATAAGTAGTATTTTTTAGTGAGGCAGTGAACCCAGCAGAAAGGAACTATTCTATAACTGAAAACAGGCTGTTGGCTTTGTGTCACGCGAGAAAAAATTCTATGTGTATTTTGGCAATGGCCCTGTGTCAATTTTCACAGATGATGTTGTAGATTACAATTACTGGCAAGAATATACAATAATTTAACTGGCTACTGCAGTAGTGCTCTTATTCAAAGATTCAAATATCAAGTGAGTAGAACAATCTAAAGTTCACACTTACCTGAGTAATGTCGAATGTCCAATGTTCATGTATAATCTAATAATGGGTTCTGCTGGGCAAGTCAGATGACGATAGCAAACACCTAAGTCTCTACTACAAATCACGTTCGTTACTAGTTGCAATTTTCCGTCTCAATTTGAACTATTGTTACTTGCCAGAAAGTTTGCATGAATCTCTGGATTGAGTGAGTGCATTAAAATATATATATATAAGAGCCTCCTACCCACCAAAAAAGGTAAGTGTTATTTAAAGTTAAATGTCACATGTTTAAATCTAAAATAAATCTAAAAAATATGTATGGATTACATTCATTTGCGCATGAAGCATTCATGAATTACTGGCAGTGACGTAACAAGAGGGAAGCAGGGAGGTGGCCAACCCCTTTTGGTGGCATTTTTCTTATAAAACATTATTTTGCAAAAGTTACTCACGTGAATAATCGAGGCATTTTGAATTGCCATATGGAATTAAATTGAGAACAAGAATAGTTTTTACTCTAGATAAAATATTTTAAGAAATCACTGCTATATTTCAACAGCTACAAACTTCATGGTATGCCTATCTTGTTCTGTCAAAACTTTTGAATGAAAATTATGAATAACTAAATTATGATTATGATGACATTCATAAGGAAGAATTCCTGTTTAAGAGAGAAGTAAGGCAAATTTTATTTCCGTTATTGCTAAGGAAAATTAAACAGAAACATGGAAGGGTGATCTTTTTGAATTTTTACAGCTTATTTAAAATACAATCTCTGGAACAAAGTTCCAAGTATTGTAATATTAAAGCAAACTTTCCTTACAAATGCTGTAGTTATTGTTATTTATAAGAAGTATTTTCTAAATAAAAATCATGTAAGAAATATTTAAGAACTACGAATGTTTATTCTTCATTTAAGAAATCTTTCTTGTACGTAACAGCAACTGGAGCATTCACGTCATCAATGGTTTTGCTGACAAAAAAGCTAGCAATATAATAATGTAATTTTAATTAAAGTTTTTCTTCAAAAATAAACAGAGGAGTTCTAATTTATTTCTCTATTTGTTGACTTTTTTTTTTTTTTGGGGTTTTTTGCTTTTTTTTTTTTTTTGGGTTGTTGTTTATTTGTATATCAAGAGGCTTGGCAAATTCAGTGACTGCTGTAGTAGCAGAAAGTTCAGTAACCACCCCAGGTGGCAAGAGCTCTAGCTATGCTAATGATTGTTGGAATTATACTGTTTGAGTAATTTCCATTAGAAGGCTCCATGAAATTTAGCTTTGCTATCACTGGTGGCCAAATTGTACTTCTCTTAAATCAACCAATCTTCAAAAAATTTTGATTGCGGACTATTATTTATCATTTTCTTTGTATTATATTTTTACTTTACTTCATATAAATTAATGTAGGATTTTTATGTTATTCTACTTGTGAGAATACATTTATTGTTATTCATAATAAGTCTTTGTATTATTATTTAAATGGTTGTTGAAAATGAGTGGAAGGCAGTTTCATTGAAGATGGTTAAAAAATCCTCTGTTCGAAAGTTTTGTAAGAAGTGCATGTAGGGCATTTGTTTTTTTTTCATATATGTCATAGAATGGTTGTCACACCATTTTAGATAGTTTAAATTATCAGAAAATATTAACCCCTTAGAACCATTTTGATAAGAGAAGACAGTAGGGTCAAATAGTAAAAAATATGGCGAATAAGTTATTTGGGGCTTCACAGGGCTCTTTTTCAATAAAAAGAAATTCAAGCTTCTTTGTTCAAAATGCGGCATTATGCCAAATGTTCAAGTGAGTGTAACTGCATTTGTACTACAACATGTAATATTATGCTGTCCTGGATGATGTCACTTCATATATTTCTTCTATCGAAAATTCTTTAATACCTTCTAACTATCAAATTCAAAATTCAAGTATTTCAAGTTTAAGGTATGTGACATGCTTTTTCTGAGAATGCTTCATCTTCTGAAAATTAGCCTTTTGAAAAAATTCTTATTAATAAATACATTTTTCCCCTGTATTCCTAATTTTTTTTGCTTTCAAATGTTTTAGACCATATCGTTAATAAAGCTTTTAAATAACGCTTCCAATATTTCATTATTAATTTTTTAAATTTTATTTGCAAAATCATACTCCTCCTTCATTAAAACTTACTGCAAAATTTAATTTTCAGTGCATAAATTTGTAAAAAATCTGCTCAATGCCGACCTCTTGTATTAATTCCCTAAAAGGTATTTTAAGATTGCAATGGAGCAGCTAATACCAAATACGTATTAAAAAGTCCAAATATTTTTTTCTAGAATGTATCTAATTTATCTGTGGCTGAAAATCGAACACTATAACAGCTGTTAAATGTATTTAAATCATTTTCACAGGTACAATACTGTGAAAATAGTTTAGAGATATACAATCTTGTTTATACATTTCTATCAGTTATTTAATTGGTTTCACTGTTGGAAATTCGTTTTCGAACAGGTATATTCAGCATCCCCGGATTTTCAGTTGTTTAGTAATTCATAAATTAATAAGATTTAGAAAGGTAACCGAAAGTAAAGTTTTATCAGTCTTGTTTAAAGTAAAGTCATTCAGGCAGGTGATGAAGTTTTTAAATAATAAATTTCAGTTACCAAAATCAGTCTTGAAAGGAATGTTAAAAAATAAAGGCATCAATCAGAAGATAGTGACAGTTCAAACATTTATTCAGGCCGTTTAATTTTTTGACTGAAAAATTTGAAATTTTGGAATTCACTTTTATTTAATGGCCTCTAGATGTCAGAAGAGCTGTTTACTATGATGAGTAACATAACAAGAAGAAATTGAGTGTGCTTCTAGTTTCTAACAATATTGGAAGCAAGAACCTTTCATCTCTGATTATATGTAATTTCTTTAAACTATGCTGCTTCAAAAACATGAAAAATTGCCATGCTGTTATACCAGTAGCAAAAGGGCATACTTGTTTTTTATGTTTTTACCTTTCTAAATAAATTTGATGACAAATAAAAGAAGTCTTTTTGGTTATAGATCATGTCGCATCTATCTGATCTCCATCATCGACATGAAAACACATATGTGCGTGCACATACATACTCTAATTAGTTGTAGTAGCCAAATGTAAGCATTAAATCTTGGGATTATATAATCAGTGTGGGTAAATTCTAGGAAAGATTTAGTCTGAAAGGTTTGTCTGCTCTCAGAAGAAGAAAGAACATCAAATTTTGACCATGGATGCCATGTGTGATTTTATCTTAAAGTAATAACCCAATCCTCACTTATTCCAAGAAAGTAGATAGAATCATATCGTAAGACAGTGAAACTGATATAAATTTTAACATTGATAAAGAACAATGGAATGATGTGATTAATCGCTTTTCAAAATCTCATAAATTGGGATGGACATCTACTGATAGCCAGCTATATTTAGGGCATGTTGAATCTGTGTGTGATAAAATGGTGACTGAAGTACTCGATAAATATGAAATTGATACTCAAATGTCCCATTCGAAAAGTGCTTTAGAAGTTTAAAAAACATTTAGATTTTATATTCAGAATGCTCATTTAACATGAAATGCAGTAAAATAATTTTAATAGTCCATTTTTTGCTCTTGCCCTAAACTAGACAAGCTGGTAGTAACTTCAGCAGATATAGTTAGCATCATATAACAGAATATGCATGTTTAATTAATATGAATGTAATTTGAATAATTTTGCTAAACACATGTTACAATCAGGATGTTAATAAAACTTTCTTGAACATGCGAATATAATATGTTTCATAATTATATGGATCTCTTATTTTAAACATCATGCTTGCTTATATCCAAATCCCTCAAAGTCATGTAAAACGGCAGATGACTGTAATTTAATGTAAGAGTCACTCAAAAATTATTTCATCCTATGCTCTAAAAGTGCAAAACTTTTTGACTCACAGAGCTCTTTTTAGAATCAGTTTCTCTAATGCAGGTGTTCTTGGAGGAGGTTAAACAACTAGGAGGAAGGGGAGTATTTCAGGGGGTCAGCCTTTTATATACTTATTAAGTACTTAGTTTTAGTTTATGAATAGAAAAAATACTTTATTCAAGTCTTGGTATTTGTCAACATTTTCTATACTTGTTTAATTTATAAAACACTTCAAAAAATAATCTAAATTTAAATAAATATATATGTAGTTTTCAAACTTTGGAACAGAAGAGGGAAAGATCATCTAGCAATAATGAAAGGGATGCATGGAGCAAAAAAAGGTTGAGAATCCCTGCGTTAGTAGATCCTATATCTTTCAGGTTAATTTGTAAGAAAACATTTTACGTTATTTCTGAGAGTGTCATTAACATCATTATGATAGGTTTGGTTCCTGAAAATTAATAATTTGCAATTCAATTCGAATACATATTAATTCATAATTTTTTATTATTCATTACAGAAGATAGTTACTATATAATTCTGCAACTATGTAGTGCATGTAGGCTTAAACTTAAGCATGACATTATAAGGTATTTCTCCCACTTTCTTAACATGGCTTTATGGTGTAATGGTAAAGTACACTTGGCACGAATTCAAGAGGTCCGTGGTTCGAGTCCTGGCGAAGGATTGCTCATTTTTCACTTCTGCTTCTAAGTACCTAATGTCTCTACACTTGTGCCCGAACTAAAAAAAGGTGGTGGATGATGATTCTCCATCACCAGGATTTGGCAATTGGGTCCCAAATCCCCAGTCATCATTTAAAAGGGGGAGTATATAAAGTATTTCTCCCGTCTTCTTAGCATGCCTTCATGGTGTAATGGTAAAGCACCTTCAGCACAAATTCAGGAGGTCTGTGGTTCGAGTCCCGGTGAGGGCATTGCTAATTTTTCACTTCTCCTGCTTCTAAGTACCTAATGCCTCTACAACATAAAGAAATGTAAACGTGCTTGATGAAAAACCAGTGGTTTCATTTTTGTGCACAGTTTTCTAATTTTAGGTTCCAGTTGTTAATAATTGCAACAGATACATTGTTCTGTATTGATGAAGATTCTGAACATTGTTCTGTATTGATGAAGATTCTGAACATTGTTTTGGTGTCTGCGTATGCAGAGAATCATGGTTTACAGATATGTATAGTTGAGAATAACAACAATGCTTTCTCAGACAAGATCTTGAATTCATCTTGCATGCAACCAAAATAGCAGTAGACTTTGAAGTAAGTTTTGAGACATGATTTTTAGCTCTGCAAGATGTCAAATTTATAAGATCTTGTATACCATTGAGTTTATGGTGAATAATATTTTTTTCATTCTGTACTCATTAAGCATTAGTCAAATACCTTCTCTTGAACTATCAGAAATTAAAATTCAAATGAGTCTTTCAAAGCTTTGAAGTGCATCTAAATATTTTTATGTATTTACCTTGGATCTTGATGCTATTTTCATTGAAGAAGAATTTTGTAATAGGGATGCAGTTATCATTTTCTTTTAAGCGTTTTTCTTAAAAGAATATGCTTTGACATTTGCATAAAATCTGTGGCATTTTTCCCAGCAGTGTATTCAATTGCTAATTATATAATGAAACCTCGAAAACTATGCGTGGGAAAACTTATGAGAAATTGCTGAGAAACCTCAGTGTTATTGCAGTGAACATTCACAGTGAACAAACTCCAATTTGACTAGCAATCTGTATTTATATGGGTTTAAGTTTCAAGGAGATTCCAGCAATTCTCAGAAGTTCGATAGCTTCTTGAATATGCAGTTCCAAGAAATGCCCTGGCATCAAATGTTAGGAGAGACATGAAATTCAGTTTAATGAATTTTTCTGGTTCAGAATATAATTTCTAAATTTCTTATTTTGACCCTATGAGTTGTTTCATATTCTTTAATTTCATTCAGATTTTATTTATTTTATTTTCCTCGAATGGTGGAGGAGGTCCTGGGAAGTTCAGCCAGAGCTTATATTGGGAACTTCTGATCTAACAGAATTGTCTATTAAATCTTAGTTATTTCTGATAAAGATTTAAAATTATATTAATAATAATTATTAGTAATAATTAGTAGTAGATTTAATTAGATTATTAATATTTAGTAGCAAAATTATGTTGGTAATAATTAATACTAACATGAATTAGTGTTTTGATGTTTTTGTTTTATTTTCCTCTTAATTTTAGGAAAACATGTTTGAAGTTACAAGGGATTGGTCTGATGAAGATGTTACATCTTTACTCAATCAGATTCCTTTAACTAGGCTATATGAACATATACTGCTCTCTTCTGATGGTATATTTGAATTTTTTTCTAGTTTCATTTATTGTGCACATTTTTTAAAAATTTTTTGTTTGAATTTTCTTCTATCATGACATAGTTCATGGATAAGAAATCTTTTTTCATTAGATACATACAAGCTGTGTTGCATGTATCTTCCTCATTCAAATTTTTATAATATTTGGCAAAATAGAAAATTTGCGTATAATTTAAGTCATAGGCTCTTCCCCCCTGCTGTAGTTGATGATTAATTTATAATATGTTTGCTCCTTCTTTGTTATTTATTTAAACACAGATAAGAATCTCAGTATTAAAGTGCCATCTGAAGAGATGATGCTGAAATTATTTGCCTTCTCCACTGCCCTAGTAAATGTTCTTTTTGGAGGATTAGAAAATTTCTCTACTGAAAATTTTGAGAATTCCATTAAACATGTCTGCAACATGATAAGGTAATTATGTCATTTCTTTTCTCTGAACTACTAATTGTATAGAATTGTGCATATATATTCAAATACATATTTATATTATAATAAATCAAATAAGTATTTACAAGACAGTAATGCAAGATTGATGCAGATGATACAGATGCAAAATTGGTTTTATGTAATATATATTCTCCATGGTGCTCTAATGTTCTTATGAAGGAAATTCCTCTATTCTTACTCTGCAGGTATGTAGCTCCATAAAAATAATGGCCTTGAGAATATGCATATTGTTAAAGATAACAATTTCAATTTTTGTAGTCCTTGAAGCCATCACTCTCAGCTGGTGTATTACAGTTTTCTAGTAATTGTCCAAAATTTGAAAATAAAGACCTTTCAAATGATTTTTGATATGGAAAAAAGGAGTATAAGCCTAAGATCTGGGAAATATTAGTCTCAAATGAATTTTTAATATAGAGAAATGAAAATATTATAAAATTTAGATCTGGAAAATATGAGTCTACAGAGTTGCCAAAATGCTATTTTCAGTAAAAAATACAGTAACATCCAAAAATACAGTACAAGTGGCATCCTCACAGTGCAACAATCTAGGCTGCATGTGAGCAACTTGAATCTTTTTAGAACCTTCTTTAATAATGTAATTGATTTACAGTTTGTTCTTGAAGCAAGAATTCTATGTAGACTATCCTCTCACTTTTGAACAAGCATATTAGTATTTATTTGAATTTAGATTTATTCATTTTTCCCTTTTTTATTTCTTTGTATGAGGTAAAGTAAGTATTGTAATCGTGAAAAAATTTGTGTATCATATTTCAACGAAAATATCTATTTTGACCGCTCTTTCAAAGATGTTTTTATGTGATATTTGTATGTGCGAACAGAATAAAACACTCCTTTTTCCCAAAATGGATTGAAAAATGGATTCAGAAGAGATTTTTTTTGTGGCGTTTGTATGTATCTTACGTAACTCAAAAACAAGTAGCGTCGGAACATTGAAATTTTGTATGCAATTTTGTATATATGTTTGTATGTATTACCTTTTTGATTGCAGTCGGCTGCATCTAAAGAATATATATATATATATATATATATATCTCTCTGTTTTGTCTTGGTGAGCTCAGTTTTTTTTATTCTTATATATTACTAAATTGTGCATTTTTTTATTTTAAAAATGATCTAATTATGTTGTTGTTATATTTCAGTTAAGGTTTTTATACCTTTATTTAATCTGCATGCAATAATTATAGAATTATCAACAATTTGAAAGTTGTTTAAGTTTCACTAAGCCAAATAAAACCGTCATCTGTTTACATTTGAAAACTCTTAGTAAAATAATGAATTAAGTCAGTTTCTGCACCTTCAATGTCTTTGACCAGTTGAATCAAAAGTAAACTTTCAGTTTTTTGCACTGAAAAATTTGCCTTCTAGTGCCTTCTTCACTGGCCAAATTGCTTGTTTTTGCATAGAAACTCTTAATTTTAATTGTAAAAAAAAAATTTTTTTTTAAATGTTTTAACTGTATTTGGTGTCTTATATACACTGCTGGCCACCCAAATTGCAACACCAAGAAAGACAAGAGATATCACAACAAAATGTATTTAGTAGATAACATGTTGATCAAGTATCAAATGATAAAATTTATAGACTTTTGTGAAGTGTGGTTCCTTCTAGAATCAGTAGCCAGAGTAGCTGCCATTGTTGGAGATCACCGTTGCCACATGCCTCGACATTGATTCAAAGAGACTTTGGATGTGTTCTTGGGGTGCAGCAGACCAAGCAGCTTCCACACGTTGCAAAAGTTGATCTGGTGGGGCAGCTTGGGATGTAATCTGGATCAGTCGTTCAGCAACCATGGACCACATGTTTTCTATCGGCAAAAGATCCGGCATTATCCTGTTGAAATATGGCTGTGGGCAAGCCCTGAAGGTAAGGAAGGGCAACTGGCTCCAACACCTCGGATCTCCGAGCTGGCTGTTTAAAGTACTGGCAATGCGTACTAGAGGAGTGCGAGAGTGATACCCAATACTGCCCCATACCAAAATACCTGGTGCAGGACCAGCATGGCGGTGCATAACGCAGCTGTTCAGCATAGTCTCTCCACGGTGTCTCCAGACTCGAATCCAACCATCATGGTGTTGCAGACAGAAGCGTGACTTGTCACTAAAAACAATTTCATTCAATTCTGCCATCCACGTCCTTCTTTCATCGCACCATTGGTGGCGGTGACGTGTGTGGTTCTGTGTCAAGGGTAGACGAAGCAATGGACGTCTTGCGGACAGTCCACTCTGCTGTAAACGGCGATGAATGGTATGCGCAGACACTGGGTGATGCGTTACAGACTGAATGTGCTGTGCTATGGTTCGTGATGTGACTGAGCCATCCGTCACTGCCATATGCACAATGTTCCTGTCATCATGTGAAGTGGTGTACTGAGGTGGATGCGATCGAACATGTCGATCCGTTGTACCTGCCTGCATCCAACGGTCAGATATCTGCATTACAGTTGTTTGGTTTCATCCAACACAACTACCGATTTCCCTGAAAGATAATCCACACTCTCGGTAGGCCACTATCCTTCCTTTGTTGAACTCGGATACTTGATCAAACGATGATTGCTGTTTACCACGAGGCATAATTGATTGTTTTTTTGAAAAAACCACAAGAAAAACACAATTGCCAAACTTGAAATCGTTGAAAACTTAAATAGCGCTTTGAAGTGGCGCCACAGGTGCATGTGATGTGCCTTTGCGCTGAAATTCTAATCATTTGCATATCTCACCTCTGCTAATGCATGTTGTAAATTTCATATTATTTGCATGCCTTCTTCAGAGTGTTGCATTTACGGTGGCCAGCAGTATATTTATGCATTTTACAATTGTTAATGAAGATGTTTTGAGTTTTATGCATTTTTTTCCTCGTCTTGAAGTGAGAGCTGAATTAATTGAATGAGAAATATATCTCTAATGAAATTCAAGGAAATAAATTTAAATGAAATGCAGGAAAAATATGTGTAATTTAATAGATTGTACAAGGAAGTCATGGTGTCCGCATAACATTTTTTTAGAACAAGGCAAATTGCATATGTGTTGCTTCTATCTTTTCGATTTTTTACTTGTGCTTAAAGGCCAGGATTTGTCCTCAGTTATTTATTTTTTGAGGACATTCATATCACTTGGGATGCTCTCCAGAAAATTCGGACATATATATTTTATATATATATATATATATTTTTTTTAATTTTCTCTGCTGGAATGTAAGATTTTTTAAAACCAATCTTGTTTTATACTTTCCATATACCCTGGTTCTGAGTTAAGATGTTATGCTTTGTGAAGTCGTTCCAGTTAAATTCATTGCTAATCATAATTTCATTAGCAGATGATCTGACTGCACAAGATTCTTCACTCATATATGTTTTCGGGCTTTTTTAAGTGTATAAGACGATCCAGAATGGCTCTTGTTAGCTGTTTAACAGATTTTTCAAAATTAAGTTTAATAAAATAAAAAATATGCTCACTCTACATCTATTTCTATGTTTCAGTTGCATTTTCTGAAAATTTCGTATAAAACCATTGCATAATTCCGCTTGGAATTCCAATATTCCATTACTGTGATACAATGCAACAAGATGCATGAGGAAAATATGCTCTGAACAGGCACACACTTCAGTTGAAACATATGAAGGAAAGCTATAGGGTTTCCAGCACCCTCTGCATTGCAAGCAATCTTAGTATGTTCGTGTCAGCTGCCAACTCACCCAGTTTTTCATCACATCTCCTGATCTACCAGTAGATCACTGAATCTCCAGTCTTTAATTTTTAGCTGTTAGTAAGGAAAAAATTTCCTTCCAAAGAATGAAATGTATTGAATTAATGAAACTTAAATTTTACATATTTCTTTCCCTGCTTTTGGTGATTTTTAGCATAATTTTTCTTATTAAATTTTATTTGATCTAATTTGTCTTAATCTACTCTTGACATTTGTAGAACTTTCTTTGAAGATTCAAGTAATGTTTAATCAGTTAATGTTTTATTTAATTTTGTTTTACATCAATATGATATAAAGCTTAGCTTATCCTATAGCAGTGCAATATATTTTACACCTGAATCATATTATTAATAGCTACCATTTATACCCATGTATAAGTCGAAAATTTTTAAGAAAAATATAAAATTTCGAAGTAAGGGCTCAATTGATACACGAAACCTAAGGGAAAATGCACCGACACGTCAGAAAACTTGATTATTAAATATATTCACACAGAAAAAACACAAAATTTTTTATTTATTCTTCCTATTTTTATTATTAGTTTTTTTTCTTTTGTACTTCATTTCATCATCTGGTTTAACAAAGACCAATTCAATCTGTATGATTGATGTCTGTGAGGCACTATTTAGTTCATATAACTGTATCGAATCAGTAACTTTAATGGTACTGAATAAGTCATTTGATTACATCTTATTTATCTTAATCATACACAAGCTTTTTTACCTTTCCAACTTTTCATAATGTCTGATTTATTGGAATCTACAAAAAAATGGCTCTTTTCAGAGCCATGCACTCCCTGCAGTGAGGTGTGTAAAGCAAAAGAGAATGTCTTACTCTATGGAATTCAAGCTGAAAGTAGCTTCATTTGCAGAAAGTACCAACAAGTGTGTTGCATCACCTAAAGTTCGGTGTGAATGAGAAGATGATCCACGACTGGAGAAAAAGCATGTCTATTTTAAAGAAAACCCCAAAATCTAAAAGGGCTTGTGTCATGGATCAGCATCTTTCTCGGAACTGGAAAAAGGGTTAAGTGACTGGACTCTAGATAACATATGGCAAGGTTATGTCGGAATTCAAACTGCAATACGTTTACGAGCTATGAAACTCATGAAAGATGAAAAATTTGCTCCTGTAAATAACTTTTCATGTATCACAACATTGGTGAACAAGATTCATGAATCATTATGGACTGTGTTTATACCATTGTACCAAAATTTCAGAGAAATTGCCAAGTCAGCTCGAAGAGAAATTAGTAAACTTCCAGAAGTGCGTGATTGAAAAAAGAAAAATAACTAATTTTGATATGTTCCAAATAGGTAACTTGAATGAAAGTCCCATGACTTTTGATCCTCCTGAAAATTCCACTATTAATAATAATTCATTTAAAAACCGACTGGTCATGAGGAAACCCATTTCACAGTAGTTCTTACCTGTTTAGCAAATATGCCAATAAGTTGCCTCCAATGACTATTTTCAAGTGAAAAATATTACCAAAAAAGACAGCATATCCCTCAGATATTCTTGCTCAGAAACATGGTTGGATGGACGAAACCCTAACGATTGACTGGTTATAAAATGTATGGTGCAAAAAACCAGGTGCACTTTTAGGAAAACCATCCCTTTTGATGTGGGATATGTTTCAACCACATCGTTCAGAAATGCTAAAAAAAAGGAAAAAAAGTTCAGAAACAACACTTTCTGTGATTCCAGGAGGGCTGACATCCATTTTACAGCCACTGGATGTCAGCATAAATAAACCATTCAAGGTGAATATGCGCAAGTATTGGGTGGAATGGATACAATCTGATTTACTTACTAAAATCAAAGGTAGTGGTATTAGAAAGTCGGAATAACTGTAATTGCATGGTGGGTGAAAGACGCTTGGGACATGATTCCAGCTGAAATGATAATCAAATCATTCAAAAAGTGTTGCATTTCCAATAACTTGGATGGCACAAAAGATGATGCAATCTGTGCAAGTGACGGTAATGACACTAGCTTGTGATGAAATTATGATGGCTTGCCAGTGACTGAAAAAGAATTTCAGGGTATATTTGGCAATTTTTGAAGGATTCAAATAAAATTCTGTGAAAATTTTATATATATTTTAAAATTTTATCATGTGCTAAAATAGAAATAAACAAAAATTCACTGAATTGTGAGTGAAATTTTATTAAGAACATGGGCATGCTATTTTATCTGCGGCAGTACTCATGTGACAAGTTTGTTTTTCCAAAAATTTTTCTTAAAAGTGGTGGAGGGGGTCAACTGATACATGGGTATATATGGTAAATATAGAAATGCATTAGAAAGTTAAGTCAATTTTGAATTCTTTTGAGATGCAAGATCTTCCCAGACACTTCCAGGTTTTCATATTTCAAATCTGACAGTTATGATGTATATTTACTTATATTTCATGAAAAGAAATTTAGATTAATTTATTATTGCTATTGTTATCATTACGTTATCAAAAAACTGTTTTTGTAGTTTTACTTTTAAATTCATTCTGAAAAAACTGTTGTGTATTTAAAACAATTCAAAGCTTCTGAAACTTAAAAAAATAACGTTTAGTAGTTTGTATAAATTGCAATGTAAATTGATTTTTTTTCCAGGCACATTGTATATTATGTATCTGATTACTGGTATGAAGGAAATTTAGTTAAACCAGAGTTACAAGCAGAATATGACCGTTTTATTTTTCATGTCATATTTAATTTATTCAAATTTCAGAAGTAAGTAATATTTTTGAAAGTTTTTTACTATAACTTTTTATAATAGAAGGTGCATTTAATTATCGTATTTACTTACATATTCCCTCCTCCCCCATTTTTACTTATTTTATCACATGAAAATTGAGAGAGGAAAATTGTGTGAATAATTTGATTTCTGAAGGAAGCAGTTACATTAAGAAGATAAAAAAATTAGCAGTATTGATGGATAAAAAACAGATAAGTATAACACTACTATTACTTCCTTGTACAAAGTAAAGGAAGTATTGTAATCTGAAAAAATTTCAGGTATCATATTTTAATGAAACTATTCATTTTTATTGCTCTCAAATCCAATTTAGCAATGTTTTTGCATGACGTCTGTACGTATGAACAGAATGAAGGACTCTTTTTCTGAAAACAGTTTTAAAATGGATTCAGAAAAGATTTTTTTCGTGATATCTGTATGTAGATATGTATGTATGTATTTATTTCACATAACTCAAAAAAATGAGCACCCTCAGAATATTAAAATTTTGTATACGGGACTTCTATAACATGTAGGTGTGCACCTCTCTTTTTGATTGCAATCGGCTGCACCAAACATATGTAAAGACATATATATGTCATGATTTATTGCGTAGATGAAGGAATCTGGTACTTTTTATTTCCAGCAGACAACTTGGCTGTAGACAGGGCTGAGTAGAAAGGCATACAGATGACGATAGCAAAACTGGGTTTTTGGGTTTTGACTAATGGCCATCTTTATTTTCACAAATATCAAATATTGTTGGTAGACATTTATTCAATCATAGTTAAATACGATACTTTTTATTTACGCTGGTTTTTAAAGTAAGACGTAGGCATCTTAGACAGAAAAGAATAGCAATGCAGAGTTGTCAGCATGGTGGAAGGTAGAAAAAGGAATAGGTGACATAATTGTTTTTAAAGAGTATTTATACTAAGTATGATGCATAAGTACAGCTAATCTGTGATTGGTTAATTTGGGTTTTAGTTTCATTTTTCAAGCAGCGTTATGTAACATGGAAAAATCTTGAATTTGGGAGAATTGATGAATTTAGGGGGCGAACATTAAATCCATAATAGTTAATTTTTGAGGTCGCCAAGCATTTCTTAGAGCAGCCATCATATTTTTGTTATATCTTACATATATACCCACTCTTTTACCAGCTCCGTGAACTCAGTTTTTTTATTCTTATATGTTGTTAAATTGTGCAGCTTTTGCTTTAAAAGTGATTGAATTATGTTGTTCTTATGTTCTGGTTAAGGTTCTTGTGCCTTTAGTTAATCTGCATGTAATAGTTGTAGAATTATCAACAAATTAAAATTTGTTTAAGTCTCACTAAGCATAATGAAGCTGCCATTTGTTTACATTTGATACTTAGTAGAATAGTGAATTAAGTTAGTTTGTGTACCAACTTCAGTCGTTTTGCCGAGGGGGATCAAAAGTAAACTTTCACTTTTGTGCACCAAAAAATCTCTCTTCCTTCCCACTCGCCGAATTGCTTGTTTTTCCACAGAAACTCTAATTTTAATTCTAAAAATTTGTTTTCTTAACTCTTTTTAACTGTATCTGGTGTTTTATGTTTTTCTGTATTTTACATTTTTTAATGAAGATGTTTTTGAGATTTTATATACTTTTGCCTTGCTAAATTAATTGAATGAGAAATATATCTCTAATAAAATTCAAGGAAATAAGTTTAAATGAAATGCTGCAAAAAATGTGAATAAGTTTAAATGAAATGCAGCAAAAATATGTGAATAAGTTTAAATGAAATGCAGCAAAAAAAATGTGAATAATTTAGTAGTCTGTACAAGGAAGTCATGTAGTATCTACATCAGATTTTTTTATATAAAAGAAACATGCATTCCAATAACATTAACACTACAGTATCTTAATAACATACCAATAATAAACACTAGAGTATCTTAATAACATACCAATAATAAACACTAGAGTATCTTAATAACATACCTTCATTTCTGCATTCTTATCTCACCCACTTGTATTGTTGTCCAGTGATACTCTATAGGCCTCAAATCAATTAATGCTGCTGGAACTGCTATCTATGTCATCTGCTACAGCTTCCAAGTTGAACACCATTTAGAACATCTTGAGCAAGGGGAAAATTGCATGACTATTTAAAAAAAAAAAATTCAGAACTTTTTATTAAAATGCTAAGGGAAAAATATGTTGGTAGTAAATATGGTATATTGTAACTTTTTTTATGTAGTGTCTTATTATCATTAATAAAATTCTTGTGTTGTTTGTTCGGTGTATGTATGCAAAAATCCATAAAGTGAATAGAAGAAAAAAGTTTATGTAAAATTCGAGTATAAAATTACAAATAAAAATATTAAATTATAATGTAATAATAAATAAATAATGTCCATCTGTGCTTGGGTCTAAATTAAGAATGTATTCCATAAGAATTTGAAGAAAGAGGAAAGTTAGTAGGACAAAAAGAAGTTTCCTTCCCCCTTGCACTTCGAATGAGAAAAACTTTCTCACAGGATGCAAGAAGGAACCATTTGTTGTTTTCTCAAGACCTAGACTCTAACACAGTTGTCCTTTCCAGGATAGAGTTTCACTGTTTGCCCTAAATTCCAGTTCAGTCTTTTCATATGACCATTTCCCAACAAAAGTATATCCCCTCCATTTAAGATAATTTCCTTTTTTACTTTATGCACTTTTTGCAGTTGCCCTAAATACTCAGCTCTAAGACACTGTCTTAGATCTCTTTTCACTCTAATTTGATAAACATATATCTCCTTCAGCTTACTTTCCTCTGTGCTATCAAATTCGGATATGCCAACTTTTCTAATATCTTGTAAGAACATTGCTTGAGTCAGAGGTTCCAAGTCTTTGGGATCTTCCAAAACGTAAGTCAACAGTCTTGAGGTAGTCAAACTTTCATATTCGCATAAAACAGCATTCATTTCTTCGTGATCTAATAATGTTTTATCTAAAGTTTTCCTTAAAACTCTCTTCATAAGTCCAATCAACCTCTCCCAGAAACCTCCCCACCAGGGGTTATTAGGAGGTATGAATTTCCACGTAATTGGATTTAGTTCCCCTTGTTCTTCAGTTTCTCTAAATCCACCTTCTCAAAGAGTCTAGAAGTGCCTTTGGTGTTACAAATATTGTCTGAATAAATGACAGCTGGTCTTGCCTGTCGTGCTATGATCTCCTCAAGCTCAGAAGAAAATTTTCAGTCGAGATTGAAATTAGTAATTTGAGATGTACAGCATGGTAGACAGCTCAAGTCAGGATCAAAGTCCAAGCCTTTTTTCCTCCTTTGAGAATGAAAAGACCTATTCCTATGGTTTTAAAAACTGCTACATCTCTTGCATGATCTTGAGGTTTGATACAGTTACAGATTTAATCTTAAACCTATTGCAGATGATACAAGCAAGACCAATTACTTCTTTAACTGTTTTTCTAATTAAAAAAAATCCAGTAATTCTAAGATGGCTTATAAGCATTTGAACTTGTCCTAAACTTTCGTGCTTGTAAATAATGACAGCTTTCACAACTGGATGATTGGATGGAAGTATAATGAGTAAATGGAATTCTTTATGAATCATCTCTGAAACATATTTTTATCTTAAATCTTAAAATGCTATCTGTGTCTTTAATTATATGTAAAGAAGTCAGTCTCTGCTCAGTCATATTGTTGAATACATCTTTCTGTACTTACTTCAGCAAGGTATATTCAGCTTTTTTCATTTTGTTGGTCATCAAATTCCCGGTTCTTTGACCTTTTATTTTCTTGATATTTGTTAAAAATCTAATTATCCATATTGCAATTTTTACAAATTTAAGATAAAAGGAATAATGATGGTAATACTTCTCTTTTCATTGCACAGAAACTGTTGTTACAATAGTTTTCTTCTTCTCTGAATTAACTACCTCCATATTTGAAAGGTATTCCAATTTTGTCCATTCCTCTTTTGGTTTTATAAGTCGAGACACTTTCCACTAACGTTTTTTGATGTGATGGGAGAATCCTTCTTTATTGATGCAATTAACCATACTCCGATCATGCAAGCTAAATAACTCTAACCTTATATTTGATATTCTCTTTAATGGTGCTACTCTCAATCTCGCTTAAATCAATTGGCACATTACTTTTGCATCCATTTCTGTTTGGAGAAAGACATAATTAGCGTAGGACAGTTTGGAAGCATCACAAAAAATTTGTAATGAAAGATTATCATTCTTAAGGTCAAGGCTCGAGAGTCTTCCAGGAATTTTGACATTTTCTAGATCTACATGCTGTTTTTTCCAACTTTCAAATTTATTTTATATATCTAAATACTATAATCTAGAATGCCATGAAGCTTCTATTTTTTAACATTCTTGTAACAATAATTTGGGAATTAAGAGGGGTAAGACTCCGATTGGATTGAAAATTCGATGTGCCAGAGACAGTATTCTTTTTGTAATAATTTATGCTTTCGCCTCTTTCTCTCTGTGTGACAGATGGGGAATCTTCTTCTAAATTCCATGTAAGCCCACTACTATACTTCAGATAGATCTGGTTTTAGACAGTCAATTTTTCTTTCAAAACTTCCTCCACACACTTCACTGTGACACTACCTCGTAAATCAACCTTTCTCATGGCTAACAGTTCTTTGGAATCTCATTGGAAAGTCTCTAGTTCTTCAACTGGGTCCACACTTGTAACACAATTATTTAACACCACCGCTAATAAAAATGGGCTGTACGAAATGCCGAAAGCAATGCAGCAGTGCTGGTATATAACAAACTTTTCAGGATTTCCTTCTACCCACTACAAGAAAAGATTCTTATTATTTTCATATAGAGCAATTTCCAAAAGGCTTTTCGAATATCCAATATGACCCCTATTTTTCCTAATCAGAAATGATTCAGAAGTGCAGATATCATTTCAGTGAGATAGGGGCCCTTTTCTTCACAATAATTGAGAGAACTAAAACTTCTCTGTCTAGCAGATCCATCAAAAACTGGGCAAATTGTAGTTGTTCTTTAAAAACTGGTCTGTGGGGAAGTAGTAAAACTTCCCAGTTTTACTAGATTCATTCAAGTTGACCTCTTTAATAATGCTCTCATTTTTTCATTCATCGAACACCTGTTCATAATCAGTTAACCTTCCTGTAGTTTTCAAAGATCTTATAGTACTCGTCAATCCTTTTTTAGCCAAGTCAAAAGTATCTCCCAAGTTTTGCATGGCCTTGTATCCATGGAGTGCAAGTGATGTATCTGCCTTCTTCATTTCTAGATATAGTGTTTTCAAAATGCTTCAAAGCAAGACGTGTAATTCTAACTTTCCAGTTTCCATAAGAAATGGCAGAAATTAAAATTTCTAAAATTTTGAATTATCTTTATAGTTCTTAAGTGAATATAAATAGAAGAGAAAGAACATCAGTATCACACAATAATAAACCAAGAAGAATACACAGATTTCCTTTTAATTTAAAATCGAAAGATGGAAGGATTTAAAATGAAAATAAACAAAATCAGTGGACTATGAATTTGCATATGTCTCTCATTAGGGGGCACATACTTCTGTTATTAGCCAAGACATATGTGTAATTTTGTTATTCAACAATTTTATTTATTTTCATTTTCACATTGCATCTGGCTTTAGATTTTAAATTAAGTAAAAGTGTTTGGATTTTTAAATAAATTATTTTTGTATTTCCGTTTGTAATTTCATTGTAATTTATTCCAATTTATTATGTATTTTAAATTTTATTTACATTTTTACTCAATAGTATTGCTATTATTCTTTTGTTTACACATTTTTATGAATTGTCATTTGGTTGTCAGTGAGGGAAACTTAAATACTTTCTTTCAATTTATAGTATAAGCAAATGTAAATCTTTTTTTAATTGCTATATCTTACTGCAGCTTTATAAGTAGTTAAATGCTAATTATGTATTTAAATTTAATTTTCATGTTTTGCTTTTATTTTCCTATGTGCATATCACATTATATGCAGCTCAAAACGTTTACATGAGCGTCTAGTAATGTATTATGCATGTGATGACAAATTTTTGAAATCATATTATTTATTTAACTCATTATATCATATATTCAATACAGGTTAGGAGTATGGCAATTTATGTCTGCATTACCTTTTAAATGTGTGTCAAAGAAAATGCTATGGAATATATTATGGATTTTCCATTGTTTGGAACAGAGGGAAGAAGATGTTTATCTAGCAAAAGATGCGGACACAAAACTTCAAGGTTAGATTGACAAAAATAATTATCAGCTCTTAATTTTTAATCATCTATTTATTTGATGGCAGGAAATAACACATCTTTCTAAAAATGTTAGTTTTGTAGCATTTATTTTTACATGTTAAAATTTCTTTTAACTTGTTATGTTTATGGGTGTTTATGTGATAATTTGTTCGGGAAGAACCTTTTCATTCATAATGTCAATAAACTGATTTGTTTTCTCGTTCAGAAAATTTTCATACATACATTTTTTTTAATCATTGTTTGAAAGTTTACAATGTAATTTAATCTTTCAAAATTGCTGTTATTATTTAGTAACGTTACATGCAAAATAGGATAAAGTATGAACAAGTAAGTCTGTTATTTTAAGAAAGACTGTACTTGTATTTCAAGGATTTAGTTATATTGGTATAATATATAAGCAACACTAATATTAACTCTTATGTGGCAGATATGCAATCGGTAAACTTGAATAAAGTGCAAGGTTGAATTAAAGTTGCTGTTCAGAAGAGCTGATACTTATTATTAAGTAAGCTACATAGTTATTTATATATATATAAAATTAACACACTCTGACCTTTTTTTGGGCAACTATTAGATAAAAAGTATTAGGTTATTGCAAAGGAAATGGCCAAATTTGTGTTTGATTGAAGAGTTTTTTTTCAACTGTTTAATTTCTAGCAGCAGCAGTGCATTGCTGCCATTTGATAGGATCATTTATACCATGTTTGTAAAAGCCAGTGTTCTGGAATTGACAGAAGTCCTTCACTACCCAGAATATTGATTTACCATTGGCAGAGCACTTCTTGAACAAAAAATAAGGGCCAGAAAAATGGTAATCTCTTAGGAAAGTGTCAAGAGAGTGTGCAGAATGATGCACAATCATATCCCATATTATTGATTTGTTGCATACTGGAGACTACTGTATGTGTTCAGGAGTTACCCCTGTGCAATAAATATCCATATCTGTTCACAAGTGCTAGTTACTTAAGGTGTGATTTGTCATATATTTGCAGCATATCTATACAGTGTAGTGTTGTATTTATTTAATCACATGGAGGGAATGAGTGGTGAATAAAACCAGCAGAAGACCATCATAGAACAAAAACATCATCTTGAACTTCGCATATTTTATTTCCAGTCTGGCAGACATGTAGGATTGCTAGAGAATATCCACTTCTGCTTCACAGTCACAATTTGTCATAGGAGTTGGGCTTCTTCAACATCATGTTTTATCAGGGAGTGTTGAGGCACTCATTCATCGAGTTTTCTCAGTCTTCCTATCATTGCCAGATCTGTGGAAAAGTTGAAAAGTGTGTTATTTATTGTCTGGGCGGTCTCTCATACAGTTTCTAGCAGACCTGATTCAATTAAATTCAAGTTGTTCAAATCAGTGGAGAAGTAGTGATAGCTATGGGATTAATTTTATTGTTCCAAATTTCCTGAGTGAAATTTTACAAGCGTTAGTGTATATCAGGGCCGGGACGACGGTGAGGCAGGTGAGGAACTTGCCTCAGGTAAACAAATAGAAGGGGTGCCAAATTAGTTACTTGATCAAAAATTCAGAAATTGATTTTTAAAACTTTTGATTTTTAACTTTTAATTTCAGAATACATCAGTGAATATTAAAAGAATTTTGTGTTATAAACAATCCAGCTAAAAAAAATAAAAAGAAAAACTAATAGCATTAATTTATTCTCAAAAGACATGAGCTTTCACAGTAGTGTATATAATATTTTCTAACATTAAAATTTTGTATTGAAAGTAGCTTTAAGGAACAAATTACACTTTGTGTAACGAATTGTATAGACTAAACTTTCATAGAAAATATTATACTGCCGACATTAGTTGTTCTTTGTATCTCTCATTAATTTGACTTAAGCTCTTTACTTAGTCATAACAAACTCAGGAACATTGACAAAACTGCTGAGGTTTGCAATTTCATAAAGGTCTCCTGGAATGGAATCATAGGAATAAGCAAGGGTGATTTAAAATGAAATGTAACCTATTATTACTTATTGCACTTTTTTGTTTTGGAATAAACAAATTGTTTCATTTTTTGTCAAGTGGGATGTAAAGATGTAAGGTAAGATAAATGTTTTTTAATAATTCTATTGTAAATATTGAAACAATAAAATAAATTTTTCAGTTTTTGAGAACAAAAAAAGGAAGTCTAAAATTTTGAGTACTTTGTGAAGACAAACTGTTCCGGCTAATTCTAATGTAATTAATTGATTTTGACATAACAAATATCTTTTAAAAAATTTAGCTTTGTTCCGTTGACTCTAACAGGATCGATATAAAAATATATTTAAAAGATATGCTTCTTGCTTAAAAAAAAAAAATTAAGAAATACTCGTTGCTGTGAATAAAAATTAGTGATAAACACCTGTCATAGTCATGAAATTTAACACATAGAAGTTTCTTGAATTAATTCATGAGGCACAATAAAAGTAAAGATAAAATATTAAGTATAATTAAATCTTGTTAATTTTAAAATTATGCTTTTATTGTCGAGATATTATGAGATTGTTAGGAAAAAAAGTATCTGACAGCTAAACTATTAGCATATTTAAATTAGATGGCATATAAATTTCTGCTCAAGCTCAAATAAACTTTTTGTCAGGGCTGGATAGTTTAACTGATGAAAGATTCTGTGAATATTAAAGACTAATTTCATTGATTAATCTATTAAAATGATGCTCACAATACTATGTGGTTTAGAAGCAATACTTTCGTGAAAGATGTTCGGATAGAACTGTCTGATATTCAAGGTACAGAAGCTTAAATTCGGTCAATCCGATCACTTCAATAAGCTATTTGAAAAAGTTGCCTGTGTTACCTCTTAGCCACTTCTGAATACGAACATTAATGGAAAAACCAGAAATGTAGAAATTATTACTTAGTAGTTGTCCAGAAGAATTTCCACGATCAAAAATACTCTTTAAGTGCTTAAAACGAAAGTCACAATTTTACCTAACATACCGAAGAGGACTGTTTGTGGAACTGCCTTAAAGGTCAAAAAGAAAGAAAAGAAAGTGAAAGAACTATAAAATTCATTGCACATAGGAGAATTTCAACCAATAATGGAAACATGTTCATATAATTTTAGAAATGTGAAATGGTTTCATTATAATAGCCATACTGAGATTTCATTAATATTGCAATATACAGAGGATAAGTAATTTAAATTAAGACTTGTAATGGATTTTGATGCATTAATAACATAACTGTGGTGAAACAACATTGTAAATTTTATATAACAAAACCATAGCTTGTATTAAAGTATGTGATATTTTTCTTTTCATAACAACCTGAATTTTACAATTTTCTATAGAGTCTAGTAATTCATTGTCTAGTAAGCACCGTTAAATTCTTATTTCTTATGACTATCTTCACTAAACCAGGAAAACCTTTCAAGCATTTCCATTCTCTCTATAGAACATGAGTTAAGTAATCAAATAGATTTTGAAAAAAAATATTTATTTCCCTATTTTTGAGTCTCAATTTGAAAGAAATGGTACTAATAGATGGAGTAAAATTATACTAACCACATGCTGTTAATTTGCCTTCTGAAACATGATAACTTTGATCATAATTTTTTTTTTATGTTATCAATCGAGATAATGTAAAAGAATGACGTAATAGGAGTGAGCAATTTTTTTTAAACTTCCCTCAAAAATTTCTTTTATATGTATTCCCCCCCAAAAAATAAAGTCCTTGCTAGTTTAATTGTGCAGATATTTGTCCTTAAAATGAGTCTTTATTTTAAGTAAACATATATGGGCAAGTAAGGTTGTATGAATTTTATTTTAATAAGAATTCAAATTAACATTCATTGGGACAAACACTTGCTTTATACTTTTCATGTTCCCGAAAGCATTGGTAGAATGCCTATTTTGCATTGGTAGAATGCCTATTTTGATATTTGTCATAGAATAGCCAGCACATCATTTTCAGTAGCTTTAATCGTTTGAAAATGTTAATCTCATGGAACAGTTTTACAAAAAAAAAAAAAAAATAATAATAATGAGGTCTGAGAATGAGGAGTATGAGAAGTAAGATGGCTTTGAGTTGACAACAGTTTGTGCCTGATCTTAAATGCTCTTTAGTGTAAATGCTGTTTGCTGATAATTCAACGTTACATCAAATGTTTGAAAGGTGCTTTAATTCTCTTTACATTATACAATGAACTACATTATACTGCTGATTTCCCTATTTCTATTCATTTCTTATGTGGAATGTATATAAATGTTGTTGTATTAAATTCAGTTACTGCATACATGTGACATGTCTTTTCTGCAAACTTTTTAAGTACTTCTTTATGCCATAGTGTATGATATTCTTAGGCATGCATAATTAAGCCCTCCCCCAAAAAAGATTGACATAGATTTTATATGAAAATCTATGGATTTTAATGGTGGCTGGCATAAGTCTCTCTTTAGAGGGGGAGAGATCTAGGATTATTATTATTTTTTTTTTTTGCATTATTTTCATTTGGCATATATTTCTTCGACACATTATCTTATCTTTCTTTTTATTTGCATTTATCAATTAAAAATTTAAAAAATTTTCTTATTTGAAAACTATAGATGACTCCAATCAGCATGTATTATTCAAAAAATTGAAAAGTGTGTCACAACAGGATCAGATCTACTTTTTGAATTTGTGCAAAGCAGTTGCTTTTTCAAACAGTGAAGATGAGTCTTTCCTACAATTTATTATTCATGAAATATATCAGGTAATTTTACTTATATTTATGACAGTCTTTCTTCTAAATCAAGGTTAGCTTTTATGTTATGATTTAATTGCTATCTTTTTGTTATGAAATGTTGTTATGCATGTTTTAATAAGGGTTGCACTTTTGGCTTTTTTGAATCAAATTCTAGAAATTAACCTCTTTCTGATCTAGTAGGCATCAAAGCATTTGCTTTGTTATTAGCTTTTTGTTATACCAAAATCACTTACATGAAAATCATGTGCAATTTTTTATAATCTTTCCTCAAAAAAATTATTTGTTTATAAGGAAATATTTCTTCATGAAAATAAAAGCCTTGCACATTTGTAATTTCTTCATCCTTGAAATTTTCATCTCTATAGCAGTGGGAGGCGAATACAAATTCTGATTCCAGTTTGGGAGTAATCACTGAAATGTGTGTCTATGAACCATGCAAATTAACAGTGATATGTGTACTTTTGACATATTTACTTATTTAATAATCCACTTACTAATACCATTGTTTAAGATATTTTCTGTTGTATTTTGAGTAAAACTGAAGCATGGAATTGAAAAATTTTTATTTAAAACTTCTCGATGACTCCGTAGTAATTCAGAAAAAATTACATTTCTTGAGCAAATATTGTAATAATATGAATACAAATAAACTAATATTATTTGGCATTAGTTTTATTTTAGCAGAAGTACATTAAGGTATTAAGCACCACTCTCTTCTTCAGCTGCTTTATACGTTTGTGTTATTTAGTTACATCTGAAGGAAGAGGTAGAGTTCAGTTGTTGAAAGTGTTTCTGTTAAACTAAAACTGATGCTAAATAATGTTGCTTAGCATTCAATTTTCCTTGATATGTCATTCCTTTCCAGCTGCAATCTTCTGCTGTATATGGGTTAAATATTTCCCTCATATTAAAATATATACTCATAGCCTATTTATACCAGAGCAATGTGACATGATATATAATGAATCCAACAGATGTTGAGTCATTGCAAAAAGTCATTTATGTATGTGGTATAGTATATATGTATATGCTGGCGTGTAGCCAGTTGGGTGCCCTCCCCATATATTTGAATTTTGCCATAAAATATGCAAGTAATTTTAAATTTCTGATGGATAAAAGTCATACATTTCTTTTTATAAGTAACAGTTTTTAATATTAAGACACATCTGTTTCAGTTTTTGTATAAATTCGACTGATTAGCAAGGATTTCACGTAAAATTCAGCAATTTGAAATCCGAACTAGGTACAAACAAGGCACACATCCTTTGAGGTCAGAAAATGGAAAAGGGAAGAACCATCCGAGTCCATGATGCTTAGGGTCATAAGAAAATATAGTAACTTTCATAATATTTAGTTGTTCCAATTCTATTTCTTTTCCTTTTGCTGGATTAATAGAAATAAACATTATGAACTTGATTTGATCACTCACCAGCTAAAAGATGCTTAAGTTTCAGTTCATTTAGTATGCAGAATTTTATTTTCTATTCAAATTTTTAAAGCATTTATATCTTTACTTTTTTCTGATAAAAACTCTTAGGTAAGTGTAATTTCTTGAAAACTGAAGAATTCATTCAAGTAAACCTCTTTACGTCATAGACTTTTAAAATAGCTGCTAACATATTCATACCATAGGGATTCATAAGTGTTTCTTTTTAGTATTTTTTATTGACTATGACCTAGTAAACATAAATTTTGAGTAATTTAATTGTATGAAAAGCAAAGAACTATTTGTTTAAATTTTTTTATACATATAATTTTAGGAAACTTTAGGACTTTTCTTTTGTTAGCTTTAAAAAAAAAATAAATAACTGCAGGAACTTTAATTTAATTTGGTCACCAGTTGAAAGAATATTTTCAAAATGAATTATAATTATTATGCAAGCAAGGGGGAAAATATTTTGCATAACTCGTCGAAGTTTATTTCTCTCTCTCTCTCTCTTTTTTTGGTTCCATGATAGTTAATTGATGAAAAATTGCTTTTGTATTGTGCATGTATTCTTGTTGTAAAGGGAAAAGATGTGAATTTCCATTAAAATAAGGCTTGAAATCAAGGAGAGCTGAAGAGTTTTAGTTTTAACTATATCATTTTATGCAAGAAATAAATTTAATATTATTAAATGCTCATGCATTATTAAATTATACTCATGCTGTTCTTGGCCTAATCAATAACAACTTCATAACCCAAAGCAGAGCTAAAGAACAATGCACTCTTCTATATAAGAAAGAACTTTTTAATGTCGCTGAAAACTTTATAAAAAACTTATATAAAATTAGCACCTGAAGTTGTGTTAAATATTATTGGTGTTATAATATTCTGTCAAAGTTATATTTCGCTTGTCATGGGGAATTCCTAAACAACATTAAATAGATGGCATGAAATATATCAGCATTAGAATTATTCCAGACAATAATCTCTGTCTTCCTTTTAGGATTTAAAAAAAAAAAAAAAAAAAAAAAATTTTTTTTGTTCATACTGAACATTAAGCCTAAATTCATCTTTATAATTTAATAAAATGCATTATAAACTAATCTTGTAGAAATATTATATGCAGATGAGACTCAGATATATCTCTACTTTAGGCCTGCTAGTGCAGTGCATGGTTGAACCATTAAATCCACAAAATAGTGATAATATGCTTCCAGTTTTCTTCCCAGTATCTGAAATATCTTGCTGCCTAAATTCTTCAGAATTTTCTTGATATGCTATGCATATGTGTATTGTTCCTGTTTTGCGTAATTTTAAATGTGTGGACTGTATTTGTGCTATGCGTGATGTTATAGGTAAACCAAAAAGCTATGTAACTAGTTAATAACAAGTGTATTTATAAGGCACCTCAGTACCATTTTGTGATACCTCAGAACACTTTTCTGTTAATGGAATTTTCTGATTTCTATCAGTGATCAAAATAAAAACTTTGCATTTTTTTCCCTTGGTGATCAGTCTGTCTTCTCTGAACATTATAATGACTGGGATCAATATTCATGAGAATCTGAAAGAATCGGATTCCTAAAAAAATGATGCATACACTTCTAAAATCTAGCCCTCATGAGGGACATCAGCTTTCCTATTATAGTTTAGAAGGTAATAAGGCACTAATTAGGTTTGTTTATTTCACATGGTAACAACTCAGTTATAATTGTTAATTTTATGATATTGGAGGAATGTTTTTGAAGATGAAAAGATAAGTTTTTTTTTTTAAATTTAAACTTGTTTAACTGTAAGTAATAAAATAGAATTTTGAAATAATTCTGAAGCTATCTTATAGGGATAGCTATTCCATAGTGGTATTTCTGATGAAGTGGTACTGAGTTGGAATAAGACGCATACAAACCAGTGGCTTCTTTGTGTACATTATTTTATTTGAAATAAATATTCTACTCCTTAATCCAAATGGTACTTCTGTTAAATTTGTTTTACCTTAAATTCTTAAAATTTTCAAAAAATAGAGAAGAAAGTATGATGTTTACTTACTTTCAGAAATTGACACCTATATGAATTCATATCAGTTTCAAGTACCATTTGCAGAAAATTTCCCATAATGCTCCCTAATGTATTGAATATGAAATAAGTTTATATATTTTCAAACGTATGAAAACAAAACTTTACATTTTCTTTGTAGTTTCTAGCAATAATGCTTGAAATTTCATTCTAATTTTTGAATGCTTCTGATTAGAAAACATAAATAATCTATCATAAATGTGGAATGCATTAACTTCACATTAAAAAAAGGGCTGTAATTTTAAATTGATACGAAGTAGAAGCTAGTTATTACAAAAATTCTCACAATTGTGTCATATATTATAAAACACTTCACAGAGGTCAAATATACTTGAAAATTAAAAAGTGTCGTCTTTTTAGAGAAGGAAAGCTCTTTCAAAATATTAATAATATAACCTTTGTAATGCAGTCATTTGCAGGCTAAGATCAATAAGATTAGTAACAATAAGAAGCTTAAAATACTTAGGAATTATAGTTTTTCTATTTACATTGGATTTTTTCAATATTTTTATTTAAAGGTTTAAATATTCTTAATGCAAACAATATTTGGATGCTACTTGAAATAGATGAATTATATAAAATGTATTTATATGTGCAATATTTATAATATATATTTAGAATTTTGGCATTGAGGTATTGGTTTGAAAGATACACATTTCAAGGAAATGCCATATTTAACTCGTGTATTCTCCCCCAGTATACCCCCCTAACTTGATAGTTCCCAGTACTTTATTTTATAAGTTCTTTTCATTTACTACTTTTGCTGTATGCAACAAGTGAAAAACATTCTGAAAAAACTACTGGTAACTAGGAGGGAAATACATGAGTATTTATTTAAAATATACATGGCATTTATTTAAAAAATAAATTCTGTAGTTCAACATTTTAAAAACATAAAATTAAAAAACTTTTAATTAATTAAATTAAGTGAATTTTTAGTTTAGAATTTTTTTAAAAGTTAATTTTTTAAAAAAGGTTTGCTTTTCATTTGGATATTTTATTACTGTAATTTTGGGTAGATAAGCTGGCCTGGCATATATGCCACACACATAATTGATGGAAAAAATTAAAGTTCATCAGATAAGCCACATTGCTATATATGCTGCAGCAAAGCATTCTGAAATATGGCACTTATTTTTTATTTATTCAGTAATTCCTTTCTTTATTGATATAATCATAATTTATAACATTTACAACATAACTGTTAAAAGTAATATATAAATAAATAAAAAGTAAACAAATATCTTACCTTGAACTTGCCAAAAATGAACTCTGCTGAAAACCTTCAAATCCGATTCATCAGTGTTAGAATTAAATAAACAAATGATCATCAAGAACACTTGCATCACTCTGTTCTAAATCACTTCTTGTAACATCACTATCATCATTTTCATTTTCTTTTTCAGTGATTTCCGATTTAATGAAAACTGATACAATCATATCAACTCATACTGCTTGCCATGCCTTATGAACCCCAAGGCAACCTTCTGAAATAAAGCTTTTCTCAACCATCCAGAATTTGTGAGAAAATGAAGTCCACTTTGCATCCATTCCTCCACTGCTTTCATTGTTCTTGCTTGAAAATTCTGTTTTTGGTGAGATACAGTGGCTGTAAAATTTTTGTAAGCCCACCTGGTATCACTCTGACATGAGTACTAAATTTGACACTAAAGTTATATGTTTCTGAAATCTGAAGAGAGTTGAATGCAATTCTCGTTTTCTGGAGCAAGTGAATTCCTTCAGTATTTCTCTTTTTTTTTCTTATTGTTCCAACAAGAGCAATTTTTTTACCTAGAAGGTCTTTAGCTAGACCAATACTCATATACCAATTGGCAACAGTGAGGTTTCTTCCTGTGTTGAAAATAGGTGCGACGAGTCTCATAGCAACTTTGTCCATGCTGTTTTCCAGTTTGTAGGCACCTTCAGGTTGCATCCCTGCATATATTTTTGAATTCTAGGTATGGTCCATGAATCCACTCGAGCAAAAATTTTAATTCCTTACTTTGCAGCCTTACTGGTAATATATTGCCTGGAAGGACACTGGTATCTAAAAGGTTTTAATTTTCTTCGATGTTGACGTACTCATCAAGCCTGTATAACTTCTTACAGTTATTTAGAAATAAATCAAACACAGATCTTACAGGTACAAGTTTATCAGGTTCTTTCCTTTTCATACGATCTCTAACATCATTGAATCTTAGACAATGTAACAGAAATATAAATCTCTTAAAAGACGTAGTCCGGTGGAATATTTCCAGTCCTGTGCCATCAGTGACCCAAATATCTTTCATATTAATGTGGGAAGTTTTATGCAATCCACAAAGGTAAAGAAGCCTTATTAAGGCTTTTATTTCGATTAAATTAGTTTTTTTGCAGTCATGGTATCATTGAAAATTATCTGCAATCTTGCCCATATAAATGTTCGTGCAATCAACAATGCGCTTTAATATGGTATTATCAAACAGTAATAACCAAGAGTCTGTAGGGGATGATACAGTTCTCGCATTGCCAACATTTCTAGGCAGTTTAGTGATAATATTATGCGAAAGTGTTTTTATACTTTGTTTCGGCTTTTTTTAATTCCATTTTGTAATCTCATCTTTCCCAGTATAAAATTCGCCTAAACTGGATGCATCTGTTTCATCATCTGAATCAAATTCTTCTTCTGATAAAGTTTCATGAGCTCTAAATTGCTCTTCATCGATGCTTTCTTTATCATCATCTTCATTTATTAATTCTTCATCTGTTGTTATTTCGGCAAGTAATGTTCAAAACCGTTTCATTTCATCTTTATAGCTTGAATAACAGTTCGTCTTTTAAATTCTTATACAAGAGTTATTAAAAAAACATGAATGCGAGATCGTGTATTGGGTCTTTCAGGCTTGGAGATTGAGTTCCTAGCGAAAGACATCTTTCAGAAATATGACCTCCTACACAGTGGAAAGAGAGTGACCTTGGAAGCAGATACTAGCAGACTCAACCATTTTCATGATGGGGAGAGGTTTCGCAACCCATTGAATATTTGCCGAGCCCTGTAAGACCCAACGTGCATTCTCGCGGGTTAAAAATTCAGATTTTTTTTCTTTTGAGTTAATGCATTGCAATTACATTTGGTGTCAACAATTTGGCAATTCAGACAAAAAGTGAGTTTCAAGACCTCTGGTGCCTTTTTTGATTTTGTTTATAAATCAGAATTTTAGTATGGTAGTTTTGATGTACTATGTTATTTTGTCACGTATTTACCATTCGTGTTACATTATTTGCAGTCATATATGTTTATGCAAATCTATAATGAAATTAAATTTTATAAATTTGAAAGTCTTTTTGTATTTAGAATCTTCTAGTACAATTTCCTTATGTTATTTTCATGCACTAGGTTTCTTTCATTGAAGAAACTCTGCAAAATTATTTGTCTAAAGAAGGTAAAGTTATTTTATCATCTTTAGTTAAAAAATATCCATCTCTGTTTTCTACACTATTGCAAGAAGTGGATAAAATAGACGGTGATAATGTAGGGAATGTAAGTATGTCAATTCTAGATTTGTATTTTTGTATTGTGCAGTATTTTAGTGAAAACTGAATTTAATCATTATTTGTTAAGTTATCTGTCTTATACTCAATAAAATGATAATTTAGTGCATGCCATGTTAGACATTCTGTATAAATATGTATGAAAGTATGAAATTTATAATTTTGTTCTAGTCACCATAATTGTTATGTATTTTTCTATGGTTTTTCTTAAAATCCTTTTACTTTATGTTGTACAATATATAAATAAGTGTATTTGTTTTAAATTATTTAGTATTTTGTTGCTGTAATTTCATATTATGTACAGAACTGCGTCTGTATCCACTTGTAACATATTCCAAGATATAACATGGATAATAATGAATGTTATATATCATATTTTCCCTCCTCTTTTTTTTTTTTTTTAAACCAGTGAAGGTTATATACCATATTTCCTCTTTTTTAAAACTAATTTTATTGTTTGGAAATCAAGAGGGGAAAATTCTGCAAGTAATTAAATTTGTGAATTAATATATGTACAGTAAGAACACGCAGAATGAAAAGGAGTCATAGATAAACTACTCATAACTTATTGCATTATTGTTTCCAAAAAAAAAAAAAAAACCTACACTCCAGTAAGAATACGTAGTAATATTAAAATTATAATACCTGACAAAAATTCAACCAGTATCTTTCTGAGTTACCTTTTAAGGAGCACCTCACATGAATGATCGCAGTTTTCAAGAAATGAATAAAAGGCCTGATTTCTAATATGTTTGGAATGTTTCTTAAGTGTGAGAAGATCTGCCACGTCCATGTAGCTTAATGAAGAATCTGTGCAAAATTAATAATAAATCCAAGGGAATTCAAATAATAAATGCAAGGGAAAGAAAAATGGATGAAATGCTAATGCTAAATTGTCAATGCAAATTGCATGCACCAAATAGAAATAGAAAGTAATCAAAGGAGTATGAGCTGTCAGAAATAACCGATAAACAAGCCATCAGAAAAACTCTTTTCAAAAGAGGAGGGGGGAAATTATGTGAATATTTAAAAAATTCTCAGAACCTAGTGCTAGAAAGTTAGGGACGAAAGTATGCTAGTAAATATAGTGTAATATAGTATTTGTGTAATTAATGTTTAACTGACAAATTGATTGCATAAGATACTGCCAAGTTTAGATAAAGTAATTAAATGGTTAAATGTGTTGTGTGGTGATAGTGCCTTGCGCCCCTGTGTGTCTGCCAATTAATACGGCAATGCTAAGGAGAAGTTTTGGAGAAGCACAGAGGAGGAACAGAGACTGGCTGTTGAGTAGTAGTGCATATTTGTTCTCGAAATGAAGATTAATTTTTACAGAGGCTATTCGCACATTTTTTAGGTGATTTTCTTTGTATTTACAGATATATTTTAGAAAAAAAATTTGTATTTTAAATGTTGTATTTGATAACTCTTACTTGTTGCCATCTTTCTACATCATAATTTCAAGACAAAGCTTTTTTTAGTAGTGCAGGAAGTGTTTTATCCCATTCATCTTGAACAGCTATCCAAAGTCCAAGGACGGTTGTAGGTTGACGTCTGTACAATCCACTTTTTAAAAGTCTAAAAGCACAAAAATCTGTGGTTGATATATCAGGAGATTTAGTAGGGATATGAATGAAGGATATGGCGTAATACATACTTCTTATTCCATATTTTCCAGGAAATTAACAGTGGATTTTGATGTATGGCTGTTTGTTTTGTCTTGATGCAGTTCTACTGATTGATGGCACTATTAGTAAAGCAAAGGTATTTCATGTTTAAAAGTTGGTTATAAAATATGTTCCTGATAATATGTGGAGTTGACCTTAACAGTTTTCTGCACCCTCTTTAATTTTTATTTGTTGTTATATCAAAAACCAACAACAATCATAAATCCCTTTGAAAAACTTTCTGCAGATTCTTTGAACCTTGTTCTAAACTTGGACTGGTACAATTAGCATCTGATAATTGTATATTCATTTATAATGATACCAAAAAACATTTTTGTAGTATGTTTGTATGTTGATGATTTAGCTGTATTCTGTAATAATAAAGAAATGCTTGAAATACTGTTTCTAAAATTAAAAATGTATTTGAGTTACATGAAAATATTAATTCAAAATTTTGGGAATGCAAATAGAAAAACTTGAAAATGGTATATGTTTGTGTCAAACAGAATGTATTGAATCCTTATTGACTAAACACAATCTAGAAAATTGTAAAGCATTAAAAACGCCAATCGTTAAAGGGGCAGATAAAGGTTTTTCATGTACAAATGAAAAGATTAATATAACTTTGTATCAGGAATTAATTGGGGAACTTTTATATTTAGCGAACAGAACGTGTCCTGATATATCATTTGTAACAACTTATTTGTCGCAATTTAATCGTGCACCAGAAAAAGGGTATTAAGTTATTTAAAAGGTACAAAAAGTAAAAAACTCTTCTATAGCGATGATTTTGGAGTTTTAAATGCATATGCTGATGCTAGCTGGGGAAATGCAGAAAATGCTAAGTCATTTTCTGGTGGTACTATTTTACTAGGTGATTCATTGATTTCTTGGAAATGTTGTAAGCAAAGAAGTGTGACTCTACTTGTGAAGCAGAATTATTTTCTATTTCTGAAATTTGTAAGGATATTATTTGGACTGTAAATTTATTATCAGAATTAAAATGTAAACAATTTTTGAATGGTGCAGTGACTTTGAATACAGACAGTCAAGCTGCTATCCAGTGGATCAACTGTGCCAGATCATCTACGAAATCCAAACACATGAACTTATGTTTCCATTTTGTGAAGGATTTAATAAAGGACGGTGTCGTTAAGTTGGAATATTCACAAACTGATAATATGATTTCAGATTTTCTTACTAAAAGTGTCCGTGAAAAAAAATTAATGTATACATTGAAAGTAATTTTCTTAATTTCTTAATGTAATATATTATATATTGTTATTTTGTATTTCATTTTTGTATTGAAAAAATGTTGCTCGCAGGAGGGGTGTGTTGGGTAGAGGCGAGCGAACGTTTTTCTTATGCGCATGCGTATTAATTATTGTGGTGCAGTTGTCTCTTCTCCCGACACATTCGTCATTCGAGCGTATGAACGTCATGACATGGTATGTTCTGTGTGATGGTCAATATGATTTGCTGTGTGCTCTTTTTATTCTTTTTTCGTTAAATAAAGTGTGTTGTCCTGAATAGATGGATTTTTACTCTGAATAATACTTTCCATTGGAATATTTTTTTTAAACATTTCAGTCAGCTCGGTAAATTTCAGTAAACTGTCCAAAAATTACCTATTTGTTTTACTACAGAGTTTGAAATAAAATTTCATTTGTAGATGAATTATATGTGAAAAAAGTAAAGTAAGAAAGATAAAAATTATAATTATTCCTATAATATATTGGCTTTTCAAGATACATAGCTATGGGTAGTGAATTTATTTCATATAGCTTTCCATTTCATATTTGGAAATTTGTAGCTGCAACTTAATATTTCAACTCAGTATAGTGTATTTTAAAACTTGAAATGGCATTTTTTTTTCATGCTAGTAATATCTTGTTTGTCTTCTGATTTTCTTGCCTTGGTCATTTTTCTTAGAACAGACATACTGCACATTGACAAGCCAGTTTATTTTCCTGTGTTCAAAGGACACATCGAACTTTTAATTTGAGTGCCAGTGGCTGCAGGTGGCATACTTCTACCACCTTGCACACCTTGAGACATATCGTGGTAACATATCACTTTTTATTGGGTTCCAGTGTATGCATTAGTTGTCGAGTAACTACCAATTTAGTGAGATCATGCATAAGCGTCTCACCAGATGAGTGAAAAGCAAAAAGGAAGGAGCTGGAGGAAGAAGGCTTTGTGTGAAATTTTGCATAAAACTGAGAAAACATTTTGATTGCTTAACCAAGTATCCAAAGATGACTGCATGAGTTGAATGCATTGGTTTCAATGTTTTAAGGATGGTAGAAGATTCAAGGACTTAACAATCAAATATTAACAAATCATCAACATGTTCAGAGTGCACTATGAATTGTACCATGTGACAGTAAATAAGGAAGTCTACCACAGAATTTTAACATGATTAAGAAATGTTGTGTGTGGGAAAAGACCTGGTCGTGGAAGCTGCAGCATGATAATGCTCCAGCTCATGCATTGATGCATGTTACTAATTATCTGACAAAACATCGCACTCCTGTTATGCCCCCCCCACACCGTATTCTCTGGAATTGGCCGCATGAAATTTAAAAACCACTTTAAAAGGATATCATTTTCACCCCATAGAGGAAATACAGGAAAATGTACTGAAAGTACTGCATGTAGTCAAGAAAAGTGATTTCCAGCAGGCATTCCAAAAGTGAAAGAAATGGTAGTAATGGTATATTGACACTAGAGTGGAGTATCTTGAAGGGAATAGTGGTTGAAAATCTGTATAAATAGCAATAAAACAAGAACAGCAAAAGTTTGGTCTTTTTTTGAACAGTACTTACATGCTAGCTTAATCGTCTGAGCACATTTCAAGATGCATGTATTTAAGAACTTATGTTATGATCAGTATTTTTGTGTATATATATATATATAGTTTGACTGCATGGAGGGTTAAATGAAATATACTCATGTCCATAAATTAAGGATAAATCAGGCAAAGGAAGAGTTAAAAGCAAAACAAATTTGACTTATTTGTAAAGCTTATATATTAAACAAAAGGTAAAGAGTAAAAAAAGATGCTATATGTTTGATATTATTAAAAAATTTAGCGATTTTTTTCTCCCTGGAGCAAATTACAGAAAAAACCTATTTACAAAAAACCAATATTACATGGTTGGTATGATTGTTAATACATTGTATGTCTCCCAGACGATGCAATACAGTCCGTACAATGCTCCTAGGCATGCTGAGTATCAAATTATCGATCTGATCTTGGGGGATATTACACCACTCAAAAAGCATTGCTCTCCAAAGTTCCAGTAGACATGTAGGAGGAGGTTGACGTCGTAACTTGTCGGCCAAGCATGTCCCACACGTGCTCTACTGGATTCAAGTCGGGTGAGAATGCTGGCCAGTGCATATGGGTAATATCCTTCGATTGAAGGCATTCGCTTACGATGTTTGCACGGTGAGAACGGGCATTGTCATCCATAAACACAAATTGTGCGCCCATGGCGCCCCGAAACAAACGTACATGTGTTTCCAGATTGACGTCCCGATAGATTTGGCTTGTCATGGTTCCAATTTGAACATGCATGGTCAGTTCTGGAACCCAGAATAATTCCACCCCAAACGAGCACTCCTGCACCACCGTAACGGTGTCGTTCATTGATGCTTTCTTGGTGGTAACGGGTACTTCGAGCTCTCCATATGAAATTCCGGCGAGAATCAGACTGCAAGCTTAACCTGGACTCGTCGGAAAACATCACACAAGCCCACTGTTGCGTCCCTAAGCGTCTGTACACGGTGTGCCTTGAAATTGTCGTACCAGTGGCTGAAGAGAGCTGACGAGACAGGTCTGAGGCTGTGCTCCGCCTGTTTCTTTTGGCAGTAACTGCCAAATACCAGTCCTCATTCGGCATTGTAACTCTGGGGTGACCTGTGCTGTAACGTCTACTCACATTACCATTATCTTGGAATCATTGCCAAAGCCTGGAGATGACACTCTGGGCAATTCCAAGTTCGTCTGATACTTCCAGTGGGGTACGCCCACATTCCAGATGGCCGATAATTCTACCACGTAAAAAATCATCCAAATGCGTCCTTTGTGTCATAACTATTCGGTTATTGCACTGAAATGCTTATAAAGTGCCTGCAAACAATTTTACTTCTTTGCCTGTATTCCTTATATATCACTCTCTTACACTCTCGTCATTGTGACGTGCCATCGATGTCATCTGGTTACTTCCTGAAATTTGCATATGATTCTTGAAGATGTGTGTAGTGATTTTACAGGTGATATATTTATTTTAGAGTTCGATTTCCGTGTGACTCTGAATTATCCTTAATTTATGGATGTGAGTGTATTTAGTATATGCAGCACAGTGTGTCAAAAGAAAGTAGGTGTTTCACTACAAATTCAAGTGCAAAAAGAAGGGGAAGAGAACCTACAAAAACAGAAAAATGAACTAAAATGAATTAAATGAAATAGTCAAAATCTATTAACTTTAGAAATGAGATAGATTCCTGCACCACATACAAGCAAATCACATTTTGCAGAAAAACATTGCCCATATTATATATGTGGAAAACTGTTAGCTAGTTAAATAAATAGAAAAAGGCAGTAAACATATTGATTTTTTTTACATAAGATCTAAATTCTAAAATTTGTACTTTTTCTCATTTTGAAATTTTTAAAATGTATGTTGGATATAAATAGGTTTTATTCATGGTACCTTAATTGTCTGAGCATATTTCAAGATGCATATCTAAAGGTATCATGATCAATATTTTTGAATGTATAGATACAGTTTGATTGCATGGAGGGTTGAACGAAACATTAAGTATATACAGCACAATGCATCAAAAGAAAATATATGTTTCACTAAAAATTCAACAGCAAAGAGAAGGAGGGGAATGTACAAACGTACTCCTATGGTCAAGTAACACTGTTTAGAAACAGAAAAATGAATTAAATGAGATAGTTAAAAACTATAACCTCGAGATGCCTGCACCATACACAGGCAAATCATGTTTTGCAGAAAAGCAATGCCTATATAACATATGGGGAAAACTGTTAACTAGTTAAATAGACTAGCAAAAGGCAGTAAACATATTGATTTTTTTTACATAAGATCTAAATTATAAAATTTGTACTTTTTCCTGTGTTGAAATTTTTAAAATGAATGTTGAATGTAAATAGGTTTTATTCCTTATGTATAAACACAGTTTATAAATAGTGCAGCATTGTTAAAGGAATCAAACTTGCAAATTGATTATATTACTTCTTGCAGAAGTGCATTTTTTAAATAAAGTAACTTTTTTTAGGAGTATATGATCTATTTCTACACATAAATGTATATCTCTCTGTATTATTGTTTTCTGTATTTTAGCTTGCTTTGCTTTATTCTTTTTTATAATTTATAATTTTGACATTTATTTGATTTTTATTATTTTTATAGTAATCTTATTAAATCTTACAGCTTACAATAGACTTGGTTAGAGGAATCTCTCTTGTGAATTGGAGGCCTGAGAGTAAAGATATTAGTATGATCTCTTCATGGTTACTTTCTCATGATTTCTCAGACAGTAAGAGTTACATTGCTCGTATAACCCTCACAAAAATGAACTGGGGTTTTAATTCAGAAGTAAGTAAAGTTACCATTTCTTTTGTCCTAAGGTAAATCATGAGGTTAAACATGATATGAGTTGTTTACGTTTTTTTGTTGTTACTATTTTTTTGTGTTTTTTAGGCTGTATGTAGTTCAGATAAATTTAGGAAAATAAGAATTTTTTAATATTCTATAAGCAAAAATTTGACATTATATTTTTTATTTGTGATGTGGGAAATTTTGAGTTTGATACATCACAACTTGAAAAATAATATTATAAAAGCATATGTTATAAGGTATATCTCCCACATTCTTAGCGTGCCTTCGTGGTGTAATGGTCAGCACGCTGAGCCGGTATTTCAGAGGTCTGTGGTTCGATCCCTGGCGAAGGCAATGCATATTTTTCTTCTCTCTTGTTTCAAAAAAATACCTAATGACTCTACAGTGGCGCCCGAACTAAAAAGGGTTGTGGATGATGACTCTCCACACCCAGGATTTGGTGACTAGGTCCCCTAAAACCGTAGTCGCCCTTTAAAAAGGGGAGTATATAAGGTATATCTCCCACATTCTTAGCGTGCCTTCGTGGTGTAATGGTCAGCACGCTGAGCCGGTATTTCAGAGGTCCGTTGTTCGATCCCCAGCGAAGGCAATGCATATTTTTCATCTCTCTTGTTCCAAAAAAAAAAATACCTAATGACTCTACAATGTACTATATTTCAAAGTGTCCCCCCCTTTTTTTCAGTTTTAGCATATATTTAGAGAATTGCAAGAAAATTTTCAAGCACTCAATTATATCGTTATTGCTTTTGGCTTTGTTTTTGAATGTGTGTATAAATTTGTCAAAGAACAATTGGTATGATGCATCAATAGCACTGGAGCTTTACCAGTAGCTCTCCAGGAGTATATTGTTTCCTAATTGAATTACTGCTGCATAATTTTTTATTCATCCATTTTTTTATTCATTTATTAATTAAAATGATTCTTTCTCTTTTTTTTTTTTTTTTTTTTTTTTTTTGAAAATATTGAATAAAAGATCTGATACTATAAGTAATTTTGGTACTTTTCCTGTTATGCACTGCTTTACTTTTCAGCATCTGCAAAAGAGAAGCCAGACACATGCTGAGACCCAAAAATCGTAACTAGAAGTAAATATGTTGCCATCTATAAACTATTTTTATAACTAGAAATTTTTTATAATGAAGAAGCCTGGTTTTTGGCTTCTCTTTCACAGGCACCAAAAAGCATGGCAGGTGCATAATGGAAAAATACTGTAATCTTTGTGATTTGCATATCTGGTTTTGGGTTATAATATTGTTTCCAGCTTGAAGAACTTCTTGTGATTTCACCAAGATGTGTATGGAATAAAGCTACAAAAAGTAGAGTAATGGATAATTATTAGCATAGTGTAATTTAGGAGGACGCTGCAGCCCTCCTGCAAAACTGAAATTTCAATTTATAAATAGAATACTGTTAAAATAACATTGGTTTTAAATAAAAGCCATACCTCCCCCGAAAAAATGAAATTCTAGCTACACAGTACTGATTATTAGTCATGGGAATTATGTTATTAAATGCTTTATATCATACATATGTCTCATAATTACCTTAATCTGGGGAATTTGTATGATAAAGCATCTAACAGTGCATTTTTCATTACACATAATTCTTGTCTAATTGCATTCTTTTCTTTGGTAATGACTTTATTGAGAAATATATATATATATATAAAGATCAAAGGAAAATAATTGATGTCTAAAATAAAGTATAAAAGAGCTATTAAAAATCAGAGAAATGAGAAAAGAGAACTTAAGGCAAATTTATGACGTATATATGTTGATGTGCGGCATGTGTTATTTTACTAGCATTTAAAAGTGAATATATAATACATACGTATAAATTGAGTATTTCTTTCTTATGAATTTCTTATAATATAGTCTTTTTTTATAGTTTGAAATTTTCGGTTTTGTAGCCATTGATTGAAGTTTAAATGTTTCTTAAAATTACAGGGGGAACTCATATTGCCTCTTGAATTACATCATGAAATTGCAATTTTAGTTCTGAAAGCTTACTTGAAATTTGATAGCAGTGGAAATAGGTGGTCTGTTTCTAATGGGCTAACACAGGTTTGTAATTCCATATTGCTGTGAAAGTAAATTATTTTAAGAAATTGATATTAAAGAAAAGTGTTCCTGATTATATTTTTGGAAATAATTTCTTATTTTAATTAATATCTGTCATATGGTATTTAATTAGTATCTCTCATGACTAGATTATTGCATTAAAATGAAGAGTTAGATTTTAGAGCTTAAATGTGTACCTTTAAAGAGCTCATTTATCAAGTTAGATATTATTCTGGTCTTTTATTTGACAAATCAAATTTTCATCTTATTTGGTACCATTATTTTAAAATCAGACTTAAATGCATACAATTTTCATTGTTAATGTTGCCAGAAAATAGTAATTTTTGATTAAAAAATATAAACTTCAGCCAATGACATAATTTAGTCCAGTGGTTCTCAAACTTTTTTGCACCATGCACCTCTTTCACCCCTCCCCTCCCTTCTTTCCAAAACTCAAAAATTATATATATACACTTATTTAGACATGAATTATTTTTTAATGTGTTTTATTAATCAAACAACAAAAAGTATAAAACATGTTGATAAATACCAAAACTTGAATAAACATAGTCTTTTATGTTCATAAATTAAAACAGACACTTAAAAGCAAATTTCTTCATGAAACTATGTAATCTTCCCATGTGAATTTCCTCCCTGGTTGAGAACTCCTGATTTATTCATTTTGTTGAATTGAGTAAAAGGAGAACATATTATTTTTCGTACTTATGAAAAAAAAAAGCCTGAATTTATTAATTTTTAAATGGTAATTTCAATGTAAAATAATAATGAATGCAATTTGAAAACAATGTTGCATATGTATTTTGTTGTTGGTTGTGAAAATATGCCAAATCTATTTCAGTCATTTTGGCAAAAGCTAGGAAGGAGCAGATCAATGTTTGCTCAATTAATCAATGAAGAATAATCAGTCTTTGCTTAGTTAAATGATGAATATATAAGTTACAGGTATAGCATATAAAAACTGATCCATGTTACATAAAAGCTGGGAAAAGATCATGTGTTATGACATCTTGCTTATCATTTATTGGTGCTTAATCACATTGTTTGGCAACAGTTTTTATTTGCCAAAAATTTTTGACAAGAAAATATGTAAGTACCAAAAATTATGAATACTTCAAATAACAATTTAATACCTGAAAGAAGAATTCACTACTAATTTTTTTTAAATCAACAAGTATAAAGAAATAAAAAATATGAAAAATTACGCATATATTTTGGTTATTTCTTTAATAATACTGTCTACTATATTAAGCATATGAAACTGAATTTTAACAGTATTGAAACTAAGGTACAAAAATTCTTGTTTTGAAAGCTCTGACATAATTAATATATACCTAATGACAAAAAATATTATGATAGAATAAAGGTGGTCATGCTACTCAGGGAATTAAATAATGTAGCTTATATTATGTTGAGTAATGCACTTTGTCAAAGCTAAATTATTTGAATTGTTGACTAGTAACAGTGTATATTTGTGGTCAAGGTGTTATTGTAAACTGAATATAATACATCTTTCAAGTAGTAAAAAATATTAAAACAAGCGTGTGTGGAGATTGTAAAAAATATTGTAACAAGTGTGTGTGTGTGGAGAAACAGCATTATTTTTGAAAGATGTGCTAACTAAATATTATACCACTTTATTGAATAAAGAAAGGTCTTGATTTGTAATTTGATTTAGCGATCAGTGTTTATCTGCAGTCATTGTTTCACTTCTTAATGAGAATGAGTGCAGTAAACCTTTGCTGAATGCGGATTTACGGAATGCAATTTTGCTTATGCGCAATATGTTGTCTCCATTTAATTTGTCCAATGCGAGAATTTCATGCAAAACTTAACAAGAAGTAACATTTGAACATTAGAAGATACAATGTAGTCCGAAAAAATAGAGTTTCAGAAGGAGGTGGTCTCATGTTTCTTATTAGAGGAGTGCATTGTAAGAAACTGCCTGCTATAGACTTTGCTTCCTCAGGCCTCGAATATCAAGGCATTACTGTACTTTCTAAAGATTGCAACATCACCATCAAAAATTTATACCACCCTCCCAATAATATGAAATTCAACATTGTTATGATGGAAAATTGTTTGAGGGAAACTCTGATCCTAGGAGACCTCAATGCTAAACATCTTACCTGCGGAAGCACCACTACTAACACTAGAGGCTCCGACCTTGACAATTTGATCAATGACAAGGCCTTCCTGTCCTTAAAGACAGAACTCATACTTACCGTTCCCATAGCTATGGCACAACTGATGTGTTGGATTTAACACTAGTCAGCCCTGGGTTACTCCCATACAGCTCCTGGAAGGCTCGCAAGTATCGGTAGCGATCACCTACCCATATTAACTGAAATTGATCTAAAGATAAATTATGCAGGAACAGAGGATCTCCTTTGGAACTTCAAGAGGGCTGACTGAAAACTATTTGAAGACTTGTCAAATGACCTTTTCTTTCAAGAACCTGTGTCGGATGACTTGGAGAATGGTCCAGCTTCAAGTGCATCATCTTTAAGGCTGCAAAGGTTACCATCCCTAGAGGAAAACATAAAAGAATTCAAACTCGTCATGTACACAAAGAAGATCCTATCCAAATGCTGCTAGTCAAGAGAGATCGTCTGTTAAAAGAAATAACTCAGAATTGCATTATTGACAAAAGACTTGAACTTAACAAAATTAATCCAGAGATTAAAAGAAACTATGTGATAGTACAAAGAACAAACTGCCAAAATCTATGCAAAAGTCTGGACTACAGATCTCCAAATACTAAACTATGGAACTTTCCCAAAAAGATTGACCAATAGAAGTCCGCTAATAAGGATACTAATGCCATCATTGATGATAACGACCATTTATCGGTGGATGATCGAGAAGGGGTTAATGCACTAATGAAGCACTATGCGAAAGTTAGTAGGCTAAACTTTAAAAGATCTGATAAAAATTTAGACAGGGCCGCTAGAAATAAAATCAAATCTTGCCGCGACGTGCCAGCTGCCAACCGGCTTTTCAATGGGGATTTCACCTTATCTGAATTATTTTATGCTCTCCAGAATTTGGACCTCTCTAAAATACTTGCCCCAGATGGTATCCACGGACATTTCCTGTGCCATATCGGTACCTTGGGTAGGAGAAACTTTTGCACATACCTAACTTGTCTTGGAAAACAGTTAAACTTCCAAGACAATGGAAATCGGCCATCATTATCCCTATACGCAAACCAAACAAGCAGGCCAGTTCTACAGAAAGTTATCGACCAATCACCCTTACCTGTACCACATGCAAGCTGATCAAAAGTATTATTCTGAGGAGACTAACTCATCACTTATTAACCATTAAATTGCTCCCGCTTGAGCAATTTGCTTTCCGAAGGGGCCACAGCACTATTGATTAAATTTTGTACTTTACACAGCATGTCAGAGATGCCCAGAATCACAGGCCTACTAGACACACTGTGGGGGCATTCCTAGACCTGTCTAAAGCATTTGATAGGGTTTGGAAATGTAAGCTCTTAAATAAGTGCTATCAAGATTTTAACCTTAGGCAGAGCACTGTCTTGGATCTCAAACTTTTTGTAAAACTGCAACTTCTGTGTTAACCTACAAGAGAGCTTTTCAGGCTTTTTCAGAATGCATCAGGGAATATCCCAAGGCTCTGTACTGAGCCCCATCCTCTTTTCGTTGTTTATTTCAGGATAGGAAAAAGCATCTTTCTTTGTAAAGTCGCACTTTTTGCTGATGATATTGTAATGTAAAGCAGTGGTTCCAACATAAATAAACTGGAACTTCAGATGAATAAAAGTCTGGTAGCAGTTAAAGAGTTTTCAGACACCCACAAAGTTAATTTTAATGCTTCCAAATCCTCCAGCTGCCTCTTCATTACAAACAGACATCTTTATAATTATTCTCCTGACATTTCTCTGAATAGAGTGCACTTGGACTGTAATAAACACCCTTCCTATCTCGAATTCACTTTGTATCCCAAAGTGAACTGTAGTAAGCATATCGAGAAATTGGCTGATAAAGCAAGAAAAAGACTTTGGATCATGAAGTATATCTCAGGTAGAGACTGAGGTTCTGATGCTGCTACCCTTAGAATAACCTACATCACCCTAGTCCGCCCTGTCCTTGAATATGGTTACCAAATCTATCAATTGGCTTCAGCTACTAACTTGAGGAAATTGGAGAGAGTACAGCTGAGTGTGGCGAGAATCATCACTGGCCTTAGAAATAGTTGCCCAAATGACGTTGTTCGCTATGAGGCGGACATCCAGCCTTTGGGAGTGCGTTTTAAGGTGAATTCCTACAAGTATTTTAACAAGCTGAAGAGTTTTGGTTCTTATAATTGGACCTCAGCCTTCATTTTAAACTGGACAAACAATAAACGCCTAAAGCGAGGCAGCCCACTTAGTTATGCGTGGAATTCAGAATCAATCTAAATGTTGAAATATCTATACCGTTCAGCCGTTTTGCTCCAGATCCTTCTTTAAATCATATTAACATCCGTGAGGAATAGTAGACTAATATTGTCAAGGGCAACCATCACCCGGAACTCCTCAGACAAATGGCCCTTGAAATCATTAATGATATTCCAGCCCAGGCCCTTGTGATATATACAGATGGAAGTAGATCAGATAAGGTTAGAGCAGGGAGTAGCATTTATTGTAACACCCCTGAAGTAGATATCAGATGCCGTATCAGAAACTTTGATCATTGCTCCATCTTCAGATCGGAACTTATCGCCATCAGCAAAGTACTTGATTATGCTCTCTGTTCAAGTAGTGACATTATATGGATTCTGACAGACAGCAAAAGCTTCATTCAGTACCTTAAAAACTGGCCTAAGATCATGAATAAGACCAGTCAAGATATTGTATCTAAACTTTTCGAGCTTGGACATCATAAATCAGTATATCTCCAGTGGATACCGTTCCATGTCGGGACGAATGGTAACGAAATGTTGGGTTCCATTCTAATGAAACAGCTGACGATCTGGCAAGAAAAGATTGTAATCTTCCTACACCCACTTCCTCTGATTTATGCCCAGCTGAAATTCATTCCTAGTACAAACATAAAACTAACATGGCATGGAAAATTTCTCCTGTTTGCCAATGGTATTTTGCTGAGCAACCAGGCCTGTCACTTCTGAGTGTAAGATCTAGGCCTATCCAAACAGCCATGGCCAGATTCAGAAGTGGGCATCTTCAATGCATGAAGTTCAAAGAGAGAGAAAAGACCTTCCCCTCCTGTGCCTGTTCCCTCCCTGCCTCTCCCGCTCACCTGCTGGATTGTATAGGCATCTTCCTAAGACAGCTGTTGGCTGAGCATCAGCCATATTGTGATAGCAGAGCACTCTTTACCAAGCTTCAGGGATACAGCAAGGAGAAATCTTTGAGCATGTGGCACCACTCTCTCATAAGTCTGCTCATGAGCAAATACTAGTATTCCTTTTGTTGTCTTCATTTCAGTTATGTTTAGTGATGTCATAGAACTCAGTCTTTGAAAAGACCATTTATTTATCTACCTTTATTTATTTATCTATCTTTATTTTGGCCTTGCTCTTTACAAGAGAACACCCACCAGCACACGCTTTATGACAACTCTGCTTGGCACTGCCCTCTAACTCTAAAGACCCGACATTTCGTTACCCAGACAGAGTCACTATGATTTCACACACAAGAATTGTAATCATGAGTTTATGTTTATCATCATCATCTATCTCATTTGTATATCCTTTAATTTTAAAAAAATCAATATGACATCTAAAAGGATGAATGATGATGATAAAGCAGCAAAAAAAGCCAAAGTTTTGATTTGGATAAATTCTCAAATCTTTAACAAATTTGTATAAGATATATTTGGATTCTCTGTGTATGATATGATACAACATTAAAGGATAAAATTTAAATATATGCTGCCTTCAGTGATATAAAAAAAAAGTTGTCTTTTGCAACGCTATAAAAATTTTGTTTTAATAGTTTGAGTTGTGTGGTTGAATTATATTTCTTTAAATAATTATTTTAAAAATTTTTATTTATTCTTTCAGATTGTGTTCTTTAGGCATGTTTATTCCTATATATTTTTTTTTAAATTTAATTTTATTGATTTGAATTGCATTTCTTTTAAAAGATTGCTTTGTGACCCCATATTTGTCGTGCTGCCTTAGAAAACTGCATTCTACATTGAACAGGAAAATACTATAAAAATATGGTTAATATGCCTTTCAGTGAGCCATTCAGAAAATATATATAAAAAAGAAAAATGTATAATATACAATTTAATTTAAAGTGCTCTGCATACACACAATTTCCCATTGCTTTACACATTTTTACCACTGTACCATTATTTTATGCAATTTTATCATTCTACACTTTTTATTTCATGAAAATATTATCGATATTTCCAAAGCAAATTTTTTAAGGTATTGCTTCCACCTTCTTTGCACGCCTTCGTTTAGTGGTCAGCACGCTCAACATGCATTCGAGAGGTCTGTGTTTCGAGTCCCAGTGATGGTATTGCTTGTTTCTTCAGCTTCCTAACATCGCAAATAACCTAACTCTACACTAGTGCCCAAATTAAAAAAAGGTAGTGGATGATGATTCTGCACCGCCAGGACTTGGCGATTGGATCCCGTAATCCCCAGCTGCCCTTTAGAAGAGGGAGTATATAAGGTATTTCTCCCACCTTCTTTGCATGTCTTTGTGGTGTAGTGGTCAGCACGATCAACACATATTCAAGATGTCCATGGTTCGAGTTCTGGCGAAGGCATTGCTAATTTTTCATCTCGCCTGCTTTCAAAAAATACTTAATGTCTCTACAAGTTCAGAATTCTCATTTTTTAAATTTCAAGAATCCAACAACATAATGTAAGAAAGACTAAAATTTTTTTGAGAAAATGAAATATATAATTAAATAAATATTTTATCTTCTTAATGCCATGAATTTTTTTTCTCAGTGGTTTATTGCCTCAAGGAAACTTTAATGCATTAATGATTTTCTTGAGGCATTTGGTAGATTATCAACAATCCTTCTCCTTTTTTTTAATTCTTGATATACCATACGCACTTTTGAAATGGTTTGTTTTCTGTGACACTCTTATGAGTAGAATTATCACCTTCCATTTCATTACTTTTTGGTCCAAGTAAAGCGATTTTATCCTTGCTGCAGAGGGTAAGATCGAAGATGGAAGAAAAGATTACCTTCATCAGTATTTTTAGCTGATATACATGCACTTCTGTGGATAGATTCATGAATCTTCAACAAATAACAGCTGGGACATCTTTGGATTCTCCATTAATGATGTGATATAATGTTCTATGGTGTAATTTAAATTTATATAGCCTTCTGTGAAAAAAAACAGGCTCTCTTTGTGATGTAATTTCTTGTTTGCCTTTTTTGCTGGTATAATCTGATTTGGACACACTGCAATGAGTGAAAATTTCAGCAAAATGAGGTTTAACCTCCAGCTTATTTGCTTTCAATGTACAATTTTTTTAAAGCTGTATTCTGGGAACAAGTGTTCTTTCTTCTAATTTCCTTCTTTCAGTAGTATTTATTTTATACTGACACATGCATGTTCAGTTTTCCAATAGTTAATGTTTCCTTCAATTTTGTATTGAGTTCTTTTAAAACTTTAATTGTATCTTTCAGGGAGTCTACTTTTCATTTTCTAGATTTTTTTTCCATTTTCGTTAAGCTAAAATGTGCTTACCAAATGACAGATGAATAAAACATCTCTCTACTGTGTAGGTCTATGGAATCCAGTGTTTTTCTGTCCTACTTTATGATCTGATATTAATATCTGTTACAAATATTCTAAATAATGTAATTTTGATAATTTTTATGACCAGTAAATGACAAAAGTAAAGCTCATATTTTTAATAATTATTTGTAGTAATATGAGGAAAAGTTAGCTATTTGAAATATACTTATTTGAGATCTGTTTTTGGCATGGTTTACAGAATAGATTGTCACATCCCTTTTATCTCTTCCATTTCAGAAAAGTCCTTTTGGGAAGAGAAAATATTCACAAGTAGATAAATATGGAGAACACACAGGATAACAAAATACACATACTTACTTTCAGCAGTGAGTTGCTCCATTGGTTATTAACTGCATTATCATACAATACCCAGGGAGTTTCTGAGAGAATAACTTAAGATTAGAAGTTGTCTGCTGAATTCTTATAATTAAGTCGGCTACTCAGCCAAACATTTAAAATTGCAGCATTGTTTTGACACTTAAGCTTGTGAAATAAACCTAATATCACTTAATTTAAATAAATGCCTGTTTAATTCTCCCTGGGTGAAAAACACAGTGAGGTAATTGTTCTTTCTTTAGGTTAGGTTCCAAGAGCATTAAATGAATACAATAATAGCAAATGTAAGTGAACTTTCATTTGCACTATGTATTAGTAGTTTAAAAACTAAATAGTTTCACTGAACTCTGTTGTTTATGCATGAGAATATAATAATACCACCTAATTTATCCATGGTTTCTAAATGCAGATTTCTAAATTAAGTATTTGCAAATCAAATGATAAATTAGAATTTAATAAACTGTCTTCTAACTTTAGTCTCACCAGTGTGAATACTGGTAGTTTGTCTTCGAATCCAACCCAGGCAAACAAGCCAGCTACATAGTTTTCATGATATTCCCCATCTGGAACATGAATATGAAGCACTTTCCCTGAGTAGTCCCCCATAAACAAATTCTTGCTCTAGGCAGATAGCCTCATGTGCCTTGCCATATTTAAATAACCAACATGTAATTTATGCATGGTTTCTAAATGCAGGTTTCTGAATTAAGAGAACCAGTGAAGTGACCTAATCGAGAGAATTATGACTATGCATAATATTGGAAAAAATATGACAAAATACAGTGCCAACAATTGAATTGCCAATACTCTCTCTGAACTTAGATCATCAGTCATTAATTAAATTAATTTAATTTGTCCTTTTGACAGAGTAAATGGAAAGAATAGAAGTGCAAGTGTTAAAACCTTCATTGGCATAAAATGTCCACAGACTGAGACGAATTAGTTTACAAGACAATATTAGTTAATTCAACATAACATAAATAATAATAATGTGAAAATAAATGTAACAATAATCATTTATTGTATTACTAATGATTAGAATTCAGATCTTGGCAAATGACAATTTGACTTTTAAAAATGTATTTATTCTAAATCCTAAGTGTACATAAAAAGGTATTTTATTTAGGTTCATTTAAGAAATTTACTGTGCAAGTAATGCCAAAAAATATCTTCAGATATAAAACATCTTCAGAATTAGTTTTGTTTGTTGCCTTTACTGCATACAGAAAAGAAGATAAAAATCTTGTATTCTAGTAAATTTTGCAAACATTCCTGTAGTAGAAGACAGCATGTTTCATTTATAATATTTTTGGTGTATTATTTGATGCACTCGGAGAAGTATTTAATACATATATATGATGCACAATTTTGAAATCTGTGAATAAATTTTTCTTTGGGTATAAAATTAAGTTAAGTAAAAGAGCAGGTGATAAAATGGTAAAGGTAAAAACTTGCTGTTATAAAGGAAGAAAAGTCTAAACTTTTGATTAATATTCTTCATAAATTTTAAAAATAGCTTTTCATATATTATTAATGAATATTTATTAAGTATTGTTAATAAGAATGACAATGAAGAAATTCCACTTGAATCCTCAATGAAAGTTTTTTTTGAAATTTAAAATTCAAAATAACTGTTTCAATTCATTGAAGATGCTAACAAAGTGCGTAAACCACATTTAGCGTTATTATCATTTAAAACAAATATGCCAAATTTCAAAATGGCCAATATTAATTTATTGCAATTCACTTTATATTTTCGAAATTTTGAATAAAGAAATCTTAACTTTTTGTAGGTATGCCTAAAAATACATTTACTTTAAGATGATAGTAAAAATTTTATCAGTTATTAACCAAAACTGTTCTTTCAAGAAAATTATAAAATTATTTAAAATTCAAGTTTTTAAAATAAATTTAAAAAGTATGAATATTATTTGGATTAAACCTAAATTGAAAATTATGTAAAAAAATATTAAGTAATTAATGAAAGTTGATATTATTTAATGTATGAGAAATTCAATTAGAATTGTGGAGTTAAAATTTTGTCTGCTAAATTAAAAAACTCTCTGCTGCTGCAACTTTTACAAAATTTGGCACTTTGGCATAATTTGAGGTGTAGAATCGAAATATGGTAAAAAAAAAGGTACATCATTTCAGAAAAAGTCCAATTTTTGTACATCCAGCACCGAGATGGCTTTAAAAGTACACTCACTCTGAAATTCTTTCCAGACCTGGGCAGCGAGCGATGTGTCATGATATTTATCATTTTTCATGGATTTTAACTGGAAGTTGTTTAAATTGATTCTATATCTATGCCTACATTAAATTTATTTGCTCTTTCAAGTTTGTTCTTGTTATTTGAATTTGTTCTGTATTTTAATAAATGCTTTTAACCTTTCAATGAATTTTAAAACAAGCTTTTTCATATTGTGAACAGGGCTTATTATGCTACTAAGATCATGCCATTTTATTAAAGAATAGATGAATATAAGATTTCATATTTTAAAACTGTAACAAATTTTGATCTAAGTAAATGAATTTAGTGAAATTATAATATTTTTTTTGTATCATTTAACATGAAAATCTTAAGAGTCAATGGTTTGACGGAAAAAAGAATACTGGGGCAAATATATTTAACATTGAGTAAATGGTTATCTCACTAGTTTGGCACGATATCACTAAGCTGGTGATGGTTTTGGTGACTAATTTTGTCTCCAAAATTGGCAAAAATTAGCCCAAAGTCATCAAACTTGACAACCATTTATCGACATTTGGGGCCGGTCCCTGTGTAACCATAATGGGTGTTGTAATTGATCACTGTATGCAACTGTAACCGTATCCAGCCCTAAGCTGTAACTGTATATGCCTTTCAGTAATTTTGAGAAGTACTAGAGATGTCTCAGTGGCCAGGTGAAAATTGTTTTAGACCAGAGAGAGAGCATCTGCTTTCAGTTGTTAGTTCAACATGACTGTGGAGTATTGAGATGTCCATGAAAAGCTTCGCCTTTTAGATGCGTTTTTCATAATGTTGTGTTTAATGTTCTTAGTAATTTGAAGTGTTATTACTGATTGTACTCAGTGATATTGTGAAGAGCTATACGGGTATTTTTGTGGAAGCTCCAGAACTGTGAAGTTTTTCCTTAAAATAAATTTTTTCAAGCTATCATCAATTCTGAGTGCATTCAATCTATCACGAACCTGTATGGATGCAACAGTGCTTAAATTCTGTGCTTCATATTACATTAAAGCATGACTATCCAGCATTCAATAAATTCTGAAAGCTGAGGTAACTGGAATATTTTAGAAGTTTAGAAACCTTTCCTCCCCCAAAAAATATTAGCACATGAGAGACTAATAAATTATGTATAGGACACTGTCACCAAACAGTTTGATTTAGCACCAATGATTGATAAGCATGATATCACAGCATGAATTTTGTCTTGGATTTAGGTATATGTAATTCTTGATAGGCCAGCTCAGTTTTTATAAAGAAGGATACAAGTCAAACTGCCATTTATCTTCCTTTACTTAAAAAGAAGGTGATTAAATTTTGGGCTCTGTCTTCTGGGAAATAAATCTACAGTGAAATGTTTTCAAAGTTAAGGGATTCTGTTATCAAGGAAAGTGTGCATTGATTCACAATTTGCGATTTTATTTGAAAATGGAGGAAAAATAGTAATGCAACATTAAAAAGCAGGATAAGCAATTTAAATTTGTATGCTATATCTGTAACTTTTATCTGTAATTGTTCATTACCTAGCTAAAAGAACAATCTTTTCCTTTATACTTCTGCCAACTTTAATGGTCTGTGGGATTCATAATTAGATGAGATATTTTACTTTCATATAAAGGCTATAAAATAAGTTGGCTTATATACTATATCTATAACTTGTATTTGTAACCGTTGATTACCTAGCTAAAGAAAGAACAATATTTCCCTTCGAACTTCAGAATTTTTGTTGCAATGTCAGAATGTTTAATGTAATTTTGGCATCTCTGCCAACTTTAATGGTCAACAGGATGTTTTACTTTCCAATAGTTAAAGCCTACAAAAGGAGTTAACTTTTATGTCTGGATTTTTTTTTTTTTTTTTTTTTGAAATCTTACAGAATTTTAAGTGTAAGCTTTCGATGTTCAAGTTGATAACAATAAGATGATTGTTTTTATAATTTTAGATTGGAAATTTCTTCCATTTGTTCTGCTTTTCTTCAATAAATTACATTTTTATATGTTGTGCTATTTGTAATTTTTCGTTCCATGTGTATCTGGCATTCAGTATTTCCCAAGCTTTCTAGATAGTCAATCTTTTATTATCCTTCATTAAAATTGCTATGTGTCATAATTTTATGTACGCTATCAGAAATGTTTCCTTGTTGATATCACATAGGTTGACTTGTTTTAATTTCGTTGCTTTAATTCTATTTAGATATCTGATAGTTATTCTATTGTTTATTTTGATTTATACTCCAAATGTATTGTCAAACTTTTTGGTGAAGAAGTGAAATTAAATATATTTTTTGCATAGTTTTAAACGAACTTCTTGTATCCTATTTTGCATCATTTTTAATTATCATCATCATTTATATCAAATTGAAGACACGGGCAACATATGAAAAGTAAAGTACCCGAAGATTCTCATTTCACAGCATGTTTTTACATCCTTTTCCTTTCATTTTCACTAAATTATCATTAGCTTGTACTGTCTTAAATCCACTGTTTTAAATGTGTGAGTCTGTTTCCTACAATAATTTGTGGAATCATATTAAATTAATCAACAGAATTAAAACCCTAAAATAATTTCCCCGATTTCAGTTGTTTTAATGTTGGTGTACAAAACAAAAAATACTTTCCATCTGTTCCATTTTGCTTGCTTCAAGCGTATGAGATCATGGAACATACACTGAAGAGCCAAAACAATATGACCATCTATTCAGTAACCTTTGGCCAATAACCTATTGCTCAACCTTTGGCCTGCAAAACAGCTGCAACTTGCCTTGGCATGGATTCCACAAGTTTTTGGTAGATAACTGGAGATGGGTTGTACCAAATGTTTAAGCAGCTGTTACACAAAGTCAAGATATTCTGACGTAGTGGTGTTTGAGCTGTGCACTGCTGCTACATTTCCAGTTGGAAGGACTGCATGTAAAGGTGCAAGTGATCGACAGTTATGCTCAGATAGTCTACAGCTTTCATGGTCTGTTCTACCATGATAAGGGTCCCAGAGCCGCCCAAGAGAACATTCCCCAAAGCATAATACCTCCACCACCACCAGCCTGTGAATGACCTGCTGTACAGGTTGAGGGAGCAGCTCTTCGCCTGGAAAATGGGGTACTAACACGGCCATCGACAAAATGAATGAGAAATATGATTCATCTGGCCAGCCAACTTCTTTCATTTATCCATGGTCCAGTCTCAGTGTTCCTGATCCACTGTAGGTGTAGTTGACATTAATGCTTGGTCACAGGGGCACACAAGTAGGATGTCTGTTGTGTTGTCCTATAGCCAACAGTGTCCCCTGAACTGTGTGCTCCGAAACACATGCACTTGCGTTGTATTGGGTTGTCAGCTGATCCATAGTCTGGTACCAATTTTGCTGTACCAAGTGGGATAGTTTCCGGTGTCTTTTTTCTTTGATGACGCATGGACTTTCAACATGTTGACATGTACTATTGATTTTTCATCATTTATCCACTGTGCGTAAATACCAACAATGGGAGATTGTGAACAACCTACCAGTCCTACAGTTTCGCAGATACTCATTCCGAGTTTTCATACCACTATTACAGTCTGCCCTATCATATTCACTTAAATCAGCAGCCTTTCCCATCACTCGTAAAAATAACTGCGAGAATGATTTCTTACCATCTGTAGCAGCAGTTAAATACTATTTCCATTTAATTATGTGCTTTCCACATCATTCAGATGTGTTCATTGAAAAATGTCATGGCAGTCATAATGTTTTGGCTCGACAGTGTATATTTAATTTCTAAAAAACGGAAAATAAAATTTTGTCATTTATTACATAGCTTAAAATTTTTAATATTTCATTTTAGCTCTTTTTTTCAGTAATAATAAGTGCAAGCTTTTTGCTGTACTGGTCTCTCTGGGTGAATTTTCATGATTTTAACAAATGTAACACCAATAAGTACAAATCAGTCAGTTTGACTCCAGGCTTTTTACGTTCTGATACTGGCAACACTAGTTGATTTGAAGTGAGGAAGTTTGTGAACTTTACATTACACCAGTATATAATATGTCAGTGTTGGGTAACAACAAGTTTTATGCTTTCAAAATTGGCATACATTTATTATCAGTCATGTTTAATAATCTTTGTTAGTTAATTTAAGCATTCTTTAATTTTTCATTACTTTACGGTGTTCTTAAAATAGTAAACTAGGTAAAAAAAGCATTAAAATGTATACACTGTCAAAATGACCACATATGTACCTTCGCATTATAATGAATATGTGTTTTTATGAGTGTTGACAAGTAATTCAGCCGGTTTCATGAAATTTGTGTTTTTCTTTTAATACAAAATTAATCGGCTAGACTACAGATTACGGATCAGTCGCCAAATGAAGCGAAATTGCGGCAAATCTGGTAACCTCTTGCCGTCATGGAAATCGTTAGGATTTAAGGTTACATTTTATAGCATTTAAGCAGGCTTTTTGAATTTTCATCATTTCACTGTGCTTCTAGTAAATTTTGTGAGCAAAATGACTGACGTCGAAAAAGTTGAACGGAGGGGTGTGTCCATTATATGTGGTTAAGCACGTGGTTGAAATGAGCCGTAGAGTCGGTGTTGAATGAGTGTGCCATTTTGAATTTCATCTCCATTGTATTGTTACATTTTAGTGTGGATATAAACAAATGCGAGTTTCTACTATTTATTATAAATAAAAATTTATTGTAAAAATATAAATTACGTAGTTAAAATTGTTTAACCACTTTTTGTTTTTTTTTACTGTACTGTTGCCCATGTTTCAGTAGATCGAAATTTTGAATTTTATCTTTTTTTCTTCTGCATTTTTTTTAAAGTTTTAGATTAAATATGAATCAATACTTTCCGGTCATTTATTGCTCATTTACTGCTTATTACAATTTCTTTAATTTCATGCTGAAACGTTTTACTCCATTTTGCTACTGTCTTAAAAATGAATTATCATATCATATTATGAAAAGTGTTAATATTGTTGATGCCATAAAATACATAGTTATTAACTTTCAAATACTTTATCGTTGTTTTTCTTGAACTTCTGTTTTAGATATTTTTGCATGTTTACAAGATTCATTCAAATTCGCAACCATCTAATATGGTGATATGATGAGTTAGTGATTTTCTAAAATACGCGAAAATAACCAACTTGGCGACTTTTCGAAAATGCGCCAAACTGGCCCATAATATGCAGTTTTACCAATTAATCTAATAATTCTTGAACTAAATGATGATTTCTAAAGAATGCTTTTATTTCAGTTAATTTGTGTAAACAGGGAGCAATGTTCTGTTTTATTTCATATTTGTGTTGTTTCTTGATTTACTTTTTATATTTTTCTCGAGTTCATTTCACTTCAAGAAATCTTTCATAATTTGGACTACAGCATGAATGCACAAAATACTTTCCTCTATGGTAGGGGCAGTAATAGAAAGAAAAATGAACATTAAATGGTCTACCCTGTTCTAATAAACCTTTGTGAAACTGAATTTCATTTGCTGTATGTAATTCAGTAAGGAAAAAAGATCATCATATAACAAATAGTAATATGTAAAATCATAGTAAGTTTTTAATATTTTGATAATTTCTTTCCATATCACTCTATATTCAAAAAAGAAATACGGAAACAGATGATGGAGTGTGTAAAAATAAACTGTTTTTTGAAGGTTTAGAAATAGTAGATATTTTTGTTTGAAAAGAAGATCTTATGCATTATTATTTTTTATAGTAATGCCTGAATGTGAATACTATTGATTTCAGTATGCAGATTCCATGTTTTGACAAAATAAAGTATTTTTTCCACTTCACATGTTGCAAGCCTCATATTTGTTATATTCCGTCGGGGCAAGAGATCCAGTGAAAATATGCACAGCTATATCTTGAATAATTAAATCTTTTTTTTATTAAATAAATGCAAAATTGACCATGTGGCATTAATTGTTTGGATTAATATCATTGCAAGTTTTTTTTTGAACAACTTAAATATCTAATTTGTTTTTCTGTATCTTGCATTCTAAAGACTGTTCTTTAAATTAATAGAATTATTGTAATTGTTTAGTTTAAGTAATTTTAGGCGTTAAACAGGAATCCTAAGATCAGATTGCTTGATTTATTATTTATATTTATTGGTAGATTTATGTTTGAGATGTTGGATTGTAATCTGAAATTTTCAGATTGCAAGTTTTTTCCCCTTTAATATTACAAGTTTTTTTCCCTTTAATATTTCTATGTTAAATATTGATATATTAAAAGGAAATTATCTTAAACTTTCAGATGCTCCAGTTTGCGTCTATTAATTATTACAGAGAAGAGCAAGGTTTTGTGCCTTGGGCATGGGACTGCTTATTTTCATTGAAACTTCATATCATGGATACAAAATGTCCACCGTGGATACAGATTTATGATGGTGAAGTTTCAGATATTTCTGATCATCATATGATTCAGACTCTACTGACTGCATATGAACAGAAACATCCTGCTGCTTGCTATCTTGTTATAGTTATGACAAGTAAAGGGCATAGGTAGATTTGAACCTTTCTGTTTATTTGCAAACTAATTTTAGAAAAGAATTTTTTATTAGTTGGTATTTTTAATTTCATTATTTATTTCAATTTGTCTAAGTTTTTTTCATTATAGAAATATTTATTTATTACAGTGAAGAATAGATAAATAAAAATGTTATCTGACTTTTTTTTATTTTTTTATTTTTTTCAAAATAACTTCGGTTTTAATACGCAGCATTGTTAAAAATAATTATGTTAATGCTTAGTCCCATGTTATTTGATTATTATTATGTATTATATAAAAGATGTGAGTTAAAACCATGTTTAATTTTATTTAAAATATTGGGGATTTTTATAACAGAATGTAAATACACATTTTTATAAAAAAATAAAATTTATTAAGGGAAAGGTATTAATATTATATTGTTACGGATTTATTTATTTAGAATTGTAATTAAAATTGTTTTATTTTCCCATGCAATGCAGACGATTTTTGAAGAGAGGGCTATGTCGGAAAAGTAAAAATAAAAGAGTGCATGCATTTGATATTTAATAAACAAATATCTCGTAATTGCTGTTGCCATCCACAAAAATTGAGAAAATAGGTTTTACCAGAATGTTCTAGAGAATAATTAAAAAAGCCAAATTAAAACACCTCAGCTCAGTTGCTGTTGTTTAAGTGAACTGTTTGTTTACTTAATGCTGTTATTGATTGCAGTAAATTCTCTGTGAGATTTGATTAACTTTCTGTGTTTTGAATTTAGTTCTGTTTAAAGTTTTAGATATTGTGATATTGTATGTATATCTCTGAGGAAATATTTCAGTATTTTGTTTTATTTCTTGTAAAAAGTATAACTTTTATTAACTTTTCAACGACTTGTGCATTCAATCCATTATGAACCCATATGCACGCAACAATTTTTAGTGGGATATAACAAGTGGGATATTATTGAATGCCAATTACACGGGCAATGGAAGAGCAATTAAGGCAATTTATTGCAGCCTTTGCGGCATTTAAAGAAGAAATTAAAGCTGGTCAAGATTCTGTTAAAGAGGGGATGAAAGCTTGTCAAGCATCTGTTCAAGATGAAATGAATGCTGTCCAGGAATCCGTTAAAGATGAAATGAAGGCTGTTCAAGGAAAGATTGGAGCGGGTCAAGAGGAACTAAAAAAAGAAATTACCTACGTAAATAGAAAAAAAATTTGAAGCTATGGAAGGTAGAATTGATGCTGTTGAAAAAAAAGTTGGACACATTGAAGAAATTCCTCTGTAAAAGAACAAATAGAACAGACAGTTTCTGCTGTGGAACAACAAATTGATGACAGGGTTACTGCGGTCACCAAAGAAGTTGATACCTTGAAGAAATTCGTAGCGATGGCAGGGAGTAATAGTAGTGATGGTTTCAAATTCTTATTTATGCCTGCTCATCCCTCACTGAAGCTATCTACGTATGATGAGACCTCCTGGCAAGTGTACAAGACACAATTTTCTATAGCTGCAGATGCAAATGAATGGGGTTCGCAAGCTAAGGCCTGTCATCTCGCTGCTTCTCTGAGAGCAGATGCAGCGGATATCCTGTAGACTCTTCCCGAAAACCAGAGACTAGACTTCGAAGCTCTATTCGGTGCCTTCGAGCTGTCCTTCGGGGAGAAATATTTGAAAGACCACAGTAGGCTTCAGTTAAAATCCCATCAACAGAAGCCCACTGAAACACTCCAAGAGCTCACCACAGATGTTGCAAGGCTGTCCCATCCCATCTTTATGGAGTGCCAAGAGAAACGAGGGAAATCCTGTCCCTGCAGTGCTTTATCGACGGCATCCGGGATCCTGAAATGCAGAAAGCACTGCAAATGGCTGATGTGAAGAAATTAAAAAGTGCTCTGGTGTATGCCATGAAATTCGAGGCAGCCCAGCAAGCAACTCACAGAGACCGACACCCAATCAGAGCTGTGCAAGCCCAACAGCCAGTGGATTAAATGGCTGCTCGCCTAGGTGATTTAACAACTGAATGCCTTGCAACAGAATATTGGTGACAAGAAACTGACCATAAAATGCTGAAGGGCACGTACGAAAAAACTGCAAAACACTCCAGGGCACGGTTGTTAAAACCATGCCTATGAAGAAGGAGGGGAACTAATTAGTGGCCATCTCGCAGGACGGAGGTTGCCAGATAATGAAAAGCCCCAGTTTAAGGCGCTTCAGATTTCTGCAGTGAGTGGCAGTAGTAATGAACTTTTCATCATGGGACATACCAATGGAGTTCGTTACAATATGACCATTGATACAGGAGCCAATGTTACTATCATTCGAAAAGATGTGGCTCAACAATGAAAGGCAAACTCATCTGGATGCCGCCCTGTGTTGCCCTCCAGACTGTGTCGGGCAAAAAGATCAATATCGAAGGAAGATTAAACGTAACATCACGTTTTTAAGTGCCGCTTACTGTCAGATGGCATGTGTAGCAGATATTACAGATCCTTGCATACTTGGATTGGATTTTCTAAGAAAATACAATTTTTCCTTGGACTTTAAAAATAACAAACTGCATTCTGCCTCTGAGGACATAGCCTTATTTGGGATTAATGATGAAGGAGTAAAATCTATCCACAAAATCATAGCTGAAGACAATATCACAATACCAGCAAGAATAGAAATTCTACTTCCTGGATCCATAGCCAAAAATAGAAATTTCCAGTACGGCATCATGGTATATCCCAAGAACTGTAATAGCCCAAAAGGAGTACTAATAGCCTTAGCAGTCTTCGATCTGTCGAGGACCGTTATCCCTGTGAGAGTTGCCAATGTAACTGATAAGGTGAGAGTTATTAAGAAAGGTGCAGTGGTTGCAGCATGTATTTCCATAACCAGCGTTGAAGGAAAAAGTAACATCCCAGAAACTGTGTCTTCAGAGAGCATCGGAGTAATACATCGGATCTGATTACATCGGAGTTATTGTGAAATGCGCAATCAAACGATAAAGAAAGGAACGCTGCCAAACATGTCATTAAAGAACTTCAAGATGTTTTCTCATCTTCTGACGTGGGTCGAACCAGTTTGACACAACATACAATTGATACCAGTGATCATCCACCAATCAAGCAACTTAAAGACATCTACCGATTACTAAACAGGAAGAGGTATAAACACTTTTAAGGGACATGCAAGAAAGTGATGTCATCAAGCCTTCAGCAAGTCCATGGGCATCTCCCATCATCCTCGTCAAAAAGAAATACGGTTCAACAAGTTTTTGTGTTGACTATCACCGACTGAACGAGGTTACGAAGAAAGACAGTTACCCTCTTCCTAGAATTGATGACATTTTAGACACTTTTTCTGGAAGCAAGTGGTTTTCGATGCTTGATCTAAAGAGTGGATATTGGCAAGTAGAGATCCATCCTAATGACTGAGAAAAGATGGCATTTACTACTGAACAAGGCTTTGGCAGTTCAGAGTGATGTCGTTTGGACTATATAATGTGCCAGTTGCATTCAAACGCCTAATGGAGACTGTTTTGAAAGGTCTTTTCTACGAAGCCTGTCTGATGTACCTGGATGATGTCAGCATTGTCGGGAAGAGTTTCAGAGAACATCTAGAAAATCTTAGAAAGTGCTTCAGAAACTGAAAAAAAGCCAATCTAAAGTTGAGTCCCACTAAATGCCAATTATTCAGACAGGAAGGGACTTACCTCGGACATGTCATCTCTGCTGAAGGTGTGCGCACGGATCCTGAAAAAATGTCAGCAGTTAAAGACGGCCCAAAAACGTCCACCAGCTGAGAAGCTTAGGGTTTTGCACCTACTATAGCAGATTCGTGAAAATTTTTCCTTCAATCACAAGACCCCTTCACAAGCTGACAGAGAGAAAGCGAAAATTCATGTAGACAAAAGAATGTGAGGAGATGCATTTAAGAATCTGAAGGAAGCTTTAACATCTGCTCCAATCCTGACATTTCCTCAGCTCAACAAACCATTTATTCTCGACACGGACGTGAGCGATGAAAGTGTCGGCGCTTTTTTGTCCCAAGAAATAGAGGGCTAAAAACATGTAGTGGCTTACTGGAGCAAGTGCATGTCTGCATGGATCAATCTTCGTTGACTTGGCTTTTAAATTTCAAGAATCCTGAAGATCAAATTGCCAGGTGGATACAGAGACTCCAGGAATATGACATTGATATCCATCTTTGGAAGGGATCGTCACATGGAAGCGCCAACACCCTGTCTATAAGACCTTGCCCAGAAAACTGCAGATATTGTTCTAGGGTTGAAGCTAAGCACCAGCTGCTTAATCCGGTCGCGTGACAAATTATAACATCAACATTGGCTGATCCAGACTCATGGAGTGACAAAGAAGTCAGGAAAGACCAGCTGGAAGACTATCACATTAAACCCATAATTGTTTTAATGGAGACCTCAAACTGAAAACCTACCTGGCAGGACATTTCAAGCTGTAGTCCCATGAGAAAACTATAATGGGCTTTCTGGGACTCACTCCGTATTCGAAATGGCATCTTGTACCTGAAATTCGATTTGGATGATGGGAAGACTTTCTGATGGCAACTGATACTTCCAAGATCCCGGATGCCCTTAAAATGTAAAGAAACATAAAAGATGTAAAGAGCTACGTAGCAGCCTTGCCTTGCAGGAGGCCACTTCGGAATAATGAAGACCTTGCAGAGAGTTCGGGAGTGCTTCTGCTGGGATAATGTAAAGGATGACATGTAAAGTGGTGCCAATCTTGCAACGCCTGTGCAGGTCGGAAAGGACAGAAGAATCACAGCCAAGGGAAGCTGCAACGTTACAACGTAGGAGCATCTTTTGAAGGTATCGCCTTTGACATCTTAGGATCTCTGCCACGAACTGCTGATGGCAACAAATGCATCCTTGTTGTTATTCACCAAGTGGCCTGAAGCGTATCCTATTCCTGATGAAGAGGCTGTCGCAGTGGCAGACATGATGATACAGCACTGGATTTCCAGGTTTAGAGTGCCTCTTCAGTTACATTCAGATCAGGGAGGGAGTTTTACCTCAGCAGTAATCAAAGAACTCTGTAAGCTACTTAGCATTGACAAAACCCAAACGTCGCCTTTACATCCCCAATCAGACGGCATGGTAGAGAGGTTTAACCAAACCCCTATCATTAGTGGTTTCCAGAAACCAACAGGACCGGGGCAAGAAGTTATCACTGTTTCTGCTGGTTTACCACAGTGCTGTCCACGAGACTACTGGCTGTTTGCCATCTCAGATGCTCTTCAGTCATGACCTTCATCTACCAGGTGATCTTTTGTTTGGTCATCCTCCGTATGTGCCTTTATCACCTGAGGAATACATTCAAGATCTCCAGGCCCAGTTTGAAGTTATGCACAACTGTGTGCGAGAGCAAGTCAACTTGGCGATGGAGAAAATAAAGACCTTATACGACACCAGAGCTACAGAACATCGTGTCAAAGAAGGAGACAAGGTGTGGTTGTGGAATCCAACTTGACGCAAAGGACTCTGTGTGAAACTACAGTCACCTTGGGATGGTCCGTACACAGTTCTAAAGAGGCTGAACGACGTCGTGGTTTGGATCCGTAAGTCATTGAACTCTAAACCTAAAGTCATTCATTACATGACAGGTTATCTCCTTAGTATGGCCATAGTATGTAGTGTATATAATTGTAAATAGTAATGTGAATATTTTAAGACCATGGTCCATTTTGTATTTAGCATTTGGGAGTATTTGATTTGTATATTTAGTATCTGATAGTATTTGATTTGTGTTTAATATTTGATAGTATTTGATTTGTGTTTGGTGGTATTTGATTTGCAGAAAGTTACTTATTGCAATTATTGTTTATTTTGTGATTATAATATAATATTTATTATTACATTGATGCCTTAGTTGTAAGTTTGGCTTCCTGTCCAGGGATTTTCTGCCCGGGACATGCAGTCCTTGGGAAGGAGGCAGTGTTACATATTTTGTATTTATTTGGCTATTTATTTAAAATTGTAATTAAAACTGTTTTATTTTCCCATACAACGCAGACAATTTTTGAAGAGAAAGCTATGTTGGAAAAGTAAAAATAAAAGAGCGTGTGCATTTAATATTTAATAAATAAATATCTCGTAATTGCTGTTGACATCCACAAAAATTGAGAAAATAGGTTTTACCAGAATGTTCTAGTGAATAATTAAAAAGCTTATAAAAGCTGAATTTAAACACCTCAGCTCAGTTGCTGTTTAAGCAAACTGTTTGTTTACTTACTGCTGTTATTGATTGTAGCAAATTCGCTGTGAGAATGAATTAACTTTCTCTGTTTTGAATTGAGTTCTGTTTAAAATTTGAGATAATGTGATATTGTACTAATATCTCTGAGGAAATATTTCAATATTTTGCTTTATTTCTTGTGAAAAGAGTAAATTTTATTATCTTTTTAATGACTTGTGCATTCAATCTATTACGAACCCGTACAAGCAACGAGATATATATCTATCACGTATGAAGACCAGAATAAAATAAGTAACAAGTAGGTGTAGTGAAAATGTCGAAATGTGTTTCCTTATTTTTCAAGTTTTATGTAACACAAATTTAACAATGTTTATACTCAAGGAATGGGGATAAAATTCTCTAAAGCAGGATTTCTGAACTGGTGGTATGCATACCACTAGTAATATGCATGAGAAAAATAGGTGGTATGCAAAGAAACAAAGTATTTTTAACTATTAAATTAAAAAATCTTGTGAAAAAAAGAACAATTGATAGTAATTTCCTGTGATCGAACTCTAACTGAAGATTTAAAAAATAACACACTTGTTAACTTCTGGCTGAACGGGAAGGGGGAGGAGAGGAAGCATTTCAAATAAAGCTGTTAAAATTTTATTGCCTTTTTGTATAGCCTATTTGTGTGAACAAGGATTTTGTTCCATGTTATAGTTGAAAAATAAATACAGAACAAAATTAAAAGTGGATCCTAATTTATGTTTAAAACTAAGTGAAATAAGACCAGAAAAGAAATTTTATCTCTCTTAAATAAGCCTAAATTTCATGTTAAATTTTAGAATTAAAATATTATAACTTAAATTTTGATAATTTAAATGGTAATCAATTTGTAATCTAAGATTTTTTGTGTGCATATTTAATACAAATACCCAATAAAATGTGCAAATGGCAAAATATGTATATGTTTAATATTTCTCTTGAGAAACTGAAAAATAATTATTATAAAAATACAGTGATGGTTCTAAACAATTTTTGTTTAGATGGTTTGCATTAGTCAAAAGGTTGAGAACCACTGCTCTAAAGTTTCAGTAGTGCATTAGGATAAATGATAGTTTTAAATTTAATGTACATTTTCTGGAATATTTTTCATAATTTTTTTCGTAATGTAAGTTGTTTATTTTTATCTAATGCATTAGGTTCCCAACTTTTTCTGGCCTGTTGCCCTCTTTTTGGGAGGGGGTGACAGACCCTCTCTTTTTAGAAGAATATGAAATGCAGACTCCCATTCCAGAAATAATAATGTAACCTAGTGTTTTCTAACTTTTTTTGGGTCATAGCTCAATTTTTATAAAAGGATGGATGTGGCAACTTCATGGTGATGTCTCACAAAGAGCTTTTATATCCGTTGATCTTTTTTATTTTTGTAGCTAGGCTCTGTATTAACGAACTTGTTACACTTGACCCTTTTTAAATATGGTATTTAAATTTTTCAGTATGACCAGGGTTCACAAGACCAGGCTTTGCAACTTGCCTTTTTGTTTCTTTCACAACTGTGCCGACACTGTTGATACTTTTTAACCTTTAAACACCATTTATCAGACTTCACTTTCTTTGGATTTATATCACATATAATTCAAACAGCTCATTTCTCATCTTTTTCAAACAGTGCTTCAGTGGCACCTGTCTTATGCTTGCTCATATCACATTGGTGGGACGTGCGGCATACAAGTTTTTGGTATCCTTGGTGATGGTAAAACGGCCTTGAGTTTCGATCATAGATCTGCTATGTGGCTGTAAAATACTGTACTGGTATCAGAAAAGAGCTCATATGTTGCAGATTCGGATCTTTGCAGTACTTTATTGTGTGAATGCTTTCATAGGCTCTTGGGATCGCTACACTACTAACATATCTGTGCATTAAGACACAATAACACGCCGAACGAAACTAATTCAGAAGTCAAAACAACAAAAATCAGCGTAATATTCTCAATATTTTCGCAGGACTAGTTTCGATGGTTTTTACCGAACCATCATCCTCAGCTGCGAAACCGTAAATGAAGAAGATCGGAAATAATGATTAGATAAGATAAGAAAGCCTGGACAAGAATAAGCACGTGGCGCCATCTGTTGGTGAAACCAGAGCTAAAACATAATTTCTTTAAAGGCCGAAGGCAAAATTGGATTGGAATTAGGATCGTTAACTAGAACAGAAAGATTTTTTTGAATGTGAAATGCCTCTAGAAAATCCAGTTCTCTAATGGAAGATGTTTTTTGAATAATTTTGGCAGCAGAAAAATTGAAAATGTGATTTTCGGACCAACAATGTTGAGCAACAGAAGACTTCTGAGTTTCCTTCTGAGGTCCTTTCACCACACTTCCACCACACTTTAAATCATGTCATCCGACTAAACAAAAGTTAGCTTCATTTTATTCCTATGTTTTCCATGCTCTTCAAGTTTGCTCCTCCAAACTATCCCTTGATAAAGAACTAAATTATTTAAAAGCAATAGCTATTGGCCGGGACTTTTCACCCAACATTATTAATCAAGCAGTTAAAAAATTCTCTTCTCAACACACTAAAAGGCACACTCTTGTTTTAATAGATTATAAAAATTCTGTTGTCATTCCCTTCTTTCCATCAGTTAGCTATAAAGTTGCACATATTTTGCAGAAATTTAACTTTCGAGTCGTTTATTCTCCCATCAATAAAATTCCGAGTTCCATACTCAAGGACCCCGTTCCGGATATGAATTCCTGGGGGATTTATAGGATTCCTTGCCAATGTGGTTTAATTTACATTGGCCAAACTAAAAGAGCCTTAAAATTTCGCGTCAAAGAACATGAGGCATATGTTAGAAAAAAGGAAACTCAGAAGTCTTCTGTTGCTCAACATTGTTGGTCCGAAAATCACATTTTCAATTTTTCTGCTGCCAAAATTATTCAAAAAACATCTTCCATTGGAGAACTGGATTTTCTAGAGGCATTTCACATTCAAAAAAATCTTTCTGTTCTAGTTAACGATCCTAATTCCAATCCAATTTTGCCTTCGGCCTTTAAAGAAATTATGTTTTAGCTCTGGTTTCACCAACAGATGGCGCCACATGCTTATTCTTGTCCAGGCTTTCTTATCTTATCTAATCATTATTTCCGATCATCTTCATTTATGGTTTCACAGCTGAGGATGATGGTTCGGTAAAAACCATCGAAACTAGTCCTGTGAAAATATTGAGAATATTACGCTGATTTTTGTTGTTTTGACTTCTGAATTATATCTGTGCATTTTGATTAAAAATATATATGTGGCAGCATGTTTATTTCTCCATCAATAGATGGACCTGTCATCGCATCCTTGGAGTGCAGGAAATACTTCCTCTCAGGGCAGAGGAGTACTGTAGTTGAAGGGTGCATATGTTCAAAGGAAGAGCGAGATACTGAGGTTATGCTTAGGTTGTTTCAGAATCTTTCAGTTGTAATTTGAAAATATGAGCAGAAATCTCATCTTCATAATCTCTCACTTCTCATCTTCTCTCACTTCCTCTAAATGCATTTGTAAAATATTCTTATAAACCTTTGCATATCTTAAACAACCCTAATGGTTTTGACGTATTGTCAATAAATGTATGTGTCATCAATTGTGGTCTGATTTTATTCCAGCTAAGACACCACATATATCATAAAAAAATGTATAATATTATTAGCAGCTGTGTTGAGCTTAATGTAATGGCACTATTTTTCAATATTTGGTGCCATATTTATCATTAACAATCTTAATTCACCACATTCTTCTATGATATTATTGCTCTGTACAAACCTGTAAATATAAGCTTTGTTGCTCAAGCTGGAATACACACACATATGCTATGCTCCATCTGGTGCTCTGCACATACTGCAGCATGTTCGTGTACTAGTAAAAAAAATATTAGCAAAAGAACTATGATCATAGCTGCCCAAACGGCTGAGATTGCCATAGCCTGTTTTCTATCCTCCCCTATAAAATATGCAGAAGAATGCAATTAGAAATGATATCATTTGAAACTTCCACATCTTTTTGTTTGTTAATTGGGGGAGGGTAATTGTGGATTTCAAATGCAATTTCAGGTGTACCAGTATTTTAAGCATACAGATTAGTGAAGGACTTATCTTTCTAAGGTTAGAAAGACGCTTAGAACTATTTGTTGAAACATTCATTCCATTCTGTGATTTTTAATATTAATCAAACTTTTCAGTATGTTCTTGTGTATATTGCCCAGAGGGTAGCAGTTGGTCATCAGAGTTAAATTTGGCTTGGACTAAAAACGCTCCTTTAAGTCTTTTCATTGACCATTGGTGGATATTACCGAGCTTATTGTAAATTATGGTGTCACACTATGAGTTTCATTAAACAGCAACCAGTTAACAAAATTAAATATGCTGGAAGTATCCATAATCGTACTTTTTCCCCCTTTTTTCTTTTTCTTTCTCGCTTTCTTTTTTTCTTTTCTTTCTTTTTTCCCCAACTGTTATCCCACTTGCACAGGGATCTATTTTGGCTTCAAAAAACATCAGAGTATTCCAAAAACTTGGCATCATGCACAACTTAACACTGCATACACTTGCCATTCTCCCTCTATACAGAGTGATCTGTTTTTCCTTGAGACAAACATCAGAGAATTGAATGAATTTGGAATTGTACACTCTGTTTTCCCATATGCAGAACGAATCGTTTTTGTTTTAAAAAAAAGGAAAAAAAATGAGAGAATTGCACAAATTTGGCATTAGCATACAAATTGCACAAAGCAAATTTTGACATTTTTTACTATTTGGCAAAATGTCATATTTCTAAAGAACTGCAGCACTTTTGCTTTTTCATTAGCTGACAAACTTCACAGTCCCATTAAAGTTCTTTACAATGGGGGAAAAAGTGCACTCAGTGCAACAAAAACAAACTCTAACAATAATTGTCAGTGCAACAAAAACAAAACTCTAAGGACTGGCACTGCATATCTGGGTTGCCGCATAAATACGCTTTGGTGATGTCATGGTTTGCCTTGTGAATACTTTTCTGGGAGTTCCGAATAATCTTGAAAGTAGCAATTTCACTTTTGTGTCTGTAATAGTTTTCTGTTAACTGATAACTGTGCTGTTCGTCATAATATATATTTCTCAGCTCAGGTTACTAATTCATTTTGTATTTTACTAAATTAAAATTCATGTTATTAATGCTGGCAATTTTTAATATTATAATTGTTTTTGATAAATAAATACTATTATAATTCTAATAATATTATTGAAAAAGTGTTTTTTTTTTATATCAGAATCCAGTTTTCGTGTGTGAAAAAAGATGCTGAATTGAACTAATTAGTTATGATTGTTTTTTGACTAATAAATTACTTTTGTTATGATTGTTTTTTGACTAATAAATTACTTTTGTTATGATTGTTTTTTGACTAATAAATTACTTTTAAATGTATTCATCTTCAAATTTTTGACATATTTATTACAAATGTGGCTTTATAAATAAAAATGCATATTTTGATATTTTAGAGTACAGAGCTTGGTAACTGAGGGTCTTCAATGCTTTTCGACTTTAATGGAACATCAACAGTATGCAGGAGCAATTCATTGCTTGTACTATATTTTACCATTTTTTGTGAAAAGATCTGAGGAATTATTATCAAACCAAACGTAAGCAGTACTGCCTTACAGTTTTACGTAATTTATTTATTTTGACTTGTTTGAAGCTAGGATTCGATGTGTAAATTTTTGACAAAAAGAAGAAATTATCTTCAGTATCTCTGCTGTAAAATTTTTTTCTAGAATGTAACATAATTCATTGGGAACATCAGAATTTTTTTTCATTTAATTAATAATCATAGCACTTAGTTGTTGTTTTTAAAGATGTATATATTTGAAATATGTTGAGGTAAAACTTCTGCAAAAATTATGTATTTGCTTTCACATATCATAAGGTAAATCTATATAGAGCTGAATAATGGCAACAAAAATTAAGGCATGCTTTGAATTAAAATAGCTTCAAAAAGCTGATATTTATTTGTGGATGTAGTTGCTAATTGCTAAGGTAATTTTGGGGGTAAACTGAGTACTTATTACTTCAGTTGCTGTAGAAGTAACTACGGCAGTGATCAGATTGTCTTCTTTTTCCTCCAGTGGATACTGCCTAACCAATATGTTACTTTTCTATTTCTCAAATGCACTTCTTGGCAGCTGGTGTCTGCAGTAAATAAATCATATTACTATGGTAAGTGGGATCTCTTTTCTTCTAAGTCAATTTCTCACTTTCATTCAAACCTTTTGTTTGGACTTTTCTGTGTTGCACATCCAGAACTCATATTCTTGAATAATATTTAATTTAATTTTCATAGTATGGAAATGGGAATATTCTTGACCTTTCAGTAATATTCTAGTTCAAAATAAGACACAAGTACTTATAATTTTCTGATTAAGTATCTATACATTCTACCCGCCAACGGTTGAGTGGATAAGATCATTTATTGCTGTTAGCACTTCCTGAGTTTACTTCTCAATGAACAAACTAAGTTCTTAGGATTTTTATGGGTTACTTGTGTAATGTAAATATAAGCCAGTTTTCTTTTACACATTCACTCAAGTTGATCTGGTGTGTCCATTCAGACATGTTGAGATTCTAGCTTTACTTTTATGCTTAAAATTTTATTATTGAAATATAGATAAAATAGATCACTTTTAGTAGCAATTAATTCACACAAGTATGCTCATAGTTCAACATTCATATTTCAACATAATATAATAAAAATAACTTTTATTTTTTGTGATCTTCAGAATGTGCTATGAGTAGATGTTTTTGCATTCTAAACATTTAGTTATCGTATCTACAGTTTGAAAAGTTTCATTTCAATATGCCAAGTGTAATATTATTCAGTTCTTCCTTTACACCAAACACCTAAACCTTGTATGCATTTGCTATGGCCGTACTCATGGTCGGTGATTTAGATACAACAATCAACTGTGAGTATTGTTATAGCTAGCATGAGAACTCAGTTTGCCAGTTTAGTAGGTGGCAGTAAGCATGTTAGAAGTGTAGTATGATGACATCTTTCTATGTGCTAAGTGTCTAAGTGCTTTGTCATAATCGATTAACTAAATAGGTTTTATTTTTCTTTTAAATTTTTGGAATAATTTTTGCGGGATGATTTCAAATCTGACTAAAATATGATCTATAAATACTCTGCACAGAGGTTAACAGCTTTTCTTTACATAGATAGACAATTTCATTCAACTTACTATGATTATTCATATTAGTTTGTTGATTTTTACCATGATTATTTTGAGCAGTGATTTAAGCAAACTTATCGACCTAAATTCTGTACCTATCATTTTTTGTGGTGTCTGCCAAAAATGGCGTGGAAAAAACAATGCAAGGCGAAAACGTCATGGTGCAAAACATTGTGGAAGAAAATAGAACAGAGAGAAAATATCACAGTTGCAAAGCATTGTGGTACAAAAAGTCATCATTGAAAATAAAGCTGTTTAAAAACTTTGCAGTTTACAGACATCATTGTCAAAAATATCGTGGTCAAAAATAAAGCTCCTGCAAACCAACACATGGTGATAACATCACAGACCTGCATTTTTCATCTTTTAATAATTGTAAAAGGATACTCGCATAATGATTTGTGAGTGCAAGATGGAAAGAAGGGTAATTTTTACTTTCATATTTTTATTAACTAACAAATATTTGCTGAAAATGTAAAATGGAAATTTAAGCATAGGAAATTATTGCAACTTATAGCACTTGATAGAATTTTAAACTGGCATAATTAACTAACAAAGGTCATTAATAAATTATTTTTTATAAAGTTTTACTGGTAATTTTTCATGAAAAGTATAATCTAAAAAAGTAAGTAACTGCATGACCTTACCTATAAAAAAATTGCTAAGTTAATTATGAGATTATTTTCTTCATTTTTGTTAATCTGATACTCTTGTAGTGAAAATTATTTCTTGTTTAGTGTAAATTTAAAATTGTTATAAAGTATGCTTCCTTCCATCTTGCACTCACAAATCATTATACGATTATCCATTTACAATTATTAAAGCCCGAAAAACTCATGTCTGCAATGTTATCGTCATGAGATGATTTGTAGGTACTTTATTTTTTTACCATGATATTTTTGACGATGATGTTTTTAAACTGCGAAGTTTTTGAACCGTTTTATTTTCAACAACAGTATTTTGTGCCACAATATTTTAGAACTGTGATGTTTTCTTTTTGCTTTATTTTCTCCCACGATGTTTTGTACCATGACGTTTTCACTTTGCATTGTTTTCTCTGTGACATTGTCTTCCATGATGTTTTCAGCTGTAACCTTTTAAGTTATTAACTGTTATTGCTCTGATTTCCTTCCTTTTCTGAAGTTACACATAACTGAGTATCATGATCTTGCTGTGCAGTGTTAGGGTTTTGAATTATTATTTTCTTGTCATTATAATTTTAATTATTATTCATGTGAATTCCACCTAGTGTTCAACAGAGTTTGTGTACATGTGCTTTTTATGATTGAAAAAACAAATGCTTGAGATGCACGAGTTCATTTATTTATATTCGCAGTTTGTGGTAAACATTGCCATTTAAATGGTTAGAAATATCAGGATTCTGTGTGTAACTTTTCTGAATAGCTTAAAATGCATATTTATATTAAAAAATTTCATGACATGCCTCATGAAGTTTTACATTGTGTGTCATTGAATACTGCATTACCTCAGCAGACCTGGATACTGCACTATCTCAGCAGACTTGTCTTTAACTGCATTCTATTCTTGATAATGGCTTTATCTCCAGAATCAGATTCTTTTTGTAAACTGTGCGTAATCTATATTGGGCCCAGCAGTGAGATAATGGTTAAAGCTGTGAAACACTTAAAGTTCTTTCCAGTCTATGTTTATGGTAGTTCACCTTATTTATTTTTAGATAAATTTCTGTAAATTGCATTCATATTTATGTTAGGCTGTTTAGTAAAGAGTGGGTAAGAACCCAAAGCATTCTGAGGTTGTCTGAGGTGTTGCTTCTTGTGATTAAATGTAATGGCTTAGTATTTTAATCATTTTTGCCATTGTAATGTAAATGTAGGCTAGTTTTACTTATTGTGCCAAATTCTTCTATGGAGGCTTCTCACATTTGAAGTAGAGAACTCTGCTTTGCTGTTCCAGAATTAAAGTAATGCAGTCCAGAGCTTGAGTCAGAAAAAAGGAAAAGGGGGATACTTTTATATCTCTCTTGATCTATTTGGCCGACTAACAAAATTTAACTTGTTCTTCATATCTTGAGAGCTTGATATAGGATATACATTATATTTACATATAGGGTTGCACTAAAAATATGAATTTTATCACAAAAATATGGCTATTTTTTTTTAAATAACATGTCGATTTTCCATATTTCGATTCTACGATGTAAATTTTCCCTAAAAACTAAATTTTGCAAAATTTGTTGAGAAACTTGCTGAATAATTCTGGATTGTAGTTTCGCATATTTTTTTTTTCACTTTCTGCCAAGAGTAATTCGTTTGAAGATCTCAGTTTATATTAACCTTTTCACAATCCTTTTCCATTCTAAAAGTGCTGAAAAATTTTTTCTTCTTCTATCTTGGAAATATTTTTATTTTTTAGTACATTTTTTAATGACAGGTATTATTTTTACATGTTATCCCTATTGTTTAAAGAATTTTATTTTGGTAATTAAGTTTTGTGATTGAATTATGTTTCTTTAAATAATTATTTTAGAAATGTCTAGAAATGTCTATTTGTTTTTCCGCATTTTGTTCTTTAAGCATATTTATTTATATAAATGTTTTTTGAATTTGATTTTATTTATTTGAATTGCATTTCTTTTTAAAGATTGCTTTGTGAGCCCTAACTGTACCATTGCTTTATGCAATTTCATTATCCTGCATTTTAGTTTGTTAAAATATTATCCATATTTCAAAATATTTTGATTTTTTAAATCACAAGAATTAGCATGACAAAAAAGACTGAATTTTATGAAAAAATAAACAAGTAAATAAAAAATATAAATAAATAAATAGTTTTCTTCTTAATGCCCTCAATTTTTCTTCTCATTGGCTTATTCCTGCAAGAAAACCTTAATGCATGAATGATTTTCTTGAGGGCATTCTGCAGATATATTGACAATCCTCCTCCCTTTTTTTATTCGTGTTATACTATACTCACTTTTGAAACAGCTTGTTTTCTGTGACACTCTTATGAGTAGAGTTATTACTCTCCATTTCATCAATATTTGGTCAGGGTAAAATAGTAAAGTGATTTTGTCCATGATGCAGATATCTTTAGAAGTAGGCAGTTTGGAGGTAGAGGATGAAAGAAAGGATTGGTTTTAACAATATTGAAAATGTTTTTAGCTGATATCTATACACTTCTTTGGGTAAGTTCTTGAATCTTCCAAGTAATTCGTCTAAGATATCTTTATATTCGTATAAGACATCTTTAGATTTATGATATGATATGTAACATTCTGGGATGTGATTTAAATTTATACAGCCCTTCAATGAAAAAAATAGTCATCCTTTGCAATGCTATTTTTTGTGTCTTTTCCACTAGTATGGACCCTTTCTCTGAAATATTTGCTCTACTGCTCTTATTTAAAAACTTCAGCAAAATATGGTTTGAACCTCCAGTTATTTTGCATTGAACATGCATCCTTTCAGAAATATTTTTTTTTTCCAATGTTGAAACAAGATATGCAGTTTTTCAGACATACTTCTTTAAATGTTACAATGGCTATTCAGAAAGTAAGGAACGTTTCCGTTTGACGTTGCTAGGCACGTGCTGATCCCATATATTTTCATTCGGCGTCCAGCCATCACAATGGGAACATTTCCACGCTGCCCGTTTTTTCAATATTCAAATTTAAAATGTGTGTTGCAATTGAAAATCCCACCAGTTGTGAGGTGCGGTCTGTGATACAGTTTTTGTTGGCAAAAAACTTAAAACCTATGGAAATTTATAGTTTTACACAAGCGTTTGCTTAGTTTTCCACAAGTTTCACAGACTTTGTTGTTTGAAATTGTCACACAAAAGCTAGGCTACTACAAATTTTGTGAAAGATGGGTGCCAAAATTGCTTACGGACCACCATAAAGGTCAGCGAATGGAGGCAGCTTTGACATTTCTGGAGGCCCACGACAGACATGGTGATTCATTACTGGATCGAATCGTAACTGGTGATGAGATGTAGGTGAGACACGTGAATTGCGAGACAGAATTGCAGTCCATGCAGTGGGGGTACACAAGTTCCCCCAAAAGACCAAGAAAATGTTTGCAAACCTTGTCACCAAAGAAGATTATGGTGGCTGTGTTTGGGGATAGTTAAGGTGTGCTTCTGATTGATTTTCTCGAAGGTGGTGCCACAATAAACTCTGAGCAGTACTGTCATACTTTGTGCAACCTTAGGAGAGCAGTTCAAAACAAGCGGCGAAGGAAAGTTGACGTTCAAAATTTTGTTTTTGCACGGCAATGCCCGACCTCACATGACAAACCGCACTCAAGAACTCTTAATTCATTCAAATGGGAGATTTTCCCTCATCTGCCCTATAGTCCCGATCTTGCACCTAGTGATTTTCACTTATTTCCAAAAATGAAGCATAGCTAGCAACACATTTGACGACAACAAGGAGCTGCGGGTGCGCATCACTAAATGGCTGAGATCGCAGGCGGCAGAATTCTGTGATGAAGGAATTTCAAAGCTTGTCCGCCACTATGATAAGTGCCTCAATTTGTTTCGTGACTATGTACAAAAGTAGAATTTGAGTTGCTCTTTCTGATGTATAAAATAAATTTTTTTTCTTGTACTTAGTTTTTTTTTTTAATTCTGAAACGTTCCTTACTTTCAGAATAGCCTACGTATGTTCTTGTTAAAGTCTTTTAATATTTTGGTTGTATCTTTTAGAGGGACTGTTTTTCATTTTGTAGATATTTTAACTGCAAATTAAGCTTAATGTAAGACTCAGAAGACAAATAGTTAAGTGAAATCATGATTACAAAATGATAAAGCATCTCCTAAACTTTTCTGGTTATCAGAAATCAGCATTTGTCCCGTCTAGTAATCCAATCTTAATATTAGTTGCAAATATTTTAAATCATATAATTTTGATAATTTTTAAGACCAGTAAAGGATATATTAAGGAGAATATTTTAAAATTACTTGTAAGAGTATGAAGAAAATCTAGCTATTTGAAACATTCTTTGTAAGAGAGTTAATATAGAAATTTTTTTTTCGTATATTTTTACTAACAACTGAGATGACCAAAGCTATTAGCTAAAGTGTAGAAATGTAGTCTAAAGCTTAGTTTATATTGTAAAATACTTAGTTTGAAACTATTCTTTGCACTTTTATGGAAAAAAGCAAAGAATCAATCCACATACAGTTAAGTTTCAATAAGCCAAAACTGAAGGAACAATCCCGTCAAAGAATAAATATTAAAATTTGTCTTTGAATTAGTATCAAATTCAAATAATATTTTACTTTGAAATTCTAGTTCCAGCAACTGTTCCTTCAAAAGTTTTGACTAATTGAAGTTCAAATAATTAAAAGTTTTAGTGTATACTTGCAGTATAGCAGTTAAGTAATTAGAATGCATTTAAAAAATAGAAACACTGCAGAGACTACATTGTTGCAACTTCCTTTCTTAATACAAGTATGACATACAACTAAATGTCACATTTTTTTAATCGTTTCCATGCCATAAAAACTTCCCATTGAAATGACACTCTGGTTTTAGCAAAGCAAAAAGAATTGCAAAAGAGAAATCTGAAGCATATGTAGGATCAGTGCACATATTTATTTTCAGAACAGAGCAGGTGTATGAAGTGGTTGTGACTGGTGGGAAAATGCATTATTGTGCGATATAATGCTTTTAGAATAATGGTTTCCAACTGAGTGTGAGATTCAAAGTCATATGCTTAATTCTGAATTATTTAAGTTTGTTTCTCAGCGAAACATGTAAAATTGCAGCATTACACTGACATCTCAGCTTGTGGGATAGCCTAATGCCATTTAATCTAAACACTTGTTCAATCTTCCCGTAATGAATGATGCTGAGAGATAATCATCCCATCTGTAGCTTACATCCTAAGGACAATGCAATAATAGCTAATGTAACTGAACATTCATTCGCATTATGGCTTGGCAGTATAAAAAATAACACATTAACAAACTCTGCTTTTTGTGCCTGAGAATATAATAATACTTTAAATATTTGCAAAACAAATAGTAAATTAGAAACTAATAACCTGACTCATAATTGAAGTGGTCCGACCAGTGACTGAGCAGTTAAAAACCTCTGAATACTGGTAGTTTGCCTCGAGTTCAACTTTGGCTGATGATTTAGCTTTACATTTTTCAGGATTTCCGCCTCTGCAATGTGAACATGTGCCACTTTTCCCTAGAAAAGGTCCTCCTTTGAAGGCATTCCTCTCCTTAAGCAGATGGCCCCCATATACTTTGCCAGATTTAAATAAACATCCATCATCATTTTTGTGCAATTTCTAAATTAAGAAAACTTGAAACTCACAGAAAATCATTGTAGTTATTCAAGCAGGAGGAATATGAGAGATACATCACCAAGGTTTGAATTACTCTGTGTCTAAACTTAGGTTGCCATTCATCAGTTAAACTCACATAATAAGTACTTCTTTTGGAGTTGACGAAAAGAGTAGAAGTGCAGGTTTTAAAACTTTGATTGCTATCAAATTAAGAATATTTGCATAGAAAGGGATGACTTTTAAATTTTTTAAAATTACTTTACAAGGATTTTAATAAATTCTAAAAATTGAGGTCTTGATGAACATACTTTAAATTAAAATTTTGAGTACATAATGAAAATACTCTACTTAGGAAAACAAGTTAGTTTAATTTTTATTTTTGAAAACTTATCTTCTTAAATTTATTTAGAAAAAATCATGTCTTTGTTGCCAAAGAGGTGCAGAGGATTTCTACATAAACTTTGAACTTCCATAATTTAATCTCTATGAGAATGAAATTTTGTATCACAGGTTATCTTTTTAAAAAGTGATTATTCAGAATCTTAGTGCATATAAAAATACATTATGTTTTGAAAAAAAGAATCCTTGATGATAATTTTAGCTGCTGTATTAAATACTGGTGCGCTTGGAAATATATAATATAATAATAAATATATATGCCACAAAATATCTTTGGACATAAAAAAATACCAGAATCACTTTTAATTTTTGCATTTGCTACATACTGAAAAGAAAAGAAAAATGTTATAGTAAATTTCACCTTTTTTTAAACATTTTTATAGTAGAAGACAGCTTATTTTATTTACAATACTTTTGGCATATTGAAGTATTCAGAAGTATTAAATATATGCATGATAACCAGTTTCTAACCTGCAAATAAATTTTATTGCATATGAAATGAAGTTAAATAAAATGTTGCGGTTTCTTATGGCTTTATTCAGAAATTAATCCATTGACATTAGGCCACTTGCCAAAAGTGAAACATTAAATTCAAAATTACGTCATCAAATTATTAAAAACACTTAAAAAATTACAGCACTGAAGTCTTTGTAATACCAAGAAATTAAGATATAAAAGTCAAGGTTAAACAGCACTAAAGTCTTTGTAACACCAAGGAATTAAGATATAAAAATCATAGAATATATTTGTCAAGTCATTGAAATACAAGAAATTAAGATATAAAAATTTCACAATTTAAATCTTAAAAATCTTCAGTGATTAGAGATGAAGCAACCATGTGCTCAGCACACATGATTCCTGGCCATCCAATACAGCAGGTGAACTTCTCTACTATATTGTAACTTAGGGTCAAGGTCTGGACAGATGAGCAAGTGCTGCTTATCCATAGTATCTGTTTTACAGATAGGGCCTTGGTTATTAGTCAGTATGCCTGTTCTGTTAAGATGTTTGGCTAAGCAATCATGTCCTGAATTAAAGTCTAAAATGAGCCACAACCTCACTATGTAGTCTTCAACTGAACTCATTCGAATGATTCCAGATGTTTTCCCATAGTTTAGTTCTTTAATATCTCATTTTATTTTTGACATAAGAGTAGTTCAGGGTAGTTTTGAAGAGCTATTGCCTCTATGGCCAACTTAGAATAAACAGGAATGATGGCCTTTGTAAAAAACTCAATTCTAGATATCAAATTAGAACAGCCAAAAAGACCACATGAAAACTTCTGCTTCCAAGTTTAAAGAATGTTATGTGAATATAAACCTGCATTGACAGCATTATTTACTCTAGAGCCATCTGTTAATACATGTATTCATTCTGGTTCAGGATAGTTATTGTCCAATAGTGACAAGGTGCTTGTTTTTAGAATAATATCTAGTGTGTCTTTTTTTCTGTTTTCATCTGATTTTAAATTGTAGGGTATTTCTAAAAACTCCAGTGGGTCTACAAGTATATTATTATTTTCAATGGGAATATTGAGGTTTAAATCATCCAGAAGACCTTCACAAATCTCGACTGGTAAAGTCTTAGTTCTGATGATGCCCATGTGTCTATTTTGTGTCCAATTTGCCTGCTGAGATGATTTCAGTCTGGTAACAGTAAAAATTGCAGGTTTCTTTATCTCAATGGCAATCAGAGGGTTTGACTGTAAAGCTGCTGTGGGACTGTAAAGCTGCTGTGGGAATTGACACTAGTGCTCTTGTAATCAAGCAGAAAGCTTTGTTCTTGGCTCTCTCCAGGACTTCCAACTTGGTCTGTGCAGCCCAAACCAGAATTTCACTGTCATATTTAAGAACTGGTTTCATATAGGTATTTATTGTGAGATTTAGAGTGTCTTGGGTGAAGCCCTGTTTTGCACCAGCCATTCTCTTTAAGATAGGCAATCTTTTTTCAACTCTAATCATAGCATGTCTGATATGCTCCAAAAAAATTTAATTTCCTGTCCATTATAAACACTAAGGTATTTTGTCCTGTTACTTCCATTTAGTTTTGTGTTATCCAAATATGAATCAAAGTCAGGTACAGCATATCTCAAAGTAAAAAACTAATACATAGTTTTTAATTTATTGATGATCATGAGATTGTCCATGGCCCAAGATTTGAAGGATCCTAAGAGCTTCATTCATATTACTCTGAAGTTGCTGTTTTTGTCTTTGATAGTTTCAGTAGTTATTAGTTTTCATCCATATTACTAGATCATCAGAAAACAAGCTCACTTGGATATCTCCAACCTCTTTCAATCTCTTGATGATGTCATTAACATAAATGTTGAAGAGTATGGAGCTACTCACTGAACCTTGTGGAAGGCCAATCTTAGACTGCCTGTAATTGGACTCTATATTGTTCCAACTAGTCTTAACCCATTTCTGACTTAGAAAAGATTAAATAAAATAGCACATGATAAAATGGTGAAGGTAAAAATTTACTCTTATTAAAAACAAAGAAATCTTTAAACTTTTGATTAATAGTCTTTATAAATTTAAAAAATAACTTTTCATTTATTATTAATAAATATTTCTTATGCATCAGTAAAAAAAACGAGAATGAAGAAATTTCTAAGAATTACCTAAATCAAAAGTTTAGTTGGGTATTTAAGGTTAAAAATAATTTTAAAATAATTGTAATTCATTCATGATTATAACAGAGTCTGTAAACCACTTTTGTTGTTGTTATTGCTTATAAAAAATGTACTAAATTTGGAAACACATCAGTATATAAATTCACAAATATCTTCTGAAGTTTTAAATAAAAAACTATTAATTTTTTTGCCGGTATGCCCAGAAATACATTTACTTTTATAAAAGTAAAAATTTCCAAAGTTATACTTAAAAAAAAATTAAAATATATAAAAATTATTTTAATATACAAATTTTTATAATAAATCAGAAAAAAATTGTGAATTTTATTTGGATTAAACTTAAATTTTTAATTATGAAAGAATAAGTTTAATTTAAAAAGAGAGATTGATAATGCATGCTAAATTCAGTTAACATTTTGAATGCTAATTAAAAAATATCTATATATTGCTGAGTATTTTGCAAAATTTGGTGCTTTTTCACAATTTGAGATGTGAAATATTGAAAAAATTAGTGTGTCATTACAGAAAAAGTCCGATTTTGTGTCAGAATAGGTATGTTAGAATAGTGCTGCATATAAATCTAATACATATATCGTAAGTTATACTTTCAAGACATGAAAAACACAGTTTGAATTTTATTAATCTGCAAAGTTGAAAGGAAGATATAAGACTGTGTGTGTGTGGGGTGGGGTTATTATTATTATTTTTTTTTTAAGCTCACTCAGTGTTTATTAAAAGCTGTTAATGCAGTTAACAAGAAATTATTTTGACGATGTACAGGGAAACATCTCATTACAATGACCAGTTTTTCTTAAATAACAAATAAATTTTGGAATATTTCTTCTTTTAAGTGATCACCTCCACAAAAGACAGAAATACCTTAAAGCTGAAATAGTTATCCTAGTAAGATTTCAGTATATTCCTTGGAATGTTACTTATCTCTATATTAAATTTTTAATAGTTTAACTGACATTTTGCAAAGACAAAATTTTGTTAGTGTAATGAAGCATAATATTAGACAATAATGAATCAGACAATAATAATAGACACACATTGAATCAAACAGACATGGAATTATTGAAATTCCGAGTAAATAAGAGCAGGCTGGTAGTGTCCGTATGTGAAATTTTTATGAATATAATTAACTGTGTAATGAAGATGCCTTTTTGCCCAATATGTTGACAAAATTTGTATGTAAAGTGTAGGATATTTTTATTGAAATGTATGTACAGTAAAAATTTTTGAAATCAATTATAATTGAAATGTGAGAGAGAAGAATATATTTTTATTATACTGAAAATTTTATTTATATTGTTACACAATTACAGTGCTTATTTTTAAAATCAAATTTAATGTTTTGAATTTTATTAATATAAATTGTAAATTTAAACTATGAATTTAAAAATTTGGTATTTCTTACTGTCCTTTTCCCCTAGATTTTTAAAAGATGTCAATAATCTTATAGTAGCAGATATGGGAGGGACAGATATAGTCTTGTCCAATATCACTGGGACTGGTGCTGTCATTGGAGCTGTTATACAGTCTTTTTCATCTATGATCAAAGTAAGCTGATGGAAGTGCAATTTTAAGTTTTTTAAAATTATAATTGGATTCATTTGTATAGAAAAATAAATATGTTAAAAAATGTTTTTTGTTAAATAATGGTTTTTATTTAAATCATAAGTTCATTCATTCATTTGCCCCCTCCCCAAGGGGGGTACAACTCCAAAATATTAAACAAACAGGAATGATTTTGGTTACTTTAAAATTTTAAGCAAAAATTGGTATTGTCGTTGCAAAACTTTTTTGATTCTTTGTAATTTATGCTCATCAAAATGAGTATAAAATAAGTACTCTAAAATAGTAAACAAACAGGAATGTTTTTGTTTTCTTTAAAGTTTTAAGCAAAAATTGGTGTGTTTTTGCAAAAATTTTACGTTTTTATAATTTATGCTCATCAAAATTGGTATAAAAATAAGTACTTTAATATAATAAACAAACAGGAATATTAAGATAGAATAACACGTTGAACAAGTATTAATCTATAATAGTCAAACAACAGAAATCAGTGTTATAATTTTACAGGACTAGTTTCGGTGGTTTTAACCGAACCATCATCCTCAGATGTCAAAGCTCAAATGAACGAGATAAGATGTAGTGATTAGATAAGATAAGAATGGCTGGTCAGGAGTTAAGCTACTGGCGTCATCTATTAATGAAATGATAACTATAACATAATTTCCTTAAAGGCTGAAGGCAAAGATGGATTGGAATTAGGATCGTTAACTAGAACAGAAAGATTTTTTTTGAATGTGAAATGCCTCTAGAAAGTTCAGTTCACCAATGGAAGATGTTTTCTGAATAATTTTGACTTCAGAAAAATTGAGGGATTGATATTCGGACCAACAGTGCTGGGCAACAGAGGATTTCTGTGTTTCCTTTTTTCTAACATGGGCCTCATGTTCCTTAACACGAAATTTTAAGGCTCTCTTAAAATAAACCACACTGACAAGGAATCCTATAAATACCCCAGGAATTCATATCCGGAATGGGGTCCTTGAGTATGGAACTCCTAATTTTATTTATAGGAGAATAAACCAGCAGAAAGTTAAATTTCTGTAAAATACATGCAATTTTATAGCTAAATAACGAAAAAAAAAGAATGACAACAGAATTCTTATAACCTCCTAAAGCAAGAGTGTGTGTTTTGGTGTGTTGAGATGAGAATTTTTTAACTGCTTGATTAATAATGTTGGGTGAAAAGCCCCTGTCAATATACTGCTTTTAAATAATTTAGTTCTTGTTCAAGAGCCAGTTTGAAGGAGCAAACTTCAAATGCACGGAAAACATAGGAATAAAATGAAGCTAGCTTTTGTTTAATTGTATGACATGATTTGAAGTGTGGTGGAAGGCAAACTGTTGAAGTTTTATGCTAAACCATAGTACTGAAGTTGGTGTTACATGTGACAAAAATGTCGAGGAATGGAAGAGAATTGCATGTCTCAAGTTCAAAAGTGAACTGAATAACAGGATCAATGGAATTCATTGTTGAAAGAGCTTTGTTTAAATCATCTTTATTATCATCAAACAGGGTAAAAGTATCATATATGTAGTGGAACCATACTGGGAAATTTAAAGTTTCAAATAATTTTGATTCATAATAATGCATGTAGATATCAGCCAAGATGGGACTGAGGGGACTTCCCATCGCTAATCCCTCTGTTTGCTTGTAATACTTATTTTGGAAAACAAAATGCGTTTGTTTCAAACAGAATTGGGAAAGGGAAATTAGCTCATCAATTTCGATGCAAGAGAAATGAAATTCACAAAGTCTTAATGCACCCTCCACTGGAACATTGGTGAATAATGATTTTACATCAAAAGAAACCATGAGTAAATTTCTAGGAGAAATGCTTTTAACTTTCTTTACAAACTCTGTTGAATTTTTTATGGTGTAAATGTTATTATGTAATAGAGTCGAAAATCTAGAAACTAAATATTTAGCTAACGGTTATGAGGCAGTGCCTAAATTTGATACGGTAGGGCAGAAAGGATTACTACTTTTTTTAATTTTGGGAAGAGCATATAATCTGGCACAATTCACAGCAGATGGGATAAGTGACTTTTTAAAGTTGGTTGAAAGGATTTGGGAAGATTTGATCTCAGTTTTTATTTTTGAGAGGTCCGAAGTTAAAGGGTCTTTGAGGATCAGATTATATGGTCCTTCATTTAAGAGTGTAGTGCCACCATCGATATAAGTGTTCTTGTCCATGAGGACTAACTGGCCACCTTTGTCAGCTTTTAAAATGATAATTTCCGGGTTATTTGCACAGTGTAGCACTTTTTCTCGTGGTTAGATTTGGTTTCGGAGGCATATTGTTGAATTTCACATTATGAGCGATAAGATGCCTAATAATTTCTTTCTGTGTATCTGAAAACTTTACTGAATTTTAAAGCTTTTTTGATAGGAGCCAAAATCTTTGGAATCAAGTGTTTTGAGGTTTGTGAGAAATTTTGGAATCAAAATATTCGATTCCAAAGATTTTGGCTCCTGTCGAAAAAGCTTTCAAATTCAGCAAAGTTTCAGATACACAGAAAGAAATGATTAGACACCTTATCGCTCATAATGTGAAATTCAACAATAAGCCTTTGAAACCAAATCTAACTGCAAGAGAAAGAGCTACAATGTGCAAAATTCTTTCTAACCCGGACATTATCATTTCAAAGGCCGACAAAGGTGGCCAGATATGTTGTCATGGATAAGAACACTTACATCGATGGTGTTACTAAACTCTCAAACGTAGGACCATATATAATCCGATCCCTAAAGACCCTTCACCTTCAGACCTCTCAAAAATAAAAACTGCAATCAAATCTTCGCAAATCCTATCGACCAACTTAAAACAGACGCTTATCCCATCTGTTGTGGATTGTGCCAGATTATATGCTCTTCCCAAAATTTATAAAAGTGGTATTCCTTTCCACCCTATTGTATCAAATTTAGGCACTGCCTTGTACCTGTTAGCTAAATATTTAGTTTCTAGATTTTCAACTCTATTAGATAATAACATTTACACCATAAAAAATTCAATAGAGTTTTTAAAGAAAGTTAAAAGCATTTCACCTGGGAATTTACTCATGGTTTCTTTTGATGTAAAAATCATTATTCACTAATGTTCCAGTGGAGGGTGCATTAAGTTGTCTAGAAACCAGACTTCATGAACTTCATTTCTCTTGCTTCGAATTGATGGGCTAATTACCCTCACTCAACTCTGTTGGAAACAAATGCATTTTGTTTTCCAAAATAAATACTACAAGCAAACATAAAAAATAAGCATTACAAGCAAAGTGAGGGATTAGCCATGGGAAGCCCTCTCAGTTCCATCTTGGCTGATATCTATATACATTATTATGAATCAAAATTATTTGAAATTTTAAATTTCCCAGTATAATTGCATTAGGTAAAGGATACTTTTACTCTGTTTGGTGGTAATAAAGATGATTTAAACAAAGCTCTTTCAACAATGAATTCCATTGATCCTGCTATTCAGTTCATTTTTGAACTTGAGACATGCAATTCTTTTCCATTCCTCCTCATTTTGGTCATATGTAATAATCCAATTTCAGTACTACGGTTTACCGTAAACCTTCATCAGTTTGTGTACACCACACTTCAAATCATGTCATATGGGGGGGGGGACTAAACAAAAGTTAGCTTCATTTTATTCCTATGTTTTCCGTGCACTTCAAGTTTGCGCCCCAAATTCGCTCTTGATCAAGAACTAAATTATTTAAAAGCAGTATATTGACAGGGGCTTTTCACCCAACATTATTAATCAAGCAGTTAAAAAATTCTCATCTCAACACACCAAAAGGCACACTCTTGTTTTAGGAGTTTATAAGGATTCTGTTGTCATTCCTTTCTTTCCATTATTTAACTATAAAATTGCACATATTTTACAGAAATATAACTTTCTGCTGGTTTATTCTCCTATCAATAAAATTAGGAGTTCTATACTCAAGGACCCATTCCAGATATGAATTCCTGGGGGGGGGTATTTATAGGATTCGTTGCCAATGTGATTTAATTTACATTGGCCAAACCAAGAAAGCCTTAAATTTTCACATTAAGGAACACAAGGCCTATGTTAGAATAAAAGAAACACAGGAGTCCTCTGTTGCCCAGCATTGTTGGTCCAAAAATCACATCTTCAATTTTTCTGAAGCCAAAATTATTCAGAAAGCATCTGCCATACCTGAATTGGACTTTCTGGTGGCGTTTCACATACAAAAAAATCTTTCTGTTCTAGTTAATGATCCTAATTTCAATCCATCTTTGCCTTCAGTTTTTAAGAAAATTATATTTTAGTCCTTGTTTCATTAATAGATGACATCATTAGCTAACTTCTGACCAGCCATTCATATCTTATATCTAATCACTATATCTTTTCTCTTTCATTTGCACTTTGACAGCTGAGGATTGATGGTTCGGTTAAAACCATTGAAACCAGTCCTGTAAAAATTTGCAAATATAACACTTATTTGTGTTGTTTGACTAGATTAAACAGGAATATGTTTGGTTACTTTAAAGTTTTAGGTAAAAATTGGTGTATCATTGCAAGAAGTTTTTGATTATTTGTAATTTATACTCATCGAAATGGGTATGCTACTCTTTCCAGAATGAAAATTTTGGGTATTTGAAAAGTTGCCTTTGAAAAATTTATAATATGGTATATGCTTTTTATTATATTTAACGTGAAATAAATAATTTTCAAGTAATTATAATGATTTGATATACACTCATGTCCATAAATTAAGGATAATGAAAAATCAGGCAAAGGAAGAGTTAGAAGCAAAACAAATTTGACTTATTTGTAAAGCTTATTTATTAAACAAAAGGTAAAGAGCAAAAAAAGATGCTATATGTTTGATATTATTAAAAAAATTAGCGATTTTTTCTCCCTGGAGCAAATTAAAAAAAAAAAACCTATTTACAAAAAACCAATATTACATGGTTGGTATGATTGTTAATACATTGTATGTCTCCCAAACAATGCAACACAGTCCGTACAACGCCTAGGCATGCTGAGTATCAAATTATCAATCTGATCTTGGGGGATATTACACCACTCAAAAAGCAATGCTCTCCGAAGTTCCGGTAGACATGTAGGAGGAGTTTGACGGGCTGCAACTCGTCGGCCAAGCATGTCCCACACGTACTCTACTGGATTCAAGTCCGGTGAGAATGCTGGTCAGTTCATACTGTTGATATCCTCCGAATGAAGGCATTCGCTTACGATGTTTGCACGGTGAGGACGGACGTTGTCATCCATAAACACAAATTGTGTGCTCATGGCACCACGAAACAAACGTACATGTTGTTCCAGAATGACGTCCCGATAGATTTGGCTTGTCATGGTTCCAAATTGAACATGCGAGTCAGTTCTGGAACCCAGAATAATTCCATCCCAAACGATCATTCCTGCACCACCGTAACGGTGTCGTTCAGTGATGTTTTCTTAGTGGTAATGGGTACCTGGAGCTCTCTGTATGAAAGTCCGGCGAGAATCAGACTGCAAGCTAAACCTGTACTCGTCGGAAAACATCACACAAGCCCACTGTTGTGGTGTCCACAATGCATGCTGTCTGCTCCAGGTTACCCGCAGGCGACAGTGAGTTGCAGTAAGTGGAACGCATCTGACAGGTCTACGAGCATATAGACCAATCTGCCCTAAGCGTCTGTACACGGTCTGCCTTGAAATTCTCGTACCAATGGCTAAAGAGAGCTGACGAGACAGGTCTGAGGCTGTGCTCCGCCTGTTTCTTTTGGCAGTAACTGCCAAATACCAGTCCTCATTCGGTGTTGTAACTCTGGGGCGACCTGTGCTGTAACGTCTACTCACATTACCATTATCTTGGAATCGTTGCCAAAGCCTGGAGATGACACTCTGGGCAATTCCAAGTTCGTCTGATACTTCCAGTTGGGTACGCCCACATTCCAGATGGCCGATAATTCTACCACGTTAAAAATCATCCAAATGCGTCCTTTGAGTCATAACTATTCGGTTATTGCACTGAAATGCTTATAAAGCGCCTGCGAACAATTTTACTTCTTTGCCTGTATTCCTTATATATCAGTCTCTTACACTCTCATCATTGTGACGTGCCATCGATGTCATCTGGTTACTTCCTGAAATTTGCATATGATTCTTGAAGATGTGTGTAGTGATTTTACAGGTGATATATTTATTTTAGAGTTCGATTTCTGCGCGACTCTGAATTATCCTTAATTTATGTACATGAGTGTATTATGCAGATATGAACTATTGTTAGCTTTAAAGGTTCAGTTATTTAGTTTTAAGATTGTATTTTCTTTCTTTTTTCTTTTTTTTTTCCCTGAAACAATCATATTATCAGATGGAAAAAACGAAGTATTCTATTTCTGAAATTTTGGTACTGAAATTAGTTATAGCCTAAAAAAATTGTTAAGAAAATATAATTTTGTACATATTTTATTCCTCACATTATTTTTCAAAAGTATCACATTTTTTCGGCTGCGATTTCCTGATCGGTGATTTAAAATTGGAATGTGTTTTTGCTTTAAAGATAGGTGTGCAGCATATTTTTCAAAATTGAAAGAAGTCTTTCCCTTAATAATGAATTGGATAGTATTGAAGAGGACTATTTTTGTTTTGAAGATAGTCTTGTGTAATTGGCAGACAGTATTATAGAACATATATAATGATTGCTGTTCATTCAGATAGTAACATAAATTACAGGAAGAAAATAGATAAAGATGAATTGAATACTGTGGATGCAAAAATAAAGGCATGCAAAGTAAATGTTTGCTGCTGATTCAAAAATACAAAATTAAAGTTATGATAATAATAATTAATTTTTTTTAAATATGTCATAAATTTGGAGAGCATTTTATCATTTGAAGTATACCATCACACAAACAGTAACATACAATTTGCAGTTGAATGCTGCATTATACACTGAAGTGCCACTGAATTAGGGATAGACATGCTTGTGCAAGTTTTGTAGCATTGCACAGCATTTATACTCACGTGAAGGTGTTATGGTAATTGCATATACAGCTAGTACTATGGTTGTTCTTAATTATCCATTTCAATTGCCAGTATGGGTGAAACTTCTGATTTAGACATCTTCGATCACAGACTGATAGTAGGCACTAGATGCATTGGCTGTTCAACCTTAGAAATTGTCAGATATTCAAGGTTGACAGTGTGAAGAGTATACTGAAAATTCACAGATGGTGGGAAAAACTACTAGTGATCAGGCAAATTACAAAGGACAATTAGCCTTCAATGAGCGTGATGTGAGACGGTTCAGCCGTATTGTATATAGTCAGTGAAGCCACACATTAGCTCAAATTACCACCTAGATGAATCAGGCACCAGTCGTCTAGTCAGTAAATGAATCGTGCAACGCTCACTTCATTATATGGGCTTCGAGAGCCATACACCTATGAGAGTACCATTGCTCAATGCATGCCATCGAGCTGCATGTCTTGCTTGGACAAAAGAATGTAGAGAACTGAGCCTAGATGACTCAAAATGAATAGCATGGAATGAAGAATCTCGATTTCAGCTACTTAAAACCAATGGGAAGTTGAGAATATAGTGTAAGGCTCATGAAGCCATGGATCCTGCATGTTAGGTTGGAACTGTACAAGCTTGTGGTGGCTCAGCCATGGTCTGGAGTGTTTTCTCTTGGTAGTGTGTGGGATCTTTGTTACTTGTTACAACTTCTCTCAACATGATTGGTTACATAGGGTTGATGAGCAATCAAATCCATCCATTTATGTTGTCCATCTATTCAATGGAAATGGAGTATTATAGCAAAATAACTGCATCACTCACAGGCCCCAGTTGGCTGCTACCTGGTTGGATGACCATTCCTTTGACTTCTTTGTCATGAACTGCCTACCTAGAATGCCTGACTTAAATCCTACTGAGCACTTTTTGGATGTTTTGGAGAAAGGTGTGAAACCACATCACACAATGCTAGCCACCATTCCTGCATTATGGACAGCTATATGGCAATCCATTCCTGTAGAATGCTTCCTCAAACTTATTGAATCTATGATTAGTCATGTGGCAGCCGTTATCAAGCCCAGAGGACGCCTAACTCCTAATTGACTTACTATCCCTAATTCAGTGGCATTTCAGTGTAGAAGGGTTTAAATAGTCTTGCTTTCTTCTTGTAATGTTAACCTGGAACTCTTCCATTTCCTTTTCATAATTGGGGATGCTGTATGTCTTAAATTAATGTTCAGCATTTAAAAGACCTTTGTTTAAGCTGTTAAATACATTTTCAAGCAGCACAGATTCTGCTTATTGGATGTCATCAAGTATTTCTTCTTAGAAGTTGAATATGTATAGTTCCTTCAGAGAAGTGTTCTGTGAACTGTGAAATGATGTTATTATCTTTCTTTCTATTAAACTTTTCAGCTTGATTGGCACATTGATAACAAATGAAAATCCTTATAAAATAAATATATAATCCTTATGAAATAAAAGATATCTGCATGGCATAAAGATATGTGGCGTAAACATATGTGTTATAAACAGAGTGATAAATATGCACCAAGTTATACTAGTAAGGTATTATGTGCTAGTGAATATTAAACTTTTTTAAGGTAGTATACTTCTCTTCTGTTTCTCTCTCTTTCTGTCTGCTTGCTTCTCTTGATGATTTTACAAATTTCTTAGTGTTTACGAAATCAGTGTATGAAAATAACAGTTTATATATGTTGTGGTGGTGTTATAATTCTACATACACCAGTTTCATTCCTTGCCATATTTATTAGAAGGAAGTATTTCCAGTTTTAAAGACTTTAATGATTTAAATTGGCAATTTGTTGACATAGTTGTGTGGCGAGAAGTTTTTTGTAATTTCATCATTTAATACTTGGCATAAATAGCAGCACATAGAATACTCATGCAACTATAGCGTGTCATTATATTAATTTATTATCTTATTTTGTGTAATATTTTGTTATTTTTATATTTTATTTGTAAGCAGATTGCAAGACTGATTTCTAAATGTTTCTAAATTATTGAAGAACATATTAGAGCAAAATAGCATGTAATATTTAATTATTAATATAAAGGAAAGATTTCATGAGATAAACGAAATGCATTGCTGAGCAACCACCTCTGGTTTCAACCACTTCTGAAAGCCAGGAATATTTCTAAGACTATAAATCCAATGACACCTCAGTTCTTGAATTCGTTCCTAAAGGCCATTTGTCATATGAAATGTTCATAAACTAAAACTGTTTTCCCCACAGGAATTAATGTAAAATGGGTTAATCTGTTCTTGTATCACAGAGCATGTGCTTATTTAAAATTAACACATATAAGGTGTCTAGAATTAAGTAACTATTTCACAACTGCCTTCAGACAAAATCAGTCATCAGAAATTGTGAAATTTCGTGGCGGACTTAATGAAGGCATGGGAATCTCTTTTGGTGGGGGAAAATATGAGTACCAGAGGGCATTGTGTTAATAAATTACTAGCCACACCTTTACAATATTACAAATCTTAT
>KK121379.1:220227-269242 GCA_000611955.2 Stegodyphus mimosarum | reverse complement strand
AAAAAAAAAAAAAAAAAAAAAAGTTCCACATAATGCCCATCATTTTCAGCTACCATCTGAAATCTCAAAATGGCATATTCTGTATTTGATAATGATGTGTGCTGGAAAATGTTGAGCATGTGGCATGTACTGGCTTTAAGATCAGGTAAAGTTCTTCGATTGTCATGACTTGACCAGATGTTTGAAATGCCCCTAAAGCCAAAAATCACATGGATTGATATCTGGGGATGAGGGAGGCCACACATTATGAAAGTTCTTATTGATGACACATTCTTCTGTAAAATGGCATTTAAGAACATCCGTAACACATCTTGAAGTGTGTGGAGGAGTTCCATCTTCCATAAAGATTGTGCTTGCAGAATCGGAACAATTTTGTTCTTTAACGGCAATGCATATTGATGCCTGGTGATTCGATCATGGTACTGGACCTGTAGAACTTAAGTCCTCAAAGAAGAATGTGTTGCGAAAAAGTGATGCAGAAAGTTCGCACTATACTACCACTTTTGGTGAATGCAACAGGATCTGTGACATCGGATGTTGATTTTCTGGTTCCCAGATTCTGCAGTTGTGAGTATTCACTGCACTGTCTGAATGAAAATGCGCAATGAAATGTCTGTCCATATGATATTCCAAGGCTATTCTGAATTGATTTCAGAGAAGCAAGAATCTGAAATAAGAACCGGAGTCAAGCTTCAAAATAATGTAGAAGCAACTGTTGCACATGTGAAAGTTTTTAAGGATAATATCAGAGGATGCTCTGGAACATCTTATGAACAGTTGAATGTAGCCTATCAAGTGCCTCTGCTACATGCCAAAATAATGGTGCTAGCCTGAAAGTTTGAAGTTGTGTCTTCTGCCACCTGAAGTGCTTCTTCAGAAATGGGTTTTCTTACCTTTCTAGGATGAAGAGAAATTGATCCTGTTTCTTCAAATTTCATTATCATTTTCTGAATCATTTTAACATTCATTGGGCCATTTTGAGCCCCCTTAAAAGTCTGAAATTTCTATAAGAGCTGCTACAATGGAATTATTATTTTGGTAAAATAATTTTACTAATAAAGTGCGATCTCATAAACTTATAATCATTGTGAGCAGCAGATGCATTGGAAGCAAAATCTCTGTAAATATTTTTGTGTTTTATAATAATAACTGCTACTTGATGCTGACAAAGCTAATTTTTACTATAAGTTTTCAAAGTAAAACACCTTCTGGTAATGCTATTTGCAACTAATTTTTGTCCCTCTGAAAGACATTTCCATCCCTTCATTGAGTACACCACAAAATTTAACAATTTTTTTTATTATTGGTTTCACCTGCAGGAAGCTTTGAAATGAGGTTCTTTAATTTTGGGCACTGTAGTGAATTCACACAAGTGAGGAGGAAGTGTATTTAATTTATTTAAACTTCTAATTCTAGGCTATATCTAAATAATTTTTAAAATGTTGTTCTCATCAGAAAAAGAAAGGGGAAAAATATAAAACACAAAAACAGATGATGCATGAAATGAATTAAAGTTCTATTTAGAGTTTGTATTTCACTCAGAGTTCTTATGAAGTTTCCTCTTACAATGCAGGATGAAAATTCTGATATGTAGCAAACAGCCTTTGTTATCTCTTCTGGCTGGTGGTGTTCATCTTGAGCAGGTTGCTGTCAAGTTAATAGCAGCAAATCCGGCTACCAGCCATTGAATCTCTTCACAGAGAGATATGAATGTTCTTGCTAGAGCAAAACAAAATTGCTCTTGACAGAGCTCAAAAACATGAGAGAATGAGAGAAGGTTTCTCTGTCTCCCCTGCAACTAACTCATTAATTAATTCACACTGGAACTGCATTCACTGTTTTTGTTCAAGTTGTCCTGGGCATGTCAGAATAATTTCCTGAATTCTGATTTGTCCAAAATTTTTCAGAGTATCTCTTGATTGGCATGAGTGCCTTGATTGAGAGGAGATATAATGATGACAAGTCTGAGAAATTTTTGTGAGAATTTTCTGGTTCTGACTTCAGACCGGGTGATCTGTGACAATGCGTAACAAAACACCTGTAAATTTATGTAAAGGAATGAAACAATGTTTCTCCTTTGAACAACTATGAAGTAAACAAAGACTTGAGAATGGTACATGACTGAAGGCCACATTCAGCTTTCCCGAGAACTTCTAAGTGATCGTTAGGAAATGCTTTTTCTCTGAGGTAGTCGTCAGAAAAAAGCTGAAGATGTTACAGCTACAAACAAAGACTTGAGAATGGTACATGATTGCAGGTCACCTTCAGTTTTCTCAAGAATTACTAATTGATTATTAGGATTGATGTTCTTTTTCTTAGACCTTTCGAAGTAATTGTCAGAAAATAGCTGAAGACGTTACAGCACCTTGTATTTACAAGAGTAATTTGTGCACAAGTTCATAACATAAAAATAATGGAAATAAATAATTAAATTGAAAATAAAAGGGAAAAAAAGGTAAACACAGTATTGAAGTCATGAAATAGTTAAAAATTTAATCTAATTCTACAGTGTCAGTACAACTGAGTGGATGACATGGATGGAAAGTGGTGAGGAAGAGAAAAAGAAGAGATGTTATTATTTGGGTGATAAGTTCCCTATCAGACAGTTGTCTTTTTGGGATATCTTCTTTTTCCTTACCCTTCTGCTTGAGACTCACTGGGCCTTTGTTTCGTTCATAATTTAACTAATGCAATTTTTTGTTATGTACTTTTTAAAATATTTGTAAAGTGCAGAACGATGTTGTCATTGAAATGCTGCTTTATCATGGTATGTCACACATGGAACCGTACATTGTACTCCATTTTACACAGAGTTCATGGACCAAAGAATTATTTATTTTTATGGTTTTCTACTAACTCCTCTGTATCTCCATTGTTAACTTTCAAGCCCATTGTTTTGCCTAAATATGCAGTATCATAGATAAAAAAATATCTTCAGTATCAGAGCCCTCAAAATCTCTGCCTACAATACAATTAGGTGAGAATTTCTTCCAGGCCAAATTCATGGTTCTGTAAATTACTTGCTACCAGGCTTTGATAATGAGGGCAGTGAAAAATTTTCAACTAAGATTTTTAGAAGTTTCTGAGTGTTAATTTTGTGTCAAAAGTTGCCTCAAACCACATTTGAAATTAATTTTTGCTGACTTAAATGTTTGTATTTGAAGATACTATTCATAATCTGAAAAGTTTGCTGTTGAGATTTTTGATGCGAGGCATTTGTGATCTGAGATCTGAGAAAAACTAGGGAAAAAAGTAATGAACATCACTTCTTAAAGGGCACAGAAGATCAAACTAATATAAAATTGCTACTGGTCATCTTAGAGAAGGTTCACTGTAACTGTAATGATGCTACAGAATTTAATTTGTAGTGCTATAAATTTAAACACATCAGTTGCATTTAAAGGGGTATTTTTTAGTTGGTTTCAAGTAAAACGTTTAGTGCTATATATCAGTCACTTCAGTGTTTCTTGCATAGAAAAGTAAAATATAATAAAATGTAAGTTTGCTGTGAATAAATTTATTACCTTCTAATATTTATCATGTAATAAAACGTTTTATGTGTTTTCAATCAAATAAAAAGAAATCAAGATTATCATGTTAGAAAATGTTTCATGTCATTTTTTTTTAATGATAATTTCACATTTGTTTCTGTATTTATTTTCTAAAAATTGATTTGTACCTAGTTTTAATGCTCATATGCATATACATACATAGATATATGTGATAATGTAGGAAGTGTTGAGACAGTAGAGAACATGGTTTATGGAATGTCATACACTCAACTTTTTTTTTACATGATTTTGAATTAACACGTTTCCCCAGTAAGAACAAATACACTTTTTTACACTAATTTTTTGTTCTAGTATGAATTCCCACCCCCAAATTTTTTTAAATCCTAATTTTGACTGTGGGATCAGAAGTCAGTTGGTTTATGCCCACACATTCAATTCAGAGAAAACGGAAAAGCACATATTGTTTTGTATAGAAGATATAATGAAGAAAAGAATACTTATTGAGGGAAAATTATAAAAGAGAAAGCACTTAAAATATACAACAAACTTCAAGAATTGGAACCGTCAACAAATCTTCAGGTAATGAAGAAATTGGAATTTAATTCAAGTGAGGGATGGCTGACTGGTTTTCTAAAAAGACATGTATTTCACAATCTAAAAATAAAAGGAGAAGTAGCATCCGCAGATGAAAATGTTGCAAAAAACTTTCCGGATAAACTAACAAAAATAATTGAAAAGGATGGTTATACTCCTGATCAAATATTTAATGCCAATGAAATGACATTCTGGAAGAAAATGCTTGAAAAAACGTACATAGCAAAATCTGAAAAGTGGCCAAAGATCAGTTCTTGTTTTGTAGTAATGCATCTGGTGATAAAATGTTAAAGACGCTGTTAATCAACAAATCCCTTATACCACAAGCTTTGAGAGGTAAGAACGTTAAACAACTTCGGGTTCATTTGATGGCAAATAAAGAGGCATGGATGACGACTGATCTGTTTACAAACTGGTTCAACAACTGTTTTGTTTCTGAGACCAGAAATATGTGGAACAAAAAGATTTGGAATTCAAATGCTGTTTTTGCCGCCTAATACCACCTCGTTGATTCAGCCACTTGCTCAGGATATTTTAGCAGCATTTAAAATGTACTACATAAAGCAAAAGTTTAAATATATTTAGATTCAGTGGAAGAAAGAAATTTGACTTTTGTGGAAGCATGGAGAAAGTTTACAATTATGGATTGTAACACATGTATACACATGCTTCTTTTGCCATCAAACAGTTGCTCCAATTGACCTTAAATGTTTGTTGTAAAAAATGTTTGCCAGTTTGTGTCAAAAGTGGAAGTTTTGCAGTACAAAAGTCAGCTGTGTGTTCTGAAATTATAACTCTGTCAGATGCAATTGATGATGAAGTTTTTAACAACATGCAAATGGCTGACATTGAAGAATTGATGCGAGAAAGCTCTTTATATGAGAACGATTTGATCAAATTTATGGAAGTTTATGATAATAAAGAAGTTGATAATGAAATCAAAGGTGAAGTTCAGCTATTAACGGCTGATTTTAATTCGAGAGGGCTTGAAATTTGCTACAAGTATGGAATAACATTTTCTTTCTCATGGTCCTGACATGGGGGGTGCATTAAAATTTTAACATAATCTTAAGTTTTGTATAGCTGGCTAGCTGGTTATCAAGAATTACAGAAGCAACTTGAGGAGGGTGGAACCTAATAACAGACTTTGTAACAACCAAAAAACCAGCACAGGGCATTAATAACAAACAAACCTCTTTATTTGAATCAAACCCGGCAGTTGTACTAGACATATCTGACATATCTACTGATGATAGCATTTTTGATCCAGTTCGTAATAAACATGCATGCTTTGTACTAAAGTAGCAGTGAATAGTTGCAAAATTGATTTTTATTCCTAATTTCAATTTCAATTTTTATATGTACTTATGGGCTGAATTTTCATTGTACACTAATTTAATTTTTTTTTGTAATAAAAGTAAATTGTTTTGTTTTATAAACATGCAATATAGATTTCATTATGGCTTTTTTTTGGGGGAGGGTGATATTTAGAGTTTTTTCATCTTACACAGTTTTTCTAAGTTCTAGATCATATCCTCAGATTTACCGTATGTTGCATGTATTTTTTTACGTGATTTTTTTGCACGTTTTTCTTAGGAATGTATCTACCATGTAAAAAAAGAGTTGGGTGTAGTTTGAAGAACAAAAGATGTTAACAACCATGCTGATTTAACAATTTTTTGTCTTGAGGAGCAGACTGTTGACTTGAATTACAAAGTGCAACAGGCACAATCTGTGCACTGATTTTTGATTATATTTTTTCCTTTTTTACATCTTTAGAACACTTAATTTTAATGAAGAAAAGAGAAGTAGATGGTAAGCAAATTGACAGCATAATAGCTAGGGACAGAATGCAATGTGTCTGAGATGAGAACCTGCTTAATATTAAATCTGTTTTGATTCAGCTACATTTTGATAAGTTTGTTTTAAATTTTGAGTACAATTTTGAAGTTACTGTTGATTGAGATATTTATGTGAACATACCGTTAAAATTTTGCAAGATCAATATGAAATGTATTAATTTTTAAGTGAAGCACCATAGATAGATTTATAGTAAGCAGCTACTGGTATATGCTATATGCTAGCAGCTATATGGTAGGGCAGAAGGGTAAGTAACTAAGTTAAATTGGAGATTTAAGGGACTACTTTAAATTAAAGCTAGAATTCTGATTTCCATATTTTGTAATCTTGTATATATATATATGTATATATATATATAATGATTAGGAGTAATGTGAGTATTATTTCTTTAAATCATTTTGAATAATCTGTGAATTGTTAGCTCAAAATAACTCAGTTGAGGAAATAAAAATTCAAGAAATTAAAAACTACATAAAATTCGTAAATAAGGCAAATGTAAAGTGTAGGTTACCAAAATGTTCTTTAATTTCTCTTATGTTGATCTTACACATATTTGTGTAGTTTTATTAATTTTTTTTAAGTTTGTGAAAGTAAATTGTATCAATTATTGTAAAATTGTATGTTTAAGATGTGAGTATAAATTGTCTATTTTAATATAGCATAGACAATATATTATAATTATATAAATGTTTTTCAGTTTTCAAAAATAATGTGTATGTATTTGGGCTTGCTAAAGCATAAAATGAAAAAAATTTTTACAGCATCAGCTTTATCAAGCTTCAGAGCTGATTGTTGAATGTGCTGGACCTTTGATTAAGCTGTGGATTAAACTGCTATTGAAGGTTTTAAACATTCAAATGACAGGAAACTTGGGTTACAGATTTCGAGATTCTGCAAAGCAAGTTCACTTCCTGTTGGATATTGTTGTTAGAATTTCTTTGTCGAATTCACATATGAGGAATACCGTTTTGGATCTCTTGCAGTCATTGTGCAATGTAAGTTGCAATGTACAAAAATTTTTATAAATTTGCCTAATGGATAGCAGTATAGTATATTATTCTTTTCTGTCCCTCTCTCTGTGTATTAATTTGATGAAAAAGTTCTGTTAAAAATTTTCTTTCTTAAAAACCCTTTTTTTAATGTAAAATTTTGTGTCTGGTATCTTTCTTCGTTCATATTTCATCTCATCATGGCTAGAAAATTATGACTGTAAGTTGAATTTTAAAAACATTTAACAAATTTTTATATAAATGGAATTTTCGGTAGTGGAAAAAATATTTATAGTTTTATATATGTTAAAATGAATAAACTGTTTAACATAAAATTTTGCATGCTTGCAAAACATGTTATTTTTTCACCATTCCTCATTTTTTAAAATTTGTGAGAAAGTATTGAAATGTATATTCGCCTTATTAAGACATAAAAAAAAAAAAAAAAAAAACAGAAAGGTATTCAAAAAGGTGTTGCTGTGAAGCCTATAGTCTCCCCCCCACCTTGAATTTAATTCCCGTTATTTGGTCAGTGTCATTGATTTTCAGTCCCATCCTGGCAGGGAATAAAAATTTATAAATGTGTACAAAGATCAGCTGACTTAATTCACGGTGTTCAAGACTCCTGATTTCAAAACAAGGTGAAGGAGTTGCCTACAGTCTAGTGGACAAATTCTTATTTCTTTGGGCACTATTCATTCTAAAGTTTGACAATGGTAGGGAATTTGCAAGTAATATACTAATCAGCTTGAAGGAATATTGGCTAACAACTGAATTGTCTATGGTAAGCCTCACCATTCACAAAGTTATTGTCAAAAGAGCTGATCAAGCTGTTGAGAATATGCTAAGTACTTAAAGGCAGGATGAAAAATACTGAGTTCTAGAGGGAGGGACTACATTTTTTACAACTAATGAAGAATAGAGCACATTCTGAGATCAGAGGAACATGATATGAAGCTCTCTTTGTTGCAGATCTGAAATGGCTATTACATCTTTGCTATGTCAAAATGCTTCACAGGATATCCAGACTGAGAAGCAGCTGGAAAAATAATAAAAAGCATTCAAGCAATACAAGAAGATGAAACTATCACCCAATGCAAGAAGAACCACCTGCAAGAAAAATGGATATGATTGTAGTCGATGATGGAAGAAGCCAATGTAATAATGAAGACATGTTTACCAAGGAAATTTCTGTTTCTGCCTCCTGTAAGAAAACCAGTGATATGCATGTTTGTGGAAAATGTTGAAAAATTCATAGATTCTGCAGCGAGGTCAGTAAAGGTGATAGAGATGACCAAATTCATATTTTGTGCACTCTTTGCTTCAAAACAAAAAATACTGTGAAAGATTAAATTCCTTCTAAATTCGGTCTTGAAATATGGAGCAAAAGAACGAAAATGAATTCTAACAGGAAATTTCCTGCTGCCTTTTTGAGAGTTACTGTGTATGTTACTATTCCTGACATCGATAAGAGACAAAATGATTTGTGCAATTTGTGGCATTATTTTTATTAACTTGGAAATTTTGCAGAAATTTTAAAACAGCTATATGCAAGATCACAAATCAGTTTATGCTTAATGAATTAACCTGGGATATGAAACAGTGTTAACCTCTCAGTCAGCTGCTGTTGTCCAGTAAACAGTCAAAGATTCATTATGTATAAGACCAAATGCCAAAAATGAAGTGCTTTTGCATTAAAAAAAAGACACTGCAGTGCTGATAAAAATATTCATGTCTTCCTTGTTGAAGCAAATAGGTAAATTTTCTTCCTCAGATAATTCTGTGTTTTATTTAATAGTTTCTTTTTTCATTTATGTGTTTTTAACAGAGGTCTCTTCATGATGCTTCTTTCAAGTTTTATTGATTTATTTATTAATTTATTGTGTGAGATAAACAATTAAATGCAATGTAAAATAAAGTTCTTTCCATCGTTGTTGCTACAAATAGGTTTATATTTTGTTTAATCTTATTTTCTTCAGTAAGATGTCTTATATTTTATTTTCTTTATTTTCATAGATGTCTTTTTTGCTTAATGTTTTCATTCTTTATAATGCTTAGCTATTATATGTAATGCCTAGAGAAAGTGTATATAATATTAAAATTATTTGGATGTTTCATACTTTGCCCCAGAATGCCAGATATTTGATATATTGTCTGGAGATTCTTTAGTGTACTTTTGTTTTCACACATTCCTGGTAACATGTGTGTACCATGTTTACAACAGTTTCTCTTACCTAGCCTTTAATTTTGGTCATAGAAATATACTCGTAAGCGCAAAAAGTTTTAAACAATGCTCATTTTAGGCATTTTTATGTTTAGAAAGACAAGTTTCTAAAGAATATGAAGTCTTAACTAGTTATAATGAATTCATTTTATATTCCTCGTACTTATTTAGGAAAATTTTATGTTCATTATAAAAAGTAAAATATAGTGAGTGTGACTCGCATGTTACAAAAATCGATACTATATTTCATTTTAAAGCTAAAGATCATACACAGATAGAAAAGAATAGAATTCTAGAATAGCTTCAACATTAGCCCGTAGCCAACTTGCTGCATTATTAGTACGAATTCTAGTGTAATTTATTTTTTGTATGATTATTAGATAACCACAAGTAATAAAACCTCATGGGGATATTAACTAGGGCCGACGACAAAATCTATGCAGTTGCACCAGGCAATAGAGTTTTTTAAGTTTAGTAAGAAGCTACTGAGAAATAGAATTTTAAGAGCTGCAGAGATTGCACCAGGAAGCAGAACACCTAGCACAAGCCTTGCTATTAACAGCACACTTTTAGTTTAAAATCAGGCAAACAGCAACCTTGTGTCTGCATAGATTTTAATCAAAACTCTATCATTTTCAAGGACAATCAAGCACATGTCCCTCTTTGTCAGAAGCAAAAAATTTGGTTTTGTTAACCTTCAAGGTGATCAAGCACAGGTAACTTTTCATCAGGAGCAAAAAAAATATTCTGCAAAGAAAAGAGGAACAACAAATGCATTTATACCATATAAAGTTTTTTTGGTATAAATACGGTCATATTTACCCACCCCCATTTTTTGGGGGAGGGGAGGGCAATAAAAACCTCATGCCTGGTCATCTTTGAAATTAATGAGTTTTCATTAAAATCTACACCAAATGTAAGACTGCTGTTTTGCCTAGTTTTAATTTTACAGTGACCTGTTTCTTCTGTGTATTATTCAGAACTTAAAACTTACAGCTTACTTTGTGTATATTCTTTTGCCGTATAAATTGTAAAAAGTTATCAATTAGAACAACATTTTCCAACATTTTCTCTCTTATGAACCCTTTTGATAATTTTCAAGTTTTAGGAAACTGCAGCATCCATGTAATAATATTTTTTTTTAAAGCATTCAATGCAAAATGTGCACTTTTTTTTTTTTAACATAAATGTTGATTTTAGGGTCTGATTTTTGACATACATATGCAGATTTCATCTTCTGCAGAAAAGAGACAATTTCTATCCTTATTCTTAATACTTGTTAAACAAGAAAAAGCTTGTTCTTACATGTTTGATTTGAAAACTTCAGCTATATATTAATTGCTGTCCAGTGAATTGGATATTCACTTTCAGTTGAAATCCAGTGTTTGTCCAAAACAATGTCATTAAATATTATTTTCAATGAACTACCTGATTGTAAGTCACAGAGTTTTTCTTCATCTTTTAAAGTTAGGTTCTGAGGATGAACAGAAGTGCGAGAGAATGGATTTCATCACTCATTCATATAATCTGTTGACAGGGATGGGAAATAATGAGCAGTTTTCTTTGACAGCTTCTCTAAGTAGGATACAATAAAACTCGAAATTTGTTGGTATCCATCTTAACTTTTTAGTCCTGCCATTAATGCAAATATATCAATATTCTCTTTCACTAAATGTTCTTTCCATAGGTTTTAATTTTCTTTTAAATCAAGAATCTTGTCACATGCCACCTTGCAATAATTCAGTTGATTCACATGATGAAAAGTATCTGCCAAATAAGCTAGCATCTGCACTGACATTTGATTTTCAAAGTATTTAGCAAATTCTTGTTTGTTGTTTTCTTTAAAATGTACATGCATTTTTTCCTTTAGCTCAAAAACCCATCTAAAATACATTAGCTCAAAAACCCATCTAAAAATTCTGCCTCTACTTAACCAACGGATTTCAGTGTATAACAGCAGATTGTACTCTTTTTTCGTGATTTCACGAAGCACTTTAAAAATTCTGGAGCGACCATTTTTGCCAATGAGTAGAAAAGCTTATAAAAGATTAAATTATGACTTTAATAATCTTTCAGTCATAAATTTTGGACTTTAGAATAAACCCATCTTGCTAGAAAATAAAACAGGTTTTGAAACATTCAAATGGGAGGGGGGAGTTTGTGACTGATTTGTAAAAAGTTATTATTGTAATTATAACAATGTGTTTTAGATAACAGTTGAAATCAAATTTATGCGTAATTGGAAATATCAACAACAGTAAGAACATTGAGAAATTCAATTTCAAGTGTGAAAGGAATAGTTGCTTCGATAGAAATCAAAATGGATAAAATAGTTGTTAAATCATATCTCTTGCCCTTATAAAGAGTGAAGTGTCATCATCATAGAAAACTCAGGTGAAGCGGAAAAGTGAAAGCATCTTTAGCTCAGTCTTTTTAAATTTTTCAGACCATTATTTTGCACAACATTTATTTACCATGTATTTAATATTTGTGTGATCTAGCAAAAATTTGCCATATTCCCAAACATAAGATCTTTATCTCCTGCGTGGAATGGAAAATAGCAGGTATTCCAAATTTTGCTATTCAGAGTCACTTATCTTTCCAATTATAACTACTTAACAACCTAGCTCATTTAAAAGAGGATGAAAGCGGCAGTTCTTAAAATCATTCAAATTTTTATCTATCTATTTATAATAACTTATCAAACTGAAATAATTTTAAATCTTTTCAACATTTCATTTACAGTTTATTCAGATAATAATTGTGACTATTTTCATCGTTATTTTTTATTAAATAATAGATGTTTCCATTGTATGCATCTTTAACTCCATATTGTGTACATCTGTTACAATAGTTGATTTATTTATTTAAATAATGTAGGGTGAAAATTATGCATGTAAATATAAGCAAAGCACTTTTCCCACTTCTTTTCTAACTTTTTTCTTCTGATCACTGTGATAGATGGTACTTTCATTATTACTTACTTACCATCAGCTGAGTTGCTGTACCACCTGTTATATGACTATCAGCATTTATACTGAGTTGGTGGATCATTCTGCTGTCTCTAGGCCTAGCCAAAAACCTCTATAGAATATTAAAATTTGTAGCGGAATTTATAAAGTTACTTCGGAGGATGGTTATTTGTGACCTGTGGTTAATAAAGAGACCCTGTCAAGACTTTGATTGTGCTGAATGAGGATTTTAGTGATGTTTTGTGCATTGTGATTCTGAGTTTACAGAGAATGTTTACTCTAGAAGTCAGTGGTAACTTGGACATAAGAAGTTATTCTGATGAGGTATATTGAACAATATCAGTTGAGTAAATTAATGTACATCATATGTGCTGTTCACATATTTGCAGAATTCCAGCGTAATATGTGCTTGTCACATTCAAAATAGTCATTTGTGTTATTCCTGGTTTGCTTACAATTCGCTTAAGTATAGTCTGCCTAATAATTGAAGGTGATCCTGGGAAATACAAATCAGTGTGTAGAATTGGAAATTTATGTGCTCAGTGAAAAACGTGTATGGTTCACTTATACACAGAGCACCATTTTATATCTGCTTGGGATTTTGTACCAGTTACTGGTACAGAACATGTGAAGATGGGACTAGAAAATAGTAAGTTCATTATACCACCACTCAGCTGCTAGACATGTGCTGGGAGTTTTTTTTTTAAGTCCAAAGGGGCAATTTTCCCTGAAGGACTATTAATTTCATTTTGACATTTTGCGTTGGTTCACTATAAATGTCGATTCATTTTTAAAATTGTTGCCACTGAATATTATCGCCCTGTGTAATATTTAAAGAAATTAAAAAATGAAGAATCTCTACAAATGTATGTACGTTTCTCGCATTGGGATTAAACAACAGTACCTAGAACCATCAAATTTTGAATAACTTAATCTTCTACCAAATATGATCATCTGGAAGCCCAAATTTGGAATTTGAAATTTGTTTTATTATTGATTTCATATTTTGTAACACTAACGAATTTTTGATTAACAAACTCAACACCGTACGGGAAAAAAATCATTTTTATCTCTAGCATCCGAGACTGTGTATAGGAAGTTCTTAAGCTTTGCTCATTTTAAAATTATTTTACAATATTGCTGTTGAATTTTATCATTTAAGTACAGAGAACATGATATTTAATAAATAAAGGTAACACACAAAACGTTAAAGAAATGCCTCTTTGGGGCATAATGTAAAATCTGAATGCCTTCAGATTTTCTTTTTTTTTTTTTTTTTTTTAGTCCAAAAGAGTTTTGTCCCTGAAGGACTGTTGTTTTCGTTTTGCAATTTTGTGTTGAATCATTCTGAATGTCCTTTTTACTTTTCAAATTGTTGCTACCAAATATTATCACCCTGTATTATATTTGAAGAAATTAAATAATGAAGAATCTGCATAAATGTATATAGGTTTCTCACACTGTGATAAAACAACGGTACCTATAGCTATCAAATTTTGAATGACACAATCGTACTGCAAATATGGGCATCTGGAAGCCCAAATTTGAAATTTGGAATTTGTTTTATTATCGATTTCATATTCTGTAAAAATTCAACGAATTTGTGATTGACAAACTCAAGGATTTAAAAGCTAGCAATGGCAACGTTTTACAGAAAAAACTCTTATATCTCCAGCGCGTGAGGCTGTATATTAAAAAATTCTAAAGATATGCTCAATTTAAAATTATTTTGCGATATTTCTCTTGAACTGAATTTTATGGTTTAAGTGCGAAGAACATGATATTTAATAAATAAAGGTAACACACAAGATGTTAAAAAAATGCCCCTTTGGATGTAATTTAAAATCTGAAACCTTTCAGATTTTCTTTCTTTCTTTTTTTGTCCAAAGGGGCTTTCTCCCTGAAGGACTATTGTTTTCGTTTTGCGATTTTGCATCGGAAACATTAAAAAATATTAAATTCTGAATCACTTTTCAAACTGTTGCCACAAAATATTGCAGCTCTGTATTATATTCAAAGAAATTAAATAATGATGAATCTGCATAAATGTAAGTATATATATGACTGTGATAAAACAATGGTACCTAGAGCCATCCAATTTTGAATAATGTACGTTTCCACCTGAATATGTGCATCTGGAAGCCCAAATTTAGAATTTTTTTTATTATCTATTTCATATTTTGTAAAACTTCAACGAATTTTTGATGAACAAACTCAAACGATTTAAAAGCGAGCAATGGCAACACTCTACGGGGGGAACCTTTTTATCTAAAGCGCGTGGAACTGTGTACCAGAAATTCTAAAGATATACTCATTTTAAAATTATTTTGTGATATTGCAGTTGAACTGAATTTTATGTTTTATATGTAAAGAACATGATATTTAATAAATAAAGGTAACACACAAAATGTTAAAAAACGCTCCTTTGGATGTAATTTAAAGTCTGAAACCTTTCAGATTTTCTTTTTTAAATTTAGATTGTTTTTGCTTTTAGATTCTTTTAGATTTAGTAAAGTTCTAGAACCTGCAATTAGTTTGATTGATTCAAAGGTTCAAAATGGCGTATAAATTCCACTTACCTACACACTTCCGTTGATGCTTGAACTCAGTGGGATGTCCTTGGCATTTAGATTACTTGATCTCACACCAAAAATCGTACATCCTATCATCATTGATGCACACTGGGACAGACTCTAATGCCAATCCTTATGGCATTCAGACATCAGGGGCAACTTGAAAGAAAAAGGGGGGGGGAACTATAATAAATAATCGAATTAAAGTTACAATAAAATACCACTAAGTGGCATGTAAAATATTTTTGACTAATTAAATCGAATCTGATCCTTAAGTGCATGATTCTTAAAGCTGAAAATGAACAAATGTACTGTTACCTCCTGATTAACCAGGATAATATAGGGAATGAGGTCTGCGATTTGCCCAGAACCACAATTAATCTGAGAAAAATTAATTATAATTCATAGAAAAATATTATTAACAATTCACTTTCACTTTCAAGCAGTTCTGAAGAAGTTCATTTGGTTAAGTAAATTAAGCCAGTATTCAAAATGAAAAGAAGGCACTGTAAATAACAGAGGTGTAAACACCGGTTGCAATGAAGAAACTAAGTGGCATTATTAAAGAACAATTTTTATGAAAGAATGTGAACATTATCATAATAATATAATATGATAATTGCAATTAGTAATAATATAGTACATTTTGAATGTATCTTGGAATAAGTATTTATTTCCAGTTAAAGTTGACTGGCTAGCAAAGAAGTGGCATCATTCCTTTCCATTAACTTAAATGGCAATAAGTATAACAATATGAAAGTTTAGCGCTTTATCACTGAATAAAATATGACAGAAACAACAAACACTCTCTTGTTATTCACTGCATCAAAATAAAATGATTATGTTATTTTTAAATTTACAGTTTGATGTGATTGTGACTGTGCTATTAGATTATTGTAAAAAGATCTAAATTATTCTGCTAATGTAAATTGTGACTTACATTATTTACTGCATACTATTGCATATTATTACTATATATTGCATATTATTACTGCATATTATTACTTAGATATTATTGCATTTCTGCTAAGTATTAGTGTATAAATCGGATTTGCTTCATTAAAAACAATCTTATTTTGGAATTGGCATAATAAACTGGAATAATTGGAACTGTCTTATCAAAAATAAATATTATTGAATGTATTTCTGACTCAAACGTAGCATGTATTGTATATACACACAATTTATTTTTCATATGCAATAATTTCAATATGCAGTGGACACTCATTAATTCAAATTTGGTTAATTCAAACTAATCCAAATTTGGTTAATTCAAACTAATCCAAAGACCACCAAAACATGTATTGAATTTAATGTTAAAAATATCTCATTAATTTAAAGTAAATTTTTATCACTTTTGTTATTTCAAACTAAAAATCTGACAAACAAAATTTCTTCTTCCTCGTTTAGCAGAGAAAATACATGCTGTATTTATTATTTTGTGTATCAAGATTATCTGCATTTCTTTTTTGTGTAAAGAGGCACATGCCTGTATTCTTAGACTATTGCATTTCTGCTAAATATTAGTGACTATTGTTCTACTGTCCACCTCTTATCAGTGCTGAACGGCCAAAGCTCCTTGCCCTAACCTGTTCCTTTGGGATTCATTCAAAACCCTTTATGAATGGGTCCGGGTGGGGGGACAATAATTTGCTATCAATTTTCTTAGAATTTCAGAAAAACCAATCTTTACTACAGATTCTAGAGAGCTGTATGAGTTATGCCTGCAGTGTAGACAAGTTAATGTGATTTCTTCCTTAATATGTCATGTGAATGTGTAAAAATTCAGGATGTGTACATGTGGAAAGTACAAAACTCTAACTGTAGAAACAAAGGTAGAAATATTAAAGGAAGTAAAGAATTGTGAATGTAAAACAAAGTTAGCAACTGAATATGTAATTAAAAAATACCAAATTGTCAATTTATTTGAAAAAATAAGAATTGATTTTAGATTCATGAGAAAAATCTGAATTTGCTAGAGGAAGGAATCTAAATTTGCATGAGAAATGTGTCCCAAGAAGATCTAGAATATCAGGAAGATCTAGTCCTGCTGCTATGGTTTCAGAAGGCTCAATCTCAAGATTTGCAAATAAATGGACCCTTATCAAAGACAAAGACTGATGAATTGGCAAGTCAAATGGGTAATGAAGATTTTAAATGCAGTGATAGATGGCTTTCTCTATTTAGGTCAAGGCACATTTCTTATCAAACTGTATATGGCCGAAGTTCTGGGCGTATTCACTAATTTTGGTAGGAATTTGCTAGGGCTTTTCTCTATTTACCCACTGAAAGATATTTTTAATGTGGATGAAACTTTTTTTTTATTTATTTATTAGTATAAATTGTTGCCTAACAAGACATTGCATTTTTAAGGGGATGCTTGGATAGGAGCTAAAAGCAGTAAACAGCATTACAGCTTTAGTTTGTGCTAATATTGATGGGAGCAAAAAGCTTAAATTATTAGTGATTGGAAAGTCCAAGAATCCAGTGTTTCAAAAGAATTCAAATACTGTGAATTGTTTATGTATCCAATACAAAAGCATGGAAGACACAAGACATCTCAGTAACTGGTTAAAAGGAATAGATGAGCAGTTTTAGAGGAAAAAGTGTAAAATTCTTTTATTTGTGGTTAACGCAGCCCGCCACAATAACCTTCCAGAACTAAGTTCCATACAAGTTGGATATTTGCCACCACGTGTAACTGTGAAGCTATAACAAATGGATGAAAGAATCATCCAGAATTCTAAAACAAATAATTATTGTAAAAGACTCTTACAACAAATCATTTTTTCTTTAGTTTGTGGTGAAAACTACTACATTACTCTGCTGTCAGCTATAAATGATCTATATGGCGCATGAGATACTGTTAAAGAAAGCATAGTTAGTAATTGCTTTTGTCATGCTAAATTTACGCACACTGAAGAGAGCAATCATATCAAAGAATATGACGATATTTATACAGCTTTTCCTGGATTAAAAAAAATGAAATATGATAACATTACTTTTTCTGATTATGTAAATGTAGATGAAGACTTGGAAGTCTGTGGAAAACTGAGCAATGATGACATAATAAAAATTATCCTAGAAGATGAAAAAGAAGAGATGTTTACCAGATTCAGAAGAGAATACAGAGACTGTTAAGCATCCTAATGATCAAGCCATAATGGACTCTGTAAAAACCCTGAAAGCATTTATTATTTATATTGTGTTAGTTAATTTAAGAAATTTTATTTGTTGGAAACTTGCATTAAAACTTTATTCATTCACCGTAAGGGCAAATAATACTTCAGGAAAAGATTTCTTAAGAATGCTACTTGCACCATTTACTCTTTTGCATGGTTCCTTTTTTTATTTTAAGGTGTAGTACATTGAGTATTAACACATTTCAATATTTGCATGATATTTACATGGTAATAACATTTGTATGTTTGATTTGATACCGAAATTTCAGTTATTGAAATTAAAATGATTTTTATTATAAAAGGTCTAAAAAAATTTGTGTTTGTTAAGTTTCAGGGGATTTTGATTGCAAAAAATCTCTGAACTTTGCTATGTTTGTTTCCTCTGAACTTGGTTATATTTTATAAGGTAGGATCTGAGGAGCTATTACTCATTTAATAAGCATTGCATATTGCAAACTTGTCATCTCTTTAAGAAATGGACTGATTGTATTTTTGACCAGAATAAGATATTTAGCTGTACTTTTTGTTTTTAGGAAATGTCATAATGTTTGATTGGCATAAGATTACTTGCTGCATACCATTAATAACTTTGTTTTTTAAAACTGTAGCATCTGACTGACTTAAGACTTAAAATTGTTATGTTGAATTGCTGGTAGCTTTATTTTTAATAAATGTCACAATAGAGGACTTGACTAGAAATTCTGTTATTAGTTGCAATTCTGAATTTATTAGCAAGAACTGAAGCTTAAAGTCCTCTAGTATATCAAAAATGAAAAAAAATTCAAGTGTTTTGAGAATACCTGAATTTGCATTTGGTCAATTACAGTAAATAAATTTACATTTAATTTTAAGATCTGTTTTTTGCATTTGACATTTAAAGCATTTTAAGCAGAATCTTTTCAAATTTTTTGAGTTATTACATTATGTTATGTTATGTTACCATCCATTTATTATCGATGCAACATATAAATTTAGCGTTATAGGGAACCTAAGATGTTTTATTTATCTTCTTTGTAGCCTATGAATAGCAGGTTTCCATAGTCTTATCACTTGACATAGCTTTAATTTAGTTTGAGAATCAAAACTATTTTTTAACTAGAGAGATTTAAAAGCAATAAATTTACTTCTTAATAATTTAAATATTTATGTTATTTTTAATAATATATCTGATTGATGTAATTTAAATTACATTTAATCTATATAAGGTCATTTTAAAGTTCTGTGAATTCTTAATGATAAATACGAAAGAAGCAATACAAAAACATAAGAAATCTCATTGAATCGCTCAAGTACCATTTTGTTCTATGATTTTTTGCCTTCTCTCCATTAAGTTTATTCGTAAAGAAGTTATCAAGATGCTGTTTGATATTCTCAAAAGAAATGAATTCCAAGCCATTCAGAGAATTTTGAAATGACCTTAAGAGGCGAAAATCGAAGGGGGCAAGGTATGTGGGTGCAGCAAAACATCCCTGTCAGACTAAATGAGTATTTGACACTCAATTGAAATGTATGGAGCATTATCATGGTGGAAGACATCACCTCAGTGATTGGTCAGTTCTGGTTACTTAGCTGCGATATCTGTTTTCAAAACTGTTATTTGAGAACAGTACTTTTCCAGATTTTTTTGTCTTGATTTGGTGCCAGTTATTCATAATATACAAGCCACAAAATTTTTCAGGCAACCTATTAATATACTAGCAATCAAATATATAATTATGAACATTTACAGCAGTATTATAATTAAAAAGGGCGTTTCTGTTGTCATATATTATATATCTGAGTAGAGAATTATTTGGTTTATGTTAAACTATTTGTTTTTCACTTAGATTGAACTTACATTTTTAAATTTCATTTCTAGCCTTTGCTTACTTCTAATGCAAGTCCTCAACCATCACTTTGGAACAAGCTGTTTGGCTCAAGTAATGTTGAGTGTTCATTATTAAATAAACTGACTTTACCTGAATATCCATGGTTAGCTTGGTATGTTATATTAGCAGAAACTAAACAAAAACAGTCTGAAGAATTATGGAATTTAGTTCAAGAAGAAATGGTTAAAGAACCTGATATATCTCCAGTATCAGCACTAAAGGTAAATCTGAAATTGTTTCTTAAATTTTGTTATAAGGGAGAAAATACTTAGTATTTATTATTTTATAATAAATTTTTTAATCTTAAAAAACAAAAATACATGTTTTAAATGCAGAAAATTATATTGCACTAAGAATGCTGTGGATTGGTTGGATATTGAATATTTGACTGGATTCTAAGCCTGTTGTTTTATTGTCTGACTACAAAATGTAAAATTTCCTTTAGTCCAGTTCTATGTAATTTGTTTTAATGATAAATTTGTGTAAAAAAATGATATTGCAGACTTATATCACAAATTTCTTAAATCCCATTTGTCATATTACTAAAACGAAACTTAATAGCAAAATTTGTAAAATAATATATAAGGTAACAATTTAAATTTACTAATCTTGTTCTTTTATTGAAGCTTGTAATAATTTCCTCTTGGCCCTTTATATGAAGATTATCATTGATTTTCCCTTAATTTAATGTTCAATTTTGAACTTTTGCTGTGTGAAATTATTTTATGGAAAATCAAATTTTTTAAAATAATTAATGGTTACTTTTATAAATGCTATTTTTGTAGATAATATTAAATATCTTTAAGTATTCTGAAAAAAGGAAATGTTTTAAAAATTGAAAGTATATGTTATTTTTTTATTTTTATATTTTTAGAAATCATGTGCTTATCTGAAAATAGCTCAGCCGCCTTTAGAAAGTTTACCAATTTATCGATGGGGAAAGCAAGCATTAGAAATGCCAGTGTCACATCCTGCGGCTCCTTTAATATGGCAAGAGTTTTTCATGTATTTTTTTGAAAAAGTGCAAAGTTCTGAGTAAGTCTTCATTTGTTATCACTGTTGATTTCAGTTAATGCAGTATATTCAAATAATAATTTTTTCTTTATAATTAACATAATCTATATAAATTAAGAAATATAAAGTGTTATAAAATATATGTGCATGGCTTGTAATAACTAGTGCATGGAAATAGCTTTTTTTTTTTTTTAAAGAACCTGGTTTTTTTTTTTTTTCATTGCAGTAGTGTTGGTATATAGGGTAATAAGATATTGTTGCAGATTTCTTTGCTCCTGATGAAGAGAGGTCTGTATCTGCTTGCTCTTGAACTTGATTGAGATCTCAACATAATTCTACACCAAGTTCAAGGTTCTTGTGTTGCCACTTTTTTAATAATATATGCTTTACATCTTCTTTAAAAATTTCCCAAGTTTAATTTTACAGATGTAAATTAGAAAAAAAATATGTATATATGGCTGCTGTTATGTAAACATATATAAAAAAATGAGATTTATAAAAAGAAGGGCAAATATTCACTTAACTTTCTAAAATAATCCACAGAAATTAATTTTTGATAAATTTCTCTATGTAATCACTGAATCATCATGTGTGATATTAAAATTGGTTCAGTAGTGTATTCGGAATGTGAAAAAAATTTCCCTTGTGTGTGTGTTTTAAATCAGTCCACATATTTTGGATTCTTCTTGTAAGAGAGATTGCTTCAATTTTTCTCTTTCTATTTTTATTTTATTCCTTTTTAATTTATAACCGCGAAATTGTTAGTGCATTAAAAAAAGAGGTGTCTCATATTTTCATTTAACTTTTATTAAACTGACATTTTTATCTCATATTCTGTTTTATTTGCATATTATGCCAGACATCTGGCTCTTTTAAGTCAACTACTAATTTTTTCCTGCTTTTATTTAGTACATTAAGTTATATTAATATATGCTTTTATTAAATATATTAGTAGTAGTAAGCTATATGATTAAGTAAATCTTGGCTTTAGTAGCAAATACCATAAATGGTTATTTTACACAAAACTTAAAACTGATCACCGTGTATTCTGTCAGCATCTGTATTGCGACATTTTTCTATTTTCAGGCATATTTTTATTTTATTCCTGTAAAACTGACTTCGTTTAAGAATTTTTGAAAATCTGCTAACTGCTCATTCAGTTTGATTTCATTAAAGGACGTTTCATTGAGAACTAACTACTCTGAGCAGTCAGAAAAGGTAGCAGTAAGATAACGGCTGTATAAAAGAATAAGGCAAAATTCCTCAGTGTACTCCTTTAATTTTTGTCTGGTTGCTGCGATTACTTGCAGTCAGAATGTGGATTTCAATGTGCCACTGGATGTCTTAATAACAGGGCTGCTGCACTACCTGGAAAACTAGAAAAAGTCAGGAAATTCGAAATTTGACCAAAAAAGTCCGGAAAAATTCTGCGAATTTCATATGACTATTCTCAGAAAAGCAATTTTTTAACTATGTTGTAAGCGGATCACTTTCTTTTTAAATTATATATTATATGAGCATCATTTGGGTAACTGGCATGGAGCCAGTTTTCTTAATGCCAACCAGATTGTCTTTCAGAAAGGCGAAGCAAGTTTCCAGTAACCTACAGAGACCAGAGAGCATGACTTGCATGTTTTTGTGATGAACAAGAAATCTTTCTTTGGTTCAGAATATGTGAATGAAAGAAAATTCTGCCTCTGAGTTTGGAGAGCACCAACTTTTGATAATTCGTTTTTCTGTTGTCACCTCCAGTCAATGTGCATTATGTGGCTAAACAGAAATTTTCTTAAAACACATTTGGGAAGTTGGAGAATTTCATTGTCATGACTGAGTAGCAATCCTGTAATAAGTCAAGCATCAAGGTTTAGGTCAGGGGTGGCATAGCGTGGCTCTTGCAATGGTGCACCTCTAATGCAGTTAAAATATATCTATGAAATATGGTAAATAAACTAAAACTATTAAAAGAAGTAAGAAAAATCTAAAAATATGTTGAAAATATAAAAAGATTTGCTTGTAGATACTTTAGAAATGGATATCTGTGGATGTTTCACAGGAATGGTCTGGTGAATTTCTGAATCATAAATAGAAAGTATTAAAATATGGTCATCTGTGCGAGAAACAGAAAATGTATGTAAATTATCGGAAACATTTAATATCATACAGAATTTGCTACAAGTTGAAAATAAGTTAGAAATTTATTTCATGTCCTGATTGATAAGAAATTATGGCAATTGAAAACTTTTGGAATTTGTAATAAATTTAATGACAGTAACAACTTAGAAGTCAATGCTACCTTTAGAAAATTTCAAGAATCTAAAGTTTTGAGGTCAGAAGATAAAAGCTTGCTTGCCATGGAACAAGCATGCAGGGGAATTATGGAATAATTTTAAGGTAACAGAAAAAATGCCTTGAGTTAGTGTGGTGCAGATTTAAGAAGAATCCAAAGTTTCATGAACATTACAAAGTTATATTAGATCATCATTTACAAGAAGGCATTGTGGAAGAATCAGAGTATTTAGAAACTGAAAAAGAGTTCTTTTTACCATAGCTGTAATTAGAAAAAACAAAGGCTTTGTGTTGTCTTTGATGCATTATCACATTCTAAAGGCAAATTGTCATTGAATGATTACTTCTTTCCATTTGAAATCTGTTTTAGTACTTTTAAAATGATGTAAATAGGGGCTTGTGGCTTTTGGAAAACCTAATTGTGGTTCTTGCACTTCCTTGAATTTCAACCTGAATGTGGGTTTTATGAACATGAAGTTTAAGCTTTCTCTGCTATAACTCTTCACCAGAGTGCAATAGCTATTTTTTGGTGATGCTATAATTTATTTAGAATTCAAGTAGAGGTTTAAGTGTCTTTTTTCATCCTTTATGATGATGGAATCAAGCTAGGCAGTAGCTTGCTGTTAGATTGATAGAGAAACAGAGTCTAAACAGACTGCATATCATTGTTGATAAATGAATCATCCACTTTTTGAAGCATACTCAATTGTACCTGTGTATGCAGATGGGAAATCACATTGGAGATGTATACTTCTAAAATATTTGCAAGCTCACCCATATAGCTGTAATATGTCTGCTGTGATTAACTACCAGAAGTTATCCGGAATGAGATCAAAATTATTAGTGATCACCAGTGATGGCAAGAATTGTATTCATAGGAGTTGTGCAAGAAGGATGTTTCTGGAATTTCCTTTATCTTCACTCTCTTTTATTGTATGTATTCTGAATTGAAGGTAATTCTATGAGAAACTTATAGAAGTAATCAGATATCTCCAAATTTGTCAGATTACAAGATATGTATTCCCCCCCGCCCGATACGGAGTTATATCATGAAAATCTAGAAAATCTTGGAAGTACACAGGAAGTCAAGGAAATAAAAAATTCAGTTAAAAGAGAAACACACTAATATTGATTTTAATGTTTAATAATGGCAAGTCAAGGAAATTGTAAACTGGACTTCATCCAGAGCCCCATGTATGTACAACTTGTAAATATTTATGTGCTCAAATCTTTAGAAATTAAAATATAATTAAAAAAATTGCACACATCAGTGCACAGCTAATGTGCTAAACTTGCAATCATATAAAATAAAGAATAAATAGGAATAATCCACATATAATTCATTTATACAAATTTTAACGCAGGAATTATCACATATTTATAACAATGTACTAGGACTTCTTTGAAACAAAATCTGCTGACATCTAAAATGAGAATATGTGTGCATCAGATTATGTGTTGGAAATGAAGAAAGATGAATATATTATTTTTAACATAAACTTTTGATTTTTTTGTTTGTAAAAAAATTGTTTTTATTAAATATATGTAATAGGATTATGTATTCAAAATTCAATTTTTATTAATTGAGAGAAGCTCTTTTTTCAGATTAAAGAAATTGTCTGGAACTTGTCTTATTAGTTTTACCTATAGTTTTAATGAATTTTATCTTCAAAACGTGTACTTTGCAGTGAAATTATATTTAAATTGAAGCATTTTTTAAGGGCACTTGTTGTGAAAAGTGTTGGAATCCAGTATTTGAAAGCTGCACCAAAGTTTCTGAAAGATATTAAAAAAAAATTAAAAGAAACTGAAGACTACTACAGAAATCATTTATCATCTAAAGAAAAAAGGCCTGAACAAAGTATGTGAAATCTTCTTGCTTTTAATTTGATGATATTTTTAAACTTTTTTTTTCTCTGTAAAAAGTGAAGTATGAGAGAAATATTGATTATCAGAAATACAAGTTTAAAAAAAAAGTTGGAATGAAGCTTGACTTAATATTTTTGGAATTCACTACCATAATCATGTATTATCTGTTAAGATAATGTGATAGTCAAATTTAACTTTATAGAGCTTTTAAAATTTAACTTTAATTTATTCAAATTTAACTTTTATTTATTTATAAAGATTGTATGAATAATTGCATAATTAGCAGTATCGTATTTTAAATTTTAAAATAATTTAGTTAAAGGTTTTTTGAATATTCGTAGTAGTCCTGTATTTTCAGCACACTTGTGATTGCCATGCTGCATTTATACAGAACATTTGAATCTAATGTGGTTTGGGGGTGTTGAGAGTGATGATATGCATAGGGATTTTGCCCACCAAAGGAGAATATTGGATATGAGTGAATAAAAGGTTTTAACTGGTACGTTCCCTAGCCGTAACAGAATAGATGAACATTGCTTGTCAACCTATGACATGAAAAAACAACAAGATGAGATTAACAGTTATGTGATATCTTTTGGGTCTACTTGGCATTTTATACAGTTGTCAGGTACTTAATGAGAGTCAATGCATTGTTTCATAGTAGATACAGTATTTACTGATATCTTACATATATCTATTTCTGTCTTTAACAGCTACATTCCACGTCAGGATTCAATGCGTCACAATGCTACACCAGGGAGAAAACCATGGCTACAGCCATGACTAATTACATGGGTAGCCACATCAAGACCTATACATAGCTGTTGTTTCTCTAGACGATTAAATAGCTTTGTACTTATCTCCATTTCTTAGAACTGTGCACATGTAAGAGGGAATGCAAATTTCCCACCACCTATTGGCAAAAGAAATTTTTAATTAATTGTATACAATTGAGACAAAACTAATTTCAAAGCAGAAGGAAAAGTACAAGTTCCATGCATCCACCAAGTAATATATTAGAATCCTTTAAGACTTCAAAAAGTATTACATTAGCTTTTTAGTTGGGAAAAGAGGACAACCAGTTAAAAGCTGCAGTGTAGTTAATGAGCAACTTTGAAAGTACCAAGAACATTGAAGGAGATAGCTTACAGGTTTAAATAATGATCTGTAATGGATTTATAAGGGCTAATCATAAAATAATAATAATAAATTTACTAGTCTTTCATATTAGGCAAATGTATAGCGTGGTATTTTTTTCCCTCATAATTATCGCTATTACCTGTTGTACGCTTGGATCAGTGCATCTGGCATAGCAAATATAGTCTAGAACTCATCTTATAAAATTCCTTTATTTTAAGTAAACAATTATTTTATGTTTTGGATCTTTATTGTCACTCCTCTCTCATGTTTTCCTACCAGAATGCAAATTTAGTGTGTATATTTGTTGCATTATAATTGCCGATAGCTGATATCCATGCTGGATACATTTTTGAGCCAATTTTGCATTACCTAGTAGGCTAGTAGCTTATTTAAATTTTACTTTACAGTTGAACTTACTTTTATCTCACCACAAGTTGTTGGCTGAGTGATAAGTACCAGGTGTGGCTCCTGTTCTTTTTAGTTTGAAATAGAGGGTTTTTTTAACACCCTTCTCAAGTTTCAGTTGTTATTTTAGACTTAGTGATAATTCACTTAATGTTTACCAAGAGTCTGTATGCTTTGGATGATAGCAAAATGCACCAGACGTCAAAATTTTAAAAATTAGTATTTCTTTCTTCAAAACACCAGTTATGAATTGAAAGGTTAGCTAGAAGTTTTAGAAGAGGGAATAAAATATAATTATTTGGATTTAGGTGTGGGCTATATAAAGAGTGTGGTACATATTCAGTTTTTTTTTAGCCAAATGTTGTATAACATAGTTGAAAACATGAGGCATCTTTATGTAAACAGTAGCCAACTGCATGGAGCTCAAATCATCCTCTTCACAGTTGTTTGATCAAGATCTTTAAAACTATCATGTAATACTGGTTGGTAACGGTTGTATACTTAGACATTGCCTTGCAATAACATGTCTCTTTTGATTTGCCCCCCCCCCAAAAAAAAAAGCAATACTACTTATTCTTTGGTTAAAAATTTTAGCACATTGCTTTTAGTTTCTTAATGTTTTTTCTGATTTCTTACTTGAATAATCTTCTTTAGTGTTTATTTTTCTTTTAATATTTATTTTTATTTTAGGGTCACCTTGGAGCAGGTTTTAGGGTCACCTTATATCGTAATAATTAATTACATTAACCATTTCACCGTTTTACCAGAGACAGACTTGTCAATTTAAAAGGTGTTTTCAGTAGCTTTGAACCCTAATACAAGATATATATATATCTGTTTTACATAATTATTTGTGTATTTTAGATGGCAGTTGGCCTATTCATATTATTTGATTATTAAAACAGGGTTCGTACGGTCCTTAAGAGTTCTTAAAAGTCCTTAGGTTTTTTAGAATCGATTTTTGGTCCTTAAAAGTCCTTAATTTCGTTCAAAATCAGTTGAAGGTCCTTAATTTTAATCATCTAAAATTTCGGTTCATTTTTACGATTCCCATTTCAAGTGCAAATTAGCATTTTTGAGGAATATTTTGGGTGATTCACTGACAAATATGGTTATTGTTTGAATTTGTTCCTAATTCTAATGTAAACGGTGCAATACTCGAGTTTCTAGGCAAGAAATGAAACACAGGCATTTCGAAATTGTTTCTTTTTTTCTAATGAAGAGCTTTTAAACGACTTTTCCTTTTTGGGGATGCGATTTCTAAATTTGGCTACTTATCAACATTTTGGCGATTTTAAAATCAGTTTCTATACAAAATTTTTAATTCGGAGATCTGTGAATTTTTCAATACTTTTGTTTAGAACATTGTAACGTTAATAAATTTCGTTAAAATAATGGTAATATATCGAAATTATATTTAAGAACAAACATTGAAATAAAACATTTTATTTTTCCCTGTTAAATTATCATCATGTTTATCTGTTAAATTATAAAATGATATTTCTTTTCATTTTGGCAACTTATTGTTACAATATTTTGAATCCGAAAATAAACAAGCTAATAAATGCTAAAAAGCATAATTTACAAAACAGTTCTTAGCAAAAGCGAAATAGCTGTGTAATTATTTTAAAATGTCTTCTTTTTTATTTTTTCATGGTAAGAGTTTTTCCCCATGTAATTGTCTCAGAATATTCAGAACTTTCAGAATGTGCATCCGTTTTCTCTATAAAATTCATTTAATTTTTTTTGTTGTTTTGTTTTTTGTGTGTGTGTGTGTGTGTTAATTTCTTTTTTCAAATACTTCCGACTTTTCACTGTTGCAGAATTGGTAGTGGTAGTCTTTCTTTCGGATTTTAGACATTGCATCTTGGAAAGTTTAGAAGGATTTGAATGCAAGATTTAAAGATCTAAGATTCTAGAAGATGCCAGAAAAATGTGACAAAATGAAAAATGTTTTCATAGTATTAACCTGTAATGGATGTATTTTACAGAATGTTTGTGATGAATTGCTTACTCTTTGGAGAATTTCTGGGAGAACAATGAAAACCTAATATTTGAATGTTTTATTTCCGATCCTAGAAATTTTTTTCTTAACATGATTATTGCCCCCCCCTCTTGTGTTCTTTTCCCTAAGCAGAAGCATGGAAAATATCAATAATGCTTCTAATGTTGGCACATAGACACGTATCTACAGAAAGGAATTTTCTTTTAAAAAAGAATTGAAAACTAACAGTTTAAAAGATTATCATATGTATCTTATATATCTCAATGCATGACACGCAGGTTTGGTGTTAGGCATTTTTGTACTTGATGCAGTGTCTGTAGGTCCTAAATTCTGTTCCCAGTGCCTGTCCTGATTTCTAAAAGTTTTGCTATTTCTATATTTTATTGCTCTGTACATCGCTAAAATTCTAAACATTCTGCCACACCGGCTTTGACCATATATCATTTCATATTTACTCTCAGTATTCGTATTATTTAAGGAATAAAATTAGCAGCTTCTTCTATGTATTTTAAATGCATGTAGTTTTTAGAATAACAAAAATCTTTAAGTAAATCCAGAAATTCTGAAAAGCGGAGGAAACTTATTGAGAAAAGAAACAGAATGCATAAAGAGGAAAATTCTTTAAATATATGTACAGTTAGTATTATATAAATTAGCCAGTTGTTTATAATTTCAGCCTGTACTATAGCTTCTCCCTTCTTTTCCTCACCAGAATGCAAATCGTATAGATAGTATTTAAACTGAGGTTTTTTTATTGCAAGACAGAGAGTGTTTCTGGCTTATGCTTGCTCGCTGCATTAGTTCCTGCCAGCTGTGATAATTTGTAATTATTCAGCTTTGCGTTATCACTACCGATATGTGAATCTGTTATGATTATGAGTTACTGTGCCAACTTAGATTAAAATTAAATTGTGCTGTCTTTGATTACTAGTCCACAATTTAAATTTGAATTTGACTCTTCCTGTTTAGTTACATCGCCATAAGCTGTAGTTCATTCTGCTAGCATAAGAACATGCACTAATATTATAAGTTCTGTTTAAATAAAGAGGTTTATTCTAACTTTTATCTGACTTTATAGTTACTTTCAGACATGATGATAATTTGCTTCATGCCTATCAAGAGTTTTGGACTATTTAACTTTTACCAGGTCATATAAAACCTCATAGGTATAATTTAGAGACATGGACAAGTTAGGAGATGAAGCAGAAACTAATGCGAACATTGGTTTGCTTATTGAAACAAATTTCTCATTGTTAGAAAAGATGCTTAAAGAGAAGAAAATTGATATAAATTAGCCATAATGTCTGGGAGGGCTTCTAATTAAAAAGACGCATAAGTATTTTGTTCAATATTGTTGCTGCAAAACACAAACGTGTTGTAGCTTTTAATGTATTATTATCCTGATGTCGTTTAAGAATCAGTCTCATAAATTACATGTATTTTAAAGTGTTAAATGTTATTAGACTGTGATTTTCATCAAATATTTTTAAAAAATAAATAAAATTTAATAGTGGCCAGGTAAATCAATATTATCTACTACCTACCTAACTACCTAATTCAATTATTGGTAACTAATTGCTCACCTTTAAAAGTTATCTCTACAGAGCCTTTCATTTATCCTTACCATGGTCACAAGATACAACATAAAAATGTAAAAATTACTATAAAACATATTCCTTACAGCTAGTAAGACTTAAAATAATACAAAACAACTTATCACCTATGGTGCTTTAGTGACTTATCGGAACCTTAAAGTATGTTAAATGTATTACAACTCCAGGAACATTGCACTACATGCTAACTACACAAGCTACGACACTAAGTGCGTCAGACAGACAGAGTATAACTTTCAAAAACCCTGCTAATATCAGGCATTCAGGTCAGTTCTGATTGGCAAGTCGCTCTCTAGGCGAGCAAAGCAGTGACAACAGCCAGTCTTCTGTTATGGACTTTACTTCTCGTTTTAACCTATGCCGTTTGGTATAAAATCGGCCTGCTATTTACAAAATCTCTAGACTGAGCAAGTACTTAACGAAATGAGACATAAAAGAAAAAAATCAGCATAAAGCTAACCACTAGTAAAATGGAAATAAAATGTCACTAATCTTCTTGAAAATATGTCCAACTATTATAGGTGTAAAATGTTTAATACTTATTTGAGAAATTTTACAAAAATGGTTTTATTCTTGAATTTATTTTATAATTAGTCTTAACAATAGTGCATCCTACTTACGGATCTACTTTTTATCAAGTTGGTATAACGAAACTGAAGTTCAGGCATAGACTTTAACTGAATTTATGCAGTTCCGATTTGCTGATAGGTCCTTAATTTGTTTCTTTAATGGTCCTTAAAAGTCCTTAATAGTACTTAATTTTCATGTGCAGAAATGTGTACGAACCCTGTTAAAAGCTATTGATGACAGTTTTCAAATTCACGAGTCTATTTCAGGAGAAGTAGTGTAAAAACATTTTTAAAAGTGTTTATTTTGTTGCACTTTTAAAGCACTTTTATTATTTTACTTAAATATTCTTAGCTGGCATTTTCTTTTAAATTAAAAACTCTTCTACTCTTTCTTCAAAAATACTGAGGAATTTTCAACAGTTTTATATATTTTATCTGAGTTTATATTTTATTGGTTTTAAAGAGTTTTTGTTTCAGCTTTGAATGGTTTTTGATTTGTTTTGAGTATTTCCTACTGTAAAGTTGTTCCCTTTTTATGATCTAATTTTGATTTAATTTTTATCTCTTGATTTTCACAGCATGCTGTATAACTTTAATAATGTATATCACTGGGTTCTTAATGGAAGAAAAAGAGTAGATTATTGGAAAATAAGTTTGGACAAGTGTGTACCATTGATCAGGAAAGAAATGAAAGCTATTTAGGCCTGCTGTGAGAATAGATATATTGGCCCAGGCTTATGAAAGACTTATTTTAGCCTTCAGAGACTTTTTTTGGCAACAGTCATTTTATTTTAAAGCTGTGATTTAAATTGCAATTTATTATTAATTTTTGTGTGAGATACAGTAGCCATAAAACTAAATTATGTTTACATTAAAATTTAACAAATAATTTTATGAATTATTTCATTACTAAATTCAGGGTAATATTATGTCTAGATACCTTAGAAAACCATGGTGTGCTTACGCATTGGAAAATTATTTCATTTAATATTCCAGTAATTAAAGTTGGATATTAAAGCAAAAAGTATCCAGATATAAAGTACCAGTAACATTTTGGAATTATTATCAAGAAAATACTTCTCTTTCATGCATTTTTGGGATATTTAGAATTTTAGAGCCAAACAGTTGGCTAGTTGGAGAGTTAAACTTTTAGGTACAAATTTTATGAAGGATGAGAAATTCTTTAAGTGAAAACTTCTTTATATCTTTTTCAATGCATTATCAGTGCCATTTATAGAAATTTAATCTATTTCTATTTTATTATGTTATTAGCTAAGTTCTGAATATTGAAGTAATGATTTTGAACCTTGTTGTTTTTCTGTGAAATGTAGTAAATACCTGGAAAACATAATTTTGTATTATATGTAAAAATAATTAAAATTGCCATTTTGAATTTCAGTATACTTTAATATGTTTTTACATTGGCTTAATTTTTTTTTTATTTTCAGCATCTCCTCTTGTATGTGCTGATTTATCATTGATACAGAGTGCATTTTCTGAAAATTCTGTTTACTTCGATTTGCTAAAGTAAGTAAACATGTTTTCTCTAATTAAACATAAATCTCCTTTTATGAAATTAATAAATGTGTTCTCTTGATCAAAAAATTTTATATATTTATTTATTTGTTCTAGTTTTAAGAAAGTGTATAGTATACAGAGGGTATTTACATATTTTTAGAATGATTTTGATAAGGAATTTTAAAAAAGCAAATGTTTTGGAATAAAGATTTCTGGCAAAAGCTTATTATTTAAAATGAGAAATAGAATCTGTTACTTTTAAAATTATTCTTCCTACAAAATGTTACATGTAAATAAGTTGTTGATTGAAAGGTATGTTTTTGTGCTCTCCATAGAGAAATGTTTCTATTCCATCAAATGTATGGTGTTATAAATGTATTTTTAAATGCAAAATAAGTATCATCATTAATTGGAAAGGAAAAATCTTTCATTACTTCTACATGGAAAGAGGACTCCAAATGAATATTCAAAAAAGATATATACTGTTTCTAAAGTAAAATTGTTGGTAACAAGAGAAAATCCGCCAATGCAGAAGTCAATTGTAGAGCCTTCAATTACATCTGTAGACCCAATAAATAAAATAATAACCCAAGCTTTATGAATTAAGAAAGCGAAAAATACAATGTTCACCAGTTTTTGCTGAGACATTGTAGTATCTGGCGACTGTTTGGCGATCAACAAGGAGCGCTTGGCGCGTTTTATGTCTCCTTCTAGGAGGTTACTGTAATTTAAGACAGACGAGCGTTAGCCACAGAAGAGCGAGGTGGTCATATTTTGTATTTTGTAGGAGCAACGTACCGCTCCGAGTTTTATAGTTTCTTTTTAAATTTCTTTAAATAAACAATTTATTTTCTTTCTTCACATCGATTGGTGTCTTGAAACCACAAAGCCATCACATCACGCTCTCGTTTCGAGAACCAGAGTGCTTAGAACCGTGAAAGTAGAAACGAAAGTAGTGGACTACGAATTCAGAAGTTTGAAAAAGGAAAGAAAATGTTCAGAAACGTGAAGAAAGAAGATTTGGTAACTGTTTTATTGGAAATTGGTGAAGAAGTAACCACAGATTTGAAGTTGGTAGAACTGAAACACAAGCTTCAGAACAGTAAAGAATACATCGAAGATGCTGAATTTGTGAAAGAAATTCTGATTACTACAGTGGAGAACAGGAAAAGAAAAGAAGAAATCGAAAGAATACAAATGGAAGAAGAGAGGTTGAGAAGAGAAAGAGAACATGAAATTGAATTAGCGAAGATTCGAGCGACTCAGTATGAAGAAAGTAGAAATTCGACCCCTTCGATCCAGAACAGCAGCGGAGAAACCGAAATTTCCCTTGACAAACTGATCAAAGGAGTAGAAACACTGACTATACCAGTACCGAAGAAAGCGGAAGCATGGAATATATTTTTCGATTCTATCGAAAGAGCTTTTAAGCACAAGAAAGTTCCAGAAGAACTCAAAGCAGAAATATTATTGAAACTAATCGGAGAAAAAGCTTCAAATGTCCTCGTCTATATAAAGGAAGAAGATCTACAAAATTATGAAAAAGTGAAAACTCTTATTTTAAAGGAATATCAACCGACTCCTCAAGCCTGCTTAGAAGATTTTAGAAGAGCGAAACGTTATTCCGGCGAAACTCATGTCCAGTTTGCTTCGCGACTGACATCCACATGGGACTATTACTGCAAATTAAGAGAAGTAAAAGATTTTGAAACACTCAAGGAATTAATCATTTCTGATAAATTATTTCAAGCTCTAGACGGAGAAACAGCCGCACACATAGCAGTCCGGCAAGGAAATACATGGTTGAAGCCTCAAGAGTTAGCTAAAGAATGTGATATATATTTCACAGCTAAGCGGAAATCGTTCGACGATGTCCGAAATGAAATCAAACGACCGCCGAAATTTACGGATACGGCATGTGCACAAGATAAATATATTCCACCACATATGAAAAAAGAATACTCAAAACAGGAAGGATTTTCCGCGAGAAGAAAAGAATGTTATATTTGCGGAAGTTATCAACATATTGCAAGAGATTGCCCTGACAATAGAAGAAAGAATGAAACCGCAGTAAAGAAGAAGAAGGAGAAAGATGACAGCAGAACTTCCAGAAATTCCAAAAAAGAAGAAGCCGTTGTTGCTAAAGTAAGCTCATCCCATTTACGACACGAATTCAAAGAAAGTATCATCCAACCATTGCAAAAAGTAGATGTTTTTATAAACTCTGAGAAAATCGAAGCTATCGTTGACTCCGGAACCCAGATAACGATCGTACATTCATCACTCATTCCAAATTTAGAAGATCGAGAAGGGAGTAAAGTCATGCTAACCCCTGCTTTCGGACAGCCGATTGAAGCGAAAGTTTGCCGAGTGCCTATTTATTACAAGAACTGTGGAAGTAATTTATTTAATTTTGTGGATACATTAATCGCAGTGACTGATAAATTAAATGTGCCTTGCTTAATAACTCCAGAAATACATGAACTGTTGGTTATTCCTTCTAGAAAAGAATCAAACATCGACATTTTAGAAAAGAATAAATCCGAAGTAGAAAACCTGCAGGAGCTATCCGCCGAGGTACAAACAAACGGAAATGCAAGTTTCCCCCCGCACACAATTTTGGATAAACAAATTGGAGGAGAGGAGGAGAAATTACACTTACAGTCTCTATTCGCCGAAGCTCAAACCAAGGGGAACGCAACTTGCCCCCCGCCAACGGTCTTGGAGGAAGAAACCGAAGAAGAGGAGAGGGAGGGGGCGAGTGCAGACATAAACACCGACTTGTCGACAGCTGAAAATCTACGACGAGAGCAGATGAATTGCCCGTCACTGAGAGAGGCATGGAAATTAGCTAAAGAAAAAAAGGGGAATTATTTATTCATCGATAATCTTTTACATCACAAGGAAAAAATATTGGGACAGACTGTTTCACAACTGGTACTTCCTATTAGTAGAAGAAAGCAAGTGTTGGAATTGGCACATAGTTCCATTTTCGGAGCACATCTAGGAATAAGGAAAACAAAAGAGAGAATTCGATATTCATTTTTTTGGCCTGGATTACCGCAAGACGTCGAAACCTTTTGCAAAACATGCAAAAATTGTCAGTTAAAGAGCCCAGAAAGGAGATCTGACAAGATTCCCATCACACCGGTCAGAAGACCAGAATTACCATTCGATGTAGTGAATATTGATATAATTGGACCCATTGAACCTCCTTCTGCTAGAAAGCATAAATACATATTGTGTCTAGTAGATCAACATTCCCGATGGCCAGAAGCAATCCCATTGAGAAGTTTGACAGCAAAAGCCACTTGCGATACTTTACTGGAAATATTCATGAGAACAGGAATTCCCAATACAATTGCAAGTGATAACGGGAGCAACTTTGTTTCAAAATTAACTAAAGAATTTCAGAAAAGATTAGGTTCTCACCCTAGGTTCTCTACACCCGCTTACAGTGCTTCAAATGGACTGGTAGAAAGATGGAACAAGTCCCTCAAGCAAATGCTACATCATGTCATTAGGACTGATCCTTCAAATTGGGATAAGCATATCCCATATTTACTGTTTGCTTACCGAGAAGTACCGAACTGTACCACAGGATTCTCACCATTTCAACTGATGTACGGAAGACAACCAAGAGGTCCTTTAGCAGTACTGAAGTCTTCATGGTCAGGAGAGATACCTATACCTCCTAACCTAAGCGAATCTGCAGTGGATTATTTGCAGCATTTAAAAATAAGATTGGAGCAAGCAGCAGAGCAAGCCAAGTTGATCGCAAGTGAGAAACAACAAAAATATGCTGAATATTTCAACCGAAGATCAGTACCAAAAAATTTTAGAATAGGAGAACACGTCTATTTACTTATCCCAGATTCCAATAATAAACTCTATGCACGTTGGACTGGACCAGGAGAAATCATAAGTCATTGTCCACCTCATTCCTATAAAGTGAAACTACCCGACGGAAAAATCAAGCATGTGCATTCGAATAAAATTAGAAAATTTCAAGCTAGCGTAAATGCAGTTGGAGTGATTTTTGAAAATGAAGAAGAGTTCGGAGAAATTATAACTTTGCCAAAAGGAGATTTCTCAGCTCCCTTAGAAGATTTTAAAATCGATGAGAATCTGAATTTAGAAAATAAAGACTCCCCACCAGTGAACTTTGAACATTATGTACTGAGCATATTCACTCAGCAAACAATATAATTACTAATTAGTTAATTTTAGTCTTCTTAATGACTTTAATTTTTTTTTGTGTGAAAATATTGTATTTATATAATTTGAGACAAAATAGAAAAATTTTATTGGATAACACATATTTAAGGTAAGTGGCATATGTTTTTTTGGATGAGAATGATGCGGTAGTATTATTAAGTAAAGGAAACTTTAATAGGATCTAGTTTAGAGAAAAGATTTTCTGTATAATAGAAAAATGTTTCTTTTATTTTTATGCAAATTTTGATAATGGTTTTTTTTATGATCTTCCATAGAAGCTTAATTTTACTTTTCTCAGTGAGATAATATTAGTATAGGTATATTTTGTTAGCATGCTTATGAGGAATATCAGTTTGTTCTGTTTTGCTAAAAGAGTTATGATATTGTTTTAAGAATGATAACATTTGAAATCATTAGTTGAATTTAAAGTAACAAAATGTGTATTTGTATGGTAAAATGATATGTAATGGTAATATTGTATTGCAAATATTTATGTTAATTGAGATTTGAGTTTTAGTGCAAAATGTATATGTAGATTTTTTTTTCTTTCCCTTTTGATCGCAAACAGTTGCTCGATTTCGGTTTTCAGATTGATGATTGATTTCATAGTAGTATCAACAACAATCTTACGACGGGGGTGTAGTATCTGGCGACTGTTTGGCGATCAACAAGGAGCGCTTGGCGCGTTTTATGTCTCCTCCTAGGAGGTTACTGTAATTTAAGACAGACGAGCATTGGCCACAGAAGAGCGAGGTGGTCGTGTTTTGTATTTTGTAGGAGCAACGTACCGCTCCGAGTTTTATAGTTTCTTTTTAAATTTCTTTAAATAAACAATTTATTTTCTTTCTTCACATCAATTGGTGTCTTGAAACCACAAAGCCATCACAGGCATGTGGCTCACTGCAGAACAATTAGTAGAATCCTGCATGAAAACTATTTATCAGAAAATAAATGGGAATACATTAAAGCATGGGTTTACCTAAATGACTGCAATAAAAAAGGTTTATTTAGTATTGAAAACAAAGAAAAATAATTTACAAACCTGGTTCTATCAATGTTCTTTCCCCCAAGAAAAAGTCTCAGGAAGAGGCTTATGATTGTCATGGGATTTTTTTACAATGGGAAATTAAAAATAAGAAGAGTGGAGAAAAATGTAAAAATCAACTCAATATACTAGCAAGGAAAAGTTTTACATCCAATATTTACGGAAGAAATTCCATGTCCTTATCCCAACTACTTTCAAAGAATGAAACTTCATCAAAACAAGCCATACTTCAAAAATTACCCCTGTATTTCTTGAAAAAATGAAGACTGATACAGGTGTTACATATATACCTTTTCAGCATATTCCTGTAAAGTTCACTGCACTTCACCTATGGACTGTTTTATCATGGTCTCTTGAAAAGAGCTTTTTTTAAAGCTCAAATCCACCACGATTAATGTACTCCGGAAAGTAGAGGAAAAAAATCAAAATCAGTACACCTGGAAATATTAAGAAAACCCCTTCTATAAGGAAAATCACAGTACAAACTTATAATTTTGAGGAATGGCTGTCGAAATATTTTTTTAACATTTTAAGTGGCCATAAAATCATTCTAAAAATATGTCAATATTCTGTATACTTCCTAAAACGATCTCATTCATTGAACATAAATTTTTATAATTATCAAATGAGTGACAAATTTTAACTTGTGCATTTGGTATTAGGTGTAGAGAAGTTTCAATTTGATTTACAAAAGCAAATTTTCACAGTACTTTTTTTTTTCAGGTTATTTGAAGCTTTTTTTGTTTGGATTGAAGATTCAAATCTTCATCTGCCAAATGTGTGCCTTTCTGCATTAGAGCCAAAATATTGTCCTCATAGATTGAAGTTCCTATTTGAAAATCAAATGAAAAGACCTGTAATTATTGATGAGGTAAATTTTCTCTTTCAGACTAGTAACTTAAAAGTTTTAAATGAAAGAAAATATAAATGCATAAATAAATGCACTGGCTATTGAACTTTCTGCAGTAAAGTTTTCCTTAAATTTAATCCCTATGCTAATTTTGCCATTGCATTACATATACATGCAGATGAATTACTTATAAAGTATAATAATATAACATACAATGTTTCATATTATACTGTATCAAGGATCATTATTCAATTAAAATCGCAGCACAATCACAAAGGCAAAAGAACATGCAACGCAGGTTTCAAGCTTCGAGTTTATATAACACATATTCAGCTGGCACTGCCAGATCCAATAACAAGAAATATACATCATGAAGTATTTACGCCCTCTACTGGTGGTTAAAATATATTTCCGAATCAAATTTCTTACACACTGGGCTTGGCTGAACAGTAGTTCAGAACAATCAAGATTACCAGTGATACATGAACATTCTCAAGAATTATTATGAATTTCAATACAAATTAAAGTTTTTGTAATCAAGGAAATTTCACATAAACATCAAGAACATGTAAAAACATACCATATGTTTAAAAAATATCAAGTAAATTTTCATTTATCAAGGATTATTGTAACAGCATTCCTGTTCAAGTATCAGGTATTTTAAACAAGAATCTCTATAACTCAAGATAATATTAAACAAATAACATTTCAATAATCCAACTAAATTACTAGAAATATTGCCAGAAACCTGTCCTCTTTTTTTTTTCAAAATTAAATTAAATTTTAAAAACACTTATACATTTCTACAACCTTAAAATGTTCTAATATATACATTTCAACTTTAAATAGTAAATATGCAATACTTTAAATATTAAACATACAAACATTAAGATTATGTTTTCAAGAAATGTACTATCACATAATATTAATACTCTTAACACTCTAACTTAACTAATAATTATAAAGGTCTCGTTATAATGCCTTTTTCAGTCTTTATTTCACAACTACGAATTAGTCCATCTCTACCAGTAGAAGGTGGAGAACTTTTCCTAATCCCCACATATTACATGGCAAGTTTCAGCATGCATTAATACGATATCGTTCATATTCAAGTCGTGTTTTACATGGTGATTGTTCACACAATTTGCTGATTTCAGACTCAATAAATAATCTTTATAGAAAATTTTCCAAACATTATTTAATAGTTTTTCATGGCATTGATGCGCTTTTAATAGAATCTGTTTAGTGCTACACAATTTATCAGTGTATTTGCCAGGAAGCAAATTAGCAAGTTTTTGCCCTAGCAGAGAATGAGCTGGTGACAGAACGTGGGGCTCATAATCTTGGATGTAAGTCAAGGGACGACGATTTATCATTGCTTCATTTTCAGTCAGTATAGTTTTATTTTTCAGATTGTGAATAAATCTAAAGATCCATGCAGTCACTCTAAGAGCTGTAATTAATTTACTATGTTTTTCAAGCTTCGACAGAGGATTAGATTTTCCTGCAGTAAACAGTAGTATTGGGGTATCATTTACACAACTTTTCCACTCTAATTCAGCATAAAAAAACTCCGTTGTCTCAATAAATTTACTAGGCCAAGCACTCACTAACCTGTTTGGTCCAGAGTGCTATAATTTTGAAGACAACAAATATTCGGCTGAACATCCTTGAGATAAAATGTCCGCTGGATTCGATTTTCCATCACAATTACTCCAGTTATTTGAGCAAGTTAATGATTGTATTTCAGATACTTGATTTTTCACAAACATTTTCCAACGTTCAGGAGCACTATGGATCCAATGAACCACTATCATACTGTCAGTCCACAGATAGAAATTTTCTTTATGAACAAATTTTCTTCATGAATTGAAAACAGTTCTTTTAAATTTCTAGCAAGTCCTGCCGATGTTAATGTTGTTAACAACTCTAGCCTTGGAAGTGTGAGTTTTTGTTTTATTGGTGCAATTCTAGATTTTGCCATAATGAATGCTACCTGCCCTTCCTCAACCGATCTAAAATATGCGACTGCACCGTACGCTTTAATAGATGCATCACAGAATAAATGCAGTTCGGTATCTTTATTTTGATTAAATTTGCCGGGGAAATATTCACAAGAAATTTCAAATTTCTTTAATTTTTCAATTTCACCGTTCCACTTGGACCACAACTGCTTGCATTCAGTTGGAACTTCTTTGTCAAATTCTAAATCCAACTGCCAAAGGTTTTGCATTATCAATTTTGCGTTTTGCACCAGGAAACTTACTGAATCATAAATAGTAGCAGTCGCCCTTAATATATTTCTTTCTGTGGTATTTCTACAGCTATTTAATGTTTCGCACAAGTTATCTATGTTCAAGGAAATTGCATTTTTATTTGTACACCACTTAAGCCCTAAAACTTTTAACGAGCTATTTAGTTCATTTTCTGACTTAATTATTCCGTAATCATCCCAAAGTTTTTTTAGTTCCTCTGAATTTGTATTGAACTGATGCAAATTCGTTCCAGCATCTTTAAGCATGCAATAGGCTCCAGTACTTAACTAAAAAGCCTGTTCCACGGAATCTGCCCCATAGAAAACATCATCTACATAGATCAAACCGTTCAACATCTCAAAAATACCTTCATTTTCTACCTCTGTTTTCTTTATATGTTTTTTTTTATAGTGCAAGTCAGAATGAAAGGGCTACATGACATACCAAAAGGAATGCGAGTCATTCTGTAATGTTTCAAATTGTAATTATTATCAAAGTATAAAAACTGTAACACATCTCTATCAATTTCAGAAATTCCAATCTGGAGAGAAGACCTTTTCAATATCAGCTGAAAACGCGTGTTTGTATTGTGTGAACCACAATATCAAGTCCAAAACAGAAGGATTCAAATTTGGGCCAGGCATCAAACAATGGTTCAGAAATACCCTGTTGTTACACTTCAAAGATGCATCAAACATGACATGGACTTTAGTTTTTGATGCATTTTTTCTTACCACTGGAGAATGTTGCATGTAATACATTTTATTACTGTCAAGACTTTCAATTTTGCACTTTTCAATTATTTCACTTTTTAACTGTTCGTTTATTATGCTGTCATAATTCTCCCTAAGCCATTCATTATGCTGTCATAATTCTCCCTAAGCCATTCATCATTCTGAAATTTATTAAACAAAGCTACTAGACGTCACTTGGCATTTTCTAAATTATTACCCAAGTTTTCATGATGTGATTTCCATAACAAACGAGCTACATATCTACCCCTAGTGAAATGCAATTCTTTCTCAAATTTCTCAGTGACTGATCTATCATCAGGATTCTCCTTCTCCTGCAAATCCTAGTGGTCTAAAGTCCAAGACCTTCGCAAACAGTCATTAATTGTATTATTATCTTCCTTCAAGCAATGAGAAGCACCAGTTGTAAACATACAGGCACTAGACTGATCACCTTCCAAAGATCTCCATCCAAGGACCAACTAAATATAGAAGACACTGCAAATAATTTATTTACTCTTTTCTTTTCTCCTGTTTGCACTTCCCAACATGAATCAGATCCCAATAATATTTTTATTTTTGCTGTTTCACCATTATTGGCTAATTTTAAATTCCGTAATTTTAATATTTCCAAATGTTTTTCAAGGAAATTTTTATGATCACTCCAGAAATAGTGTCTGTAACAAGAGCTTTAACTGTGATTAAGTCATTAGGGCAATGTATACTCTTCAGGGTAATTTGAAAACATTATATTCCATTAGTCTACCATGGATATACCCAAAGGAATAAATATATAACCTTTCCTTCCTTAAAGTTTTTAATTTTAATTCTTTAGCTAAATCAGATCTAATAAATGACCTCTGTGATCCACCATCAATTAAGATTTTTACTATTTGGCTTCTAGTATTATCTGTATCTGAAGCATATAAAGTGCACGTTTGTAAGTACACACTTTTATTAGTAGTTTCAGAAACAGTCTTAGAGTTAAATGACAGGGATGCAACTACATTATGCATAGAATCTGATACAGCAACTACTTTCTGTTTAATATTTGAAAGTGTTTCCGCTTCAAGAACAATATTTTTACAGAATAACTTATTATGATTTTACACAACTTACAGGGTTGAAGTTTCATTTTACATGTGACGATACATGTCCTTTTTTAAAACTTCAGTAACAACGTCCCTGGTTTTTTAATATTGCTCTTTTTTGCTCATTTGTTTTCTCACATTTTGCTACATCATGTATGCTTTGATTGCTATAAAAACAGTATGGCTTAGTCATTGTGGCTAACGCCAAAGCAGTAGGAATGCTTTAAGTAATTATTTGTATTCTACTTAACACCGTAATTTGTGTCCTTTTTCGTTGAATTTATTATTAAATTAGAAGCTTCCCGACTCTCAACTTCCAATCTAATGAATTCAAGAAGTTCTGTTAGGCTATACTCCTGTTTAAAGTTTCATTTTCTATTAAATTCCTGATTCATATCATCTGGTAAAAGCTTTAAAATAACGTCCTAAAAGGCTCCCATAAGCTTCTGACACAATACCTAAAGAATTTAAACTCCTTTTATTGATTTCACAGGAATCGTAAAGTGTTCTTAGTACTTTGGATGAACTTCTAACAGGTTCAAGATTCAAGAGTTTGTTCATGTGCGAAGATATAACCAAATCTGGTCGTCCAAATCTTTCTTTAATTAAATTTACAGAAGCGTCATAATTCTTATCAAATAGTGAGAACCCAGATACTGCACTTAAAGCAAGTCCTGCGAGTAAGGATAGGTAAACTTCTCTACCTTTGTTAACTCATTATTATTACCAATAGCATGTCCAAACAATTATGAAATTCCAAAAATAAACTAGGATCACCATAATATTTAGGAATTGAAATTTTAAGTAGCCAAATGTTAGTTTTGTTTTCAACCTTTACGGCAACTGTATGGTTACCAGGCGATCCGTTTTCAAAGTTTACTATCTGAGAATTTAAATTAAGTTTCTTTTTAGCCCAAAAAATGCCTAACATTCTCATTCTTTCATCATATTCTAACGCAGTATTACATTCTTTTTCAGTCTCGAACTTATCCCCTTTAAAACAATCCAGTATTTTTTCATTAATTTCTATTGTTTAGAAGTAAACAAAAACAAATTTTCTTCTACCATATTCTTATCCTAAATGTCCTTTTTAATTTCAGGTTCTAAAACATTTATTACTTTAGAGATAGCTTGTCTTTATTATTTTAGAGATAACTTGTCTCATAGTTTTTCTAACACCTTTCAATTTAAAAATATCGTTTGCCATAATAACAACAAAAGTAATTTTATTCGCTTACCTGGTGCTGTCTTCAATGATTGAATCCTAATTTATTAATTCATTTTCCAAAACAAAACATTCATAAACATTCTGAATGTTCATCCTGCCACGTTCAGTGCAAAGGAATGATTTTTCAACCACAGGTCCTGGATATTGGTCACTTAGGGTTAGCAACCGCTTCTAAACTCATTCTGAAATCACAAAAAGCAGTTCTTGCGCAACTGTTGGGTGCCAAACAAATATAATAATATAATACCAAAGGTTTCATGTTATCTTGTATCAAGAATCATTATTCAATTAAAATCACAGCACAATCACAAAGGCAAAAGAAAATGCGACTCAGGTTTCAAGCTTCAAGTTTTTTCAACTGGTGCTGCCAGATCCAAGAACAAGAAATATTCATCATGAAGTATTTATGTTCTCTGCTAGCAATTAAAATATATTTCTGAATAAAATTTCTTACATTACTTACATTACTAATAATTTAAAAGGAGGTTAGAATTTAAATTTTGAGTTTTCCCATTCTTGACCCCCCCTCTCCGAAGAAAAAAAGTATGGTAGCACTATTTTTCAAAATCCCCATTCAAAGCTCTTATGAACAAACTTAACAGAATGGAATGTAAACAAACTGTTACTATTGCATTTAAGTTAAACTCAGTGTCTGAAAAGTTGTGGAGAAATAAATTCTTTACAGATTTTCACTGCATGAACTGAAAATTTATTTTAAAATGTGGTGGAATACGAGGGTTGCTATTTATATTTCTGGCCTAATAATGAAAAAACGAATGTTTATTATTGAAATGGGCTTTATTGTTTTTCAAAATATTATCCGTGAAGATCAATAACTTTTGCAAGCTTTGAACCAATTTTCGAAAAACATTTTTCACTCTGATTGAGGTTACTCCAAAACATGCATTTTGAATGCATCAGACTCTTTTTCAGTATTGCAAATCGCTAACCATTAATTTTATTTTTTTATGTGCAAGAATAAAAAAAAGTCGTTGGGTGCCAAATCAGGGCTGTATGGTGGGTGACCCATCAATTCGATGTTTTGGCCCATCAAAAATTTCTTTATTTGAGCTGATGTGGGAAAGCTCGCATTTTCATGATGAAAAATGATTCGCTCTTCTGCTTTTTTTTAATTTATCTGATGACTTCTGGCAATAAATGGTCATGAGCCGCTCAAATTGACCGTTCTGCGTTGCTCTATTGCTACTCTTACCACGTGACGGGTAATGCCAAAAAGATAGGCAACTATTTGCTTCGATGTGCTTCTTCCACGAACAACTTTTGTTGGATTTGGCTTGCCTTGGAAGACCAATAGAGTTGACTGCTGTTTTGTTTCGGGCTGATATGCCTAGATCCGTGATTCGTCACCTGTGTAGATGTTATACACAGCCTTTAATGTACTTTGAATGTATTTGTTCCAACATTTCCTTGCACCAGTTGACACAAGCTTTCTCGAAAGTTATGAAAAATAATCCCATGAAAATGTTCACAGATCAATTCCATTTTTTGCTGGAGATGAATTTTTCAATTTACTGTAAACAACACAAATCACTCTAAAATCGCAAAACATTCTTAAGAAGTTAAAGTTAAAAATCTCAAACTTTCAATTGGAATCATCTGCCATCGCCTTGGCAACAGTAAGTGTTGCTAAGCAACGCGATGCATTCAGCAGTTTTTAATCTCTATAAAAGCAATCTTAAAAAAGAACTTGGAAAATGCTTCATTTTCTTCACGAAAGCTGAATATAAAAAAATTAACTTGCAGTTCCAAAATTTAGGCAGAATTTTGAAGTTCTCTTTACAAAAAATAAAACTAATTATTTGTATTACATTCATTGCTTAAAAAACGATTTATAATCATCAAATTGCAATTCTTTTCCCCTCCATGGGATTACAACCATTTGGATGGAACACACATTTATGACTGTATCTTTTATTGACCACACCTCTTCTTTAAGCCAATACTTTCAAATTTAGAATTGAAAGAACAAAGCTATTATAAAAAGCTAATAGCCTAGCAACATTACTGTTGCCAAGGCCAGAAATATAAATAATAACCTTTGTATATCCAAAAGGAGGGATTTATCTGAAGTGAAAAAAGATGAATCGTCTCTATCTGCAATAAAATATAAGCTCTGATTTGCATACAGAAAATGCTGAAAATTTTAATAATAAAATTAATTAGTTCATCATTCATAATATATTATAAATATTGCATAGTTTTTTACTTTATTACAAAACATTTGCTAGCATGGACATGTAAAAACATGTTAAATTTGCCATGCTGAATTTTCTGGAAATCAAATTTCTATGACCACATCCCAAAATGAGCATGGAATGAAGGCATTCTAAACCTTCTTCAGTATCAGAGTTTTATTGTACAGGAATTCTTTTAGTGGAACAGGTAAGTTAATATGATTTTAACTGCTCCAAAAAAAAAAAAAAAAAAGTCTAAAAATGCCGTAAAATAAGACATGTGTATGTTTTGTCTTTGTTTTACCTTTTCGTATTATTTTGATAATTGGTATGTATGGAATAAATAGTATGAGTGATTAAAGGTGTAAATAAATTACATATGGTCTGATATAAAATTAGCTGGTTTCTTTTTTAAAACAAATCAAGTCACATTTTGCCAAAAAGTGGAAAATGTAATGGTACATGGAAGATAAAAAGGGAAAAAGTTCAGGAAGATAAAGCATCAGTAACTTCCTTAAGAAAGCTTTCAATGGCAACAGCATTTTAAGAAGTCTGAGCTAATCCAGAAATAAATTCTTTACAAGAGTTTATTTCCAAGAATTAAATGAGATGATTTAAAATAGTAAGAAAAAGTTGCTTAAAAAAACAAAATATTGTCAACCTGTTGAAAACTATTTTTACATTCATTAATGATATGCAAAAAATTTAAATTTTGATTCCATGTATTTTAAATAAATTAAAATATTTTAAGGGTTGCTATGTACAGAATTTATTATTTATTTAATATAATAGATTATAACAGCCACAATAAAACCTTTATTTTACTATCATTTCTTATAAAATAATATTTGTGCTTTAAACCAAAAGATACTTGCTAACAAAAATATTAATGTAGCATTTTCAGTGTGCATACAGAAAAATCTTTTCTAATACTGCTGAATATATACACTAGTGTGCAAAACTGAAGCAACAAATTCATTTTTCAACATGCAATTATGAAGTTGTTGAAAAGGGCTTCCTGCAATCAGTAGAAAGGTAATGCATATGCAAATATCAGCATTATGATGTCAGAGGGTAAAGGAGGCACATTTCTAGGCATTCATCTGGGAGTGAAAGTAAAATTGTATATGCAATATGGCTACAAGAAAACATCAGTATGCCTTTACACGCAGTAGAATGATTGTCAAGTTTGAGGTGGAACATATTTAAACATCTGTTGTCCAAGAATTTGGAATTGATAAAAGTTTTGTTTTATGAAACCTCAGGTACAGCTGTAAGAATGGTTGTCAACAAAAAAAAAAAAAAAAATATGCAGGATTAAAAAAAAAAAAAAAAAAAAACTATGGTGGCTGATGACTGATATATTGCCTAACAAGCAAAAAAAGGATTGAAATCAGAGAGTGGGCAACATTGCTCAGCAGCTGTGCATGGCAACTGGACGACAGGTGTCCCAATTTACTGTGGACAGATGACTTCATAAAAAAGGCCTATTTACCTGCCTTCTTTTACACTGCATACTGCTGAAGCAGTGCATCAGCTGCACCATTTACAATAGTGTAAAGATAACAAGGACTGGATGGAGACGTTATCGATGGTTTTATGTCCTCCTTACGAGTTGAAGTTATTTTAGTCTGACAAATTATTCTTGGCATCAGTGGGTATGGAGAAAGGTAGGGACATGCTTTCATCTCACTAACATCAAGAAAACAGATTGTTGGAGTAGTCCTGGCTGCTTGTATGGGCAGGCATTATGATGAATGGATGGACAAAGCTCCATATTTTCGATAGAGGTTCACTTACTAAAGATCATGACTGTGATGAAGTTGTCTTTTCCATGTGTGTCTTTTCTGGTGTGTCATTGGTCCTGATATTGTTTTTATGGATGGGAATGCATGGCCACATATGATTCATACTGTTGAAGAGCTCCTGGAAAATGAAGACATCCACAGACTGGCCATGCTGCTACTGAACATGTGTGGGATACTTTAGGAAAACATCTGGCAATAGGATCTTACCCTCTGGGCAACACCAGACAACTAAACCTCATACTCCTTGAAGAATGGGAATTCTTAACCCAAGAACTGGTAGATAATCTTGTTTTGAATATGATGGTGCAACTCGAGCATTGCATTTAAGGGAGGTCATACCCCTTACTAATACTCTCTAGTTTGTCATTCTCCCATTTAGCCAGGAAGTTTTTTTGGCAATACCATTCTATCAATAAAGCCTTTTTCTGTTTGTTCCATACTGTATGGGTCCTGCTGTTCTCCTCTACTTTACTTTCCTCATCCTTTAAAAATTACATTGTGCCTCTGTAGTATGAATTTCATCTCTGTAATATGAATTCTGATTTTTTACAGGGTTATGGCCTAAGTCAGAAAGGTTGCATAAGTTTTGCACACAAGTGTACTTTATTTCATAGATATTATAGCAACTGTAAAGAATTTCTAAAAGATGTATGTCTAAATTTTTTATTCTATTTTCCGTCATACTTAAATAAATAAAATAAAAATAGAAAAATTGCTGGTCACACACGCACACACACAATTCCCCCTCCCCAGTATGCTTGCTTGTCGAAGAAGAGATACCATAAACATATAGCATTTGTGAAATACTAGAAATTTTGCTTTTAGTATGCGGAATGTATTAAAGTCCGCTCATATATGTATGTATATATATATACACACACACACAGATAGATAGATATTTGCATCCTGTTGCAGTTCTTTGTATTTCATTTATAAATTCATAAATGTATTTGATGTCAGTTGTGAGAAGAGTGGTAGATATACAGATTTGCAGTTGATATTTTCTGAAGTTTTGTTCTCAGTCTTTTGATAAAATAGCAATTATTGCAACACTTTTTTTTTGCTAAAATATCAGAGTTTTACTTTTAGCCTTAATGCTATCCTTGGCAGATGAGATAGAAGGTGTTAACATAACTATATGGATGGTCTGCCATATGGTGATTGCAACTGGTTATTCAGTATTATTATTATTATTATTCAATTTATTTAAGTAAATAGTTTTATCCACAAAAAATCATCCAACCATTTTTCTTTTCCAGATTCAGCATCTCATTTTTATCCACAATTTCATTTAGATAGGCACAAGTGATGAGAATTTGTCTTGTGACTAATCCTCCTGATCTGAACCTGAGTTTGATCATGTTCACAAATTTTATTGTGGCTAAAAGAAAAAGAGTTACA
>KK121379.1:149206-220200 GCA_000611955.2 Stegodyphus mimosarum | reverse complement strand
GGAAAGAGTTACACTTGTCTTTGTTGTTTCTTGAGGCTATGCAGTATGGGCAGCATCAACCAATTTTGAGGCTGCATGTTGAATATTCTTATTCTGCATCAAAACTTATGTATTGTCAGGGGGAAAATTGACAGTTAATGAGTTAAATTTTAGTTAGGATTGGCAGTTTGGTGGCAATGGTCTGGGCAGTAGGTTCAGTTTAATTTCATTACGTTTTAGCGACTTAGCATTCACTGGAATATTTTTAATCAAATTGCATCATAGATATCAAATGAGAGTATGTAAGTTGTATGTAAATGTAAATTAATTTTTTATTGAGAATTTTTTAGACTAAAAGATATAGCAGTGTATAAATTTTCAATGAATTTAGCTTTTTGTGATTTAATATTTATTGTATACTTGTTCTGCCAAGTCTCTGATTTTTTATTCCAATATTTGTGTTCATTTTATTAGGTTGTATGGTTTGATCTAGTGTCTATAAAACAGATAAAAGAAGAACTTGATCAAAAAGTTAGACCATGGAGTAACAAGACAGTTAATGCTGTTGATAATTGCAAAGACATTACATATGATATTCCTCGTAAGAATTGCTTTTTGTTTTTCCTTTTGTTTTACTTTTCTTTGGTTTGCTACAATTGAAAGATAGTGATTTAGTTTTGTTTTGTAGTAACTAAAAGAGTATTACAGCATTTGGATAAGTATGAAGTTGAAGAAAGTCTACACTGCAATGTTACTCTAGATTTACCAGTTAAACAAATTGAAGATTCTGTAATTTCATCAAAAAATGGTTTGATTGTGCTCATTGAGACAAATCAGAATTTGATTTTTGAAAGAGCTAAGTATGTTTTTGTTCTTATTAAAATTTTTGAATTGTTGATTGGCATCAAAATTTTTATATATTTATAATACATTTTGATGTCAAAGTATAACAATGTTTTAAAAAAATTCGGGATTTATAATTTTATTTCTTATACTATTTTTAGCAATCTATGTTAATATTTCATAAGAATTTTGATAATGATAAAACTTATTTATTTGCTAGACAGAAGACAATTACAGCTAACTGGTTCACAATTAAGTGTTGTAGAAATTTTTTAAGAAGTTAAAATTACACAACCATGATAACGCTTCTTCTTATTCAGAAAGATTGACAGCTGAATTTCTTGGAACACTCAGACATAAAGTGATAGAACATCCACCCTGTTCTCCTGATCTTATACTATGTGTGACTTTTTGCTGTTTCTTAATCTAAAACAATTCTGTGGCGTCATTTTTATTCTAAAGATGAGATTGATGAGACTGTAAAAGCTCATTTTTCATTGATTCCAGGAAATGAGTGGTTTGAGGATTTAATCTTTGAAATATTCACTTCAAAAATGCTTCATGTTGGAGAAGACTACTTTGAATCCTTCTAAAGTTCAGTAAATTTAACTTGCACCATTAGCTGTATCTCAAAAATTTCAGAGTCACCCTCATACAATTAAACAGCAGTATTCTTAGGGTTATTTTACCACACAAGTGATAATTTGATGTCTTTTTACCACTGGTTCTTGGTATTCTGTCATTTTTAAATAATTATTCTTATAATGCAAATTTTATGTACTGTACCAATAGCTTCCAAATATTTTCAGTTCATAGTGTCCTAGATAACTAACAATAACTATGTACTGTTGGATTTGATTAAGCTGGTTAAGTAAAATAAATAAAGGAAATACTTGTTTTAAGTTTTGAAGCAATTTATATAAAATGTGCTGATTAAATGTATAATTTGAACAGTATCAGCATTAAATAAATGCATTACCATCTATCCATGAGAAGTGTAAGCCTATTTTGAATGTGTAGCTTTTGAACTCTTGGAATCAGATTAGATATAACCATTTCTCATTGAATTTTTCTTGCAATACTTGCTTTCAGTTACAGAGATTTCCAAAAACTCAGCTGTGCATAATAATGACATTGTAGATTTTTCATCTACTAATGACACTCAAAAGTCAGTAGGTCTGTTCCCTAGCGTTGAAATTTGTCATCTGTATGTTGTTCCTAGACATCATGGTAAGATAATCATCTGCAGAAGTAAATTTAAATTAAGGTTTGACTCGAAAAAGCCTTAAATCCTGTGAACTTGTTGGCATTAACTCCTTGAAAATAATTTTCAAAGTAGTTGATAAGTTGGGAGATATTTTTTAAAGGAGGATTTTTTTGATTTTGAATAATATAAAATAAATGTTCTTCCTGCCATAGCAACAATTCTATTGTTGAAGCAATTCATAAAATCAGAGGAGTTTGTGTCTCTGAAGCATTTGTTAGTTGTTGGGCAGTTTCTATATTTATTACAATTTAAAAAAAAATTTGAGGCTGAGATTTCTTGGTCATTCAAATATGTGTATATGTATATATAAAATATATATTATATACAGGGGGTTATAAAGAAACTTTAACAACATCTGCACTTCTAGCGTCCATTCCGGTTAACCGATCGAGATGAGATTGCAAATATAGTTATTCGGAGGTATGAGCTTTAGATTCTGTGAATGGCAACACAGGGGCAGTCACGGTTACAGTTATAGTTGCAGAAACTGGAAATGTTGACTGGCAACGCCAACTTTTTCCATTCACAAAATGTTCAGCTCATGCAAAAACCCTAAATAGCTTTGGAACGGTACCGATATGTCCAAACACTGGCGTGTTACATGATCTGGAAAACATGATCTGGGCGCATGCAGGAAATTTGCATATGACAGAGAAAAAACACCAATCCTGTTGACAACACATATCAGACAAAAGAATACCATTATTTAGATCAACATTTTCCACATGGGTGCCATCACAGGCAATTATGCATTGCATCGGGAGACGGTGGACAGTACTGCTGAACGCAACATGGCGTGAGGGATGTTTGCAATCTCACGCAGTGTAGAATCCTTTAAATTCGACAAAGTTTGCAGATTACACAGGTAAACTCTGGATTTGAGATATCCCCAAAACCAGAAATCCATAGATGCCAGGTCGAGGGATCGCGGAGGCCATGGAAAAGGATAATGGCGTGAGATGATGCGATCACCAAAATGCTGTTCCAAGACCATTTAACAGACTTTGCTATATGTGGAAGTGCACCATTTTACATCCAAATGATGTCAGAGTGCGTTCTGCCTATGCAATTCTGGTAGTAGCGTTCATCCCATTTTGATAATGCTGTTTTATCAATTCACCACGAACTTTCCCAGGAAGAGTAATTTCATCGCCTTGTGTGAGTTCCCAAGTGACGACTTTGCTTACTCGCCTCGTATTTTATCGGTTTCTTACATTGAATATCTGGCGATAGGCGTTCTGTGATTGGTATCTTGATTCTGTTATATGCAGATTTTCTGCGTGCTCCCAGATCGTGTATTGTTGACTGGTTTTCAGAACTCTTTTTTGTGTATGCATAACACGTCTGTTTTTGGACATATCGGTACCATTCCAATGCTATTTAGGGTTTTCGCATGCGCTGAACATTTTGTGACCAGAAAAAGTTGGCATTGCCGTTCGACATTTTTGAGTTTTTGTAACTATAACCGTAACAGTGAGTGCCCCTGTGTTGCCATTCAGAAAATCTCGAGCCCATACCTCCGAATAACTATATTTGCAATCTCGTCTCAATCGGTTAACCGGAACGGACACTAGAAGTGCAGATGTTGGCAAAATTTCTTTATGACCACCCTGTATATGTATATTACACACATATATAAGTAAAGACATAAAGTAAGAAATTTAGAACCAATTTTTCACAAAGACCAAAAATTGAAATTCATAGGTATGATCTTAATATTCATAATCTTAAAGAAATTAAACTTTTTGATAAAAGAAAAGAATTTAATTTTCTACTATTAAACTTATAAATTGGAACTCCAATATATCTAAAAAAGTTATTGCAAATACTATTATTAACCAAATTAGCAGAATTAAAAAAGTTTGCACTGGAATAGAAACACAAAATGAAGAAATTCTAATTCTCATGAAAATTTTAAAGGAAAATGAAATTCCTATAAAATTCATTAATAGACTTTTAAAAAGAAGTCTGGACCCTATAATACTACATTCCTATAATATCTACACCTTATAAGTTTTTATTATTAAAATTTTTTTATTTTTTATTTTCTCTTAATGCTTTAATTACTCTCCTTTTATTTGTTCATGTACCTCCTATATTCAGAGTCGTCTTGATAAGCCCATGATGTGAAGACTTTTCTAACAAAAGTCACTTTACTTCTTTTTCAAGCTTTCTTCTGCATTTTTCTGTAATTTGTAAATGAAAGATTAAAATATCTAAAATAATTCAACTTATAGGATTTTTCCACTCATTTCTACAAAATTTATAAAAAGTATTGACCACTTTTTGAGCCCCATTATTGAGTCTATTAATTTTAAAAGTATAATTAATTCTAAAATTTAATAAAATAAAGTTTTACGTTGTATCACATTCTTTATTCCCTATTTGTTTTAAAAAAGTTCAGAATTTACTTAAATTTCATTTTTATTTAGTAAAGTATTATTATTCTTTTTCAAAATATAAATTTTAAATTTCAAAATGTTTTTCTTTTGTTTTCAGATTCTTTCTTTTGTTGCAGTTTTTTGCCTTTTGAGGGATTACTTTCTCATAACTGAATTTTATTTTTGCCAAATATGCCAAACCTAAGCATTACTACTAGTGATAATCTTTTTCATTGTTTTGGTTGTGTTCTAATTTAAAGTACTTGAAGTTTTTAATTATTTCTTGTGAGTTAATTTTTCAGTTCAATTTAGATTAAGTCTTTTCACTAAAGTTTTATAATTTCATTTCTTTGGATAACATTCTCTTTGTTTAAAGATAAAATTTTGTTTTGAATTTTTCACTAAAGTATTTTCATTTTCACATACGTCTTCAATTTTTTGGAATGAGTTCTCTTTGTTTAAAGCTAAAATTTTGATTAGAATTTACCTTGTTTTTTTACTTACTTTAGGGAGGGACCGGAATTTTCGGGTGAACTATTATAATTAAACTACATTAAAATAGTTCATTTGTTAATTCTGGATACAGAAAACAAGGATATTTTATGAAAAAGAGATTTCAGTTGATTTCAATGTTCCTCCCCCTGACGAAGTGGCATTGAGGTTGATTGAATTCCTCTTTATGTATATTCTTTATTCTTTAAATTTCATTGATTTTTTGAATTAGGGTATTATTTGTTTGAAGTATTTTAATTTTAATAGTTTTTAAATTCTTTTTTACATTCATAGGATTTTATGAAATTTATTACTTATGAATTTCAATTTTTGGTCTTATGAGTTTCAATATTTTGGTGAAAATTTGGTTCTAAATTTCTTTCTTTACATTTTTATTGACAATTTTTCAGCAGCTTAATATATGAAAATATCAGGTATGATTATATTATGTTTTTTTTTTAGAAAAAAGTTTTGTAATTATATATATATATAGCATTATTTTTAATTCTTTGTAATACATGTATGGCATAAAGAAAATCTTCCCATCATTTCAACATTAGACATTTAAGAGTGTAACAAAATTCAGGTTTAGCATTTTTTACCAAAAAATCTTGGGAAATTCCATTCTTTTATATAGCATATTAATATCTGGTTGTAATGAATGTTTTCCTTCCAAAAATGTTCTTAATAAAGTTTTTTAGAAAAAAGGAAAAAAAAAACATGAAAGCAGTCCCTTTAGTATGTATAATAATCACCACTCAAATCTATGATTATCCGCCAATGCTTTGTTAGTTTTTCAGAGCCTTCAGCCCAGAAACTTGGTAGACATAATTCCAAAAACAGGTCAACCTCATTTCGGATGTCCTATGCAGAATGGAAGATAGCACCAGCAAAATGTAGTGGCAGGTGTAAAAAGAGGTAGTGGTCCTAAGGAGCGATGTTGAGGCTATATGGTGGATGTGGCAAAAGATCCCATTTGAGTCTGTGCAAAGTCCAATCAATGAATGCAGACACATGTGGTCTTGCATTACCTGGATGGAGAATTATCTTTTTGTGCTGGAACTCAGTTCGACATTTTTCCTTGGTACCAGCATCAACATGGAGTAGCATCTCACTGTACACTTTACTGTCGAGGGTTTTACCTTTTTCCAGATAGTCTTTGTGTATAATAAGCATGGCAGTCCCACCAGATACAAAGTATGATCTTTTTGCTTAAAAGTTAAGTTTGTTTAGTTAAATTGTGCTTTGCAACCCAGCCAGTGGGTTCACCAGGTGCAGACCTACTTCCTTTTCAGCCTGTGTTATTGAAGTAAATCCACTTTTCGTCACAAGTGACATTCTGGTCCAGAATTTTGTCCTTGCATTGATATTTGAGCAGATTAGTACAGGCCCTGTCTTTCCTTATCTGCTTGAGTCAGCTCATGCGGCATCCAGCGTTTCAACTTGTACGCCAAGTTCATGTGATGTGTAGTGTAACTAATGGACATGGCAGTAACATCTAACTGTAGCAAGCTATCAAGTGGTTGCATACTGATTCCACAAGTTTTCGGAGGTGGGCTTCATCGACATCAGCAGGCCGGCCAGAGCACCCTGCTTTTTGAATGTCTTGGTCTTTTTTTTTTTTTTTTTAAACTTTCGGTACCAAACTTTCAGTGTCATATGATACATGGTGACATTCTGTAGCTGACGTTTTGCAACAGAACTGGAAAAGATGGTTCTAATCTGGTAGTGTGATAGTTCCATTTCAGGCACCTTGTGCTTAATGATAACGGTACTTTTTTTTTACAAATTTCTCAACACAGTGTTCTAATGCAAGTCTCTTTCTTTCAAATGCCAAAAATTTGACAAAATATGATTAAATACGCCAAGGTGAACTGTTTGTGCAGACGATATTTGTGGTGCCAGGAAACTTTTGTTAAAACTCGATATTTGCGGCATTTTAAATTTAATTTTTTTATGACACAAAATTTAACAGACTTTTTCTGTTCTTAGTGATGCATTCTCCTTATATTTTGCAATAATATTAGCAAGAGCCATAAATTGAAAGCTAGTTTATTGTAAATAAAAGAAATACAAAAATAAAATGTTCTGGTTTTAGTACATTTCCTTCAATTTGTATAACGTATTTTGGATCTTTTTAATATTTTATTTTTGGTTTTCAGATCTCTAACTGAATTATCTAGCAGAATAAAGCAACTCAATAATAACTATAAAAACTGGGTTCCACAGGAATTTTCCATTGAAGATTCTGAGGTGATTTGGCCATATTTGTTATATTAATGAAAATTATTTTTCAAGAAGATTTTAAGATTCAAGAATAAGTATTTTCAAAATATACCTTAGACTACTTTTTAGCAAATGATACTATTTTGCAAAGTGTTGTTAAGAAATGATAAATGTATGATAAAGATCTGTAATTGCTTAATAAAGGCATGCAGTCTTTATCTATCTATCTCTCTCTATATATATATATGCACAGGCATTCACACTACGGGCTTTATATATATGCATACATGCACATATATAAGTATCTTGATTAGTTGTGTTCTTGTAGTGAGCTACTTTAATTTTAAAGATTATTTGCTATTTATTTTGTTTAACAGGATTCTTTTGGCTTCAATGGATTAATGTCTTTATTTTAATGGAGTATTATTTGTGGCTTATGATTTGGATCTAGCAAAAAATTTGATGCTTACTTGGAAGTAAGCTGAAACACTTTCTCTTAATTTAGTTGTTCTTAATTGATGGTAGATTGCTTTACTCCCCTTGATAAGTTGATTATTCTGTGATCAATGACAATAGCTACTTTTTCAATATTTAAAATTTTTTTTAAAATTTTGCGATTAAAGATTTTTCGTTGCAGATTTTTATGTTTTTAAAGCATAGGAGCTCTAGAAAATAGTAATTTAAAATACTAACAAAATTCTGAAAAAGCATTTTTTTCTTTTTGTAATTCTGATTTTAAATTGAGTTTCTGTTCCTTGGAGGATGATATATGGAAAGTTTTCTTATTATAAATTATTATGAATTATTGATTTATTACTTTGCACCTTTAGCGCAAGTCATAGGCTTTTTAATTACTTTTATATACATATATATATAGAGAGAGATTGCATGCATATATAAACACTGCACAAACTGTGAAACTTACAATACATCACAATCTGTGCAATATGTATGTATATGCGTATAATAACAATTTAACCCTCTAATCGGCAAGACCGTATGTATACGGCCTAGAATATTTTTGTGATATCTCTAAGAACGTATATATATGTGCATATTAAAATATGTCAAAGAAAATAAGACAGTATATTAAAAGTACATAAATCCATGTATAAAATACCAGGATAATTTTTACGTTAAAATCACAAAATTAATTTCTTCTCGTAGTAGTTTTGGGAAATTTATGCTTTCTTAGTGAAAACCCTGGCCGGTCAGAGTGTTAATAAAATGAGTAAAATTTAGCATTTTCAGTGTGAAAATCTAGTGCAAATTTAGCGGAGATTGAATAAATATAATTTTTTGAAAATTCATGATTATACTATACTATCTAGGAAACTGCAATATGCTGCTGTAAAGGACTAATGTAACTATTAAAATAAATAAAAATATTAGGAAACTAATTAGAAATTGAAATTAAGCAAATTAAAATGAAGTGATTTTTTCAAATTTTTTTTAATAAAATTTAAAAAAAAAGTAGTTAGAAAAACCTTTTCATAATATTTTATGACTAATTACATTTTAATAATTCATAATTTAATGTTTGAGATAGACACGTCAGGATGTAATTATCTCAAAAATTAAACTCAAATAATTAAGGATTTCTGAAAATGCGTTTCATCCTTCTTGAACTTTTGATAGAACTAAATATACATTTATAAAGAAACATAAAAAATATATCCAAAAAAAAATTTTTACACCCGATTCTCAAAGATTTATATGATTTTATTTTCAGTTAAAGTAATGAGTAACAAAAGGAGGTCTTCTCATAAGTAATTAAACATCTGTATAAATATTCTTGATTTTAAGTAATTGTTTAATATCAATTGTGTCATGTTAACCTTTCTCTTAAAAAACAGGCTTTAACTACCAAATTTAATGTATTTTATTACATAATGAGAGTGTTATTTCAAACCTTTGTAAGAGAATAAAGCAGAATGTGTAACTAGAACTGAAGATTTGTAAATAACGTATTCAGATCGTATTAGTCATGTATATAGTATCCGTATTTGTTTCTGTCTTCTCAACTGATATTAACTAACACTTAATTCATTTTCTTAAAGATGCTATAAAAACCAATTTTTTGTTAAGATTTTTGCTTTTATTTTCTTATTTTTATTTTCCATAATTTTATGCCATCATATTATTTAATTTTTACTTTTTTCCCAACTTTAATATCCGTTTTAAACTTTTAACAGCTTCCTCATTAATTCTGCAGTCACTTAGCACAACCCTAGTTTTTAACCACAGTCACATATACTCTTTGTTACGAAGTCCAATCACATTCTACTAATTTTTCACTAGTTTTATAGCCAACACTTTTTAATTAATGACCTTGGCTACATTTTTACAATGTATTATGTATAGATTGCCAGTTTTAGATTTATGTTACTTCTTCTCATTTGTGCAATGATTTTAGCCTTCAATGGCAACCAAGCTCCATTCCAGCATCCCATGTTTGCAGTAAGAAAACTTAAGGGTTTCTTAATTTTTCAGCGCCATTTTTGTAATACTAATGTTGTTATCAGTAGATAAGACAGCCATTTTATTTCACCTGATAGGGATGTTCAAAGTAAGTTTTCTGTATTATATATTTAGCTGTCAACTCACAAAAGAAAACCATTACAAAACCAGGCAGCCGATTGCATTAGACGATATCAGATATACCCTGAGTGTGCAGCAATCAAGACAAAAAAATCTCGAAAATTGTGGTGCAGATTGTGGCATAAGATAGAACAGAATTATGTCGAAATAATGAAATATGCATGCATACATTCAACAAGATTCTCTATGAAGTGAATAAAAAATGTACTTAGAAACAATGAAATATAAATAGACATCAAAGTATTATCAAAATACCAATTAGTATTTCAAAACTTAAGGGTAATTAAAATTGTATATAAAGAAATGTAGAATGCATGACAGAGATCGACAACATGGAGGGGGTTGTCCAGTAAGTAGGAGGAAGGCAAGAAAATGCATACTGTATAGTGGATTCCTTGCTGGGCTAGTTCCTGAGGCAGGCCACCGTATGCCTGATATTGGATGTTGTGCTACAACAGTAGTGTGATAGACCAAGACTTGTAAATCCTTAGGCAAAGTTCTGGTGCTTCAGCCACTTTTCCATGCCCCTGTATGAAGTATTTATTTTTAATCCTGACTTTCTATTTTAATTTTCAGAACTTTCATACTTTCAATATGCATTGACTGTACTATGTTTCAATAATTTTAGACTGAACAGTGGGCTGTATAAAAAAGAACATTAAAAACTTTATTAACAGTAATTACTACATTCAATACTACTAGCTGTTACCTTAACTGAAACCATTGGCCAAGTGAGAGTTTTTTTTTTTTTTTAATCTCAAGTAGGTGACACTTATGGAGGTAGGATGTAAGAAGGAGAGGTCCTAACCAGTTTTCCCTATACACTGCTTTGAAGCACTGGCTATCCCTTCATGGTGAGACTTACCATTAAGATCAATGGGTTTTGACATGATGGGGATGTAAATATTTTGTAATTACGTCATAAATATACATATAAATGTATATATTTTCGTTTTCTACAATATTTCAGAGTCCTAAATATGTGTGAAAAGAATACGCTTTTAAACAACATTTCATTCTGAATGGAATAAAGTGCTATACTTTTCACAGAACAGTTTGCTCACACGGGTTTAATTTGAATGGAATATTTTCACAAGTTTTCGGTAATTACATTAGAAAAAAAAATTAAGGTAATTCGATTTTATTCGGTTAAGGATTACAAAAATTAAGATCAAAGTTTATTGTATTATTAATATTAAAATTATGCATTAATTCTTTTCTTTTATAGAGCTTCTTCCTAAAATACTTTCTCAAATATGACATGGTTTTTTAGCTTCTGAGGCATCTTTTAAATCAAAAAGTCTTCTAAGTCAATTTTTAATTAATGCTCCATATGGTCCATTTCAAATTAGAGCACCTTTTATTTTAATAGTGAAATCCATTAAATATTGATGCTCATTTCCATGTACTTAATTTTCTCTGAATATTTCTGGAAAGAATAATAAAAAAAAAAAAAAAAAAAATTTTTTTTAAAAAAAATATTATTTAAAACTTGTAACTGAGTTATTATAAAATGTAAGGGAATAATTCTTTTAATTATACTTATCAGATTTTTTTACCCTTAATTTTAACAATACATATTCTAAAACTCTTCTTTATTACTTCCTTAAGTACGCACCTCATAGAATTTGCTTTACAATACCTTTTAACAGATTGCTTTCCAGTGTGAACAATTCTTGCTTAAATAGTTTTATAAGTTTATTTGTCAACAGGATTTCAATTGATGTTTACAATTCAGTGTTAAGGTAATATAATTAATATTCAGCAATTACAATTACGATTCAATAATTACAATTGCAATTCAATAATTAATAATTACAGTCCAATAATTGTAATTACAATTCAGTGTTAACTAATGCATTTATTTAGATAATATTTATAATCATTATAAATTTAGATACATTGAATAATTAGACTTCTTCACAGTAACTTTCAACAGGAGTTTATGAATGAATAAATCCTTCATTTTAGACACATTTATAAATAATTTAATAAATATTTTTGTATTTTGTTAAAGGCAGATACATGCTTTTTTCAAGCGTATGCATAAATACCCATTTCATATTTTTCATTTTTGGCATGTGCAAGTATTTAATTTTTGTTCATTCACTATGTGTTTGGAACATAAAATAAAAGTAGCGTGTACTCTATCAAGGGTATCAAAAGATGTATACAATTTTAAAGGAACCATAAAGTATTTTTCATTGTTTAAGCATAACATTTTTGCTAAAATGTATATTTTTGTAATTCAACAGCTTAGAATTTTATAAAACAAATTTGTAATCAAAATCGCTGTTGTTAGTTATAAAAAAATAACCAAGATGTGATTTTTGCATAAATGTCACTAAACTATACAAATTGCTATTATGTATCACATAATGATGGTTTCTTTCATTGGAAGTGTTACGTTTTTCGATTTGTATGGAACTGTCATGTGTGGAAATACTATCAGAGTGCTATCAAGGGAGCTTCACAAAAAACACCCCATCTGGAGACCGAAGTCTCGGAACAGTGCTTCACTCATAGTGCGGGGTTGGCCCTTCCGTCCTTCCTTACCTCCATGATAGTACTGTATTCTAAATTAGCATGCTGACGTTCATTAAAATTCCAAATTTCAATATGTAAATTATAAATATACAGTTTAACAATTTCAAGAACAACTAATTCTGCAATCTCCAGATATGAAAGCTTATAGATAATTTTTCATTGGGAATATAATACAAAATAATATAAGTAGATAATTTTGAAAAACAGTATAAGAATGTATAAACATTATAAAGAACATAAACTAATTCAGGATACTACTTTACTTGCTCTTAAAACAGTTCCATTTCAATAGAATTTTCAATGAGAATACAATAACGTAGAGCTAACCATTGTTATCCTTGATAGGCAGTAAACAAATTTTATTAATGCATTAAATCTATACACTTTAACAACTCTGGTTTTATTATCTTTACCAGGTAAAATTTTTACAGTTCTAGATAAAGATCATTTAAATGGAAGATTTCTTTAACATAACTAACATGCCTTTCGTTAAATTTTCTTTATTAATAAGTTATTTGTTGTGTTGTGGAAGATGATTTAAATAATCAGTTTTCCAACATTTCCAAATAATTTGAATGAACTTCTAATAATCTGCCATGTAGAAATTCAATTATCTGTAAGATGGGACAAATCAGGCTCAGGATAAGGAGTAATGGGACATCCAACTAAAAAATGATCCTGCATTAAGGCCTCATTTAAATGACATAATACCTACTTTTCATAAACCGCCAAAATTTGGTGCCTTAGGTGGAATCAGTTTCCAGTTTATGCCTTCAGATGTCAAGAAATTTGTTCTATGAGAATTAGATTTAAGGTCTAATGCATTTTTTTCAGTTCTGATTTTGCACCAACTATATTAGTACCGTTATGTAACATTATGGTAATACATTTTCCATATCCAGCAAAATATCTTTTAATAGTAGCAAGTAATCCATCTGTGATTCAATCAGTTACTACCTTTAAATGTATTGTTTTAGTAACTGAACATATGCCACATGCACATTTGCATAAATGCACTTATTCTGATTTTTGTACTTGATGAGGAATAGAAAAGAAAATTCAAGTCCACAAGTATTAAATATAAACCCTGGGTTAACACTTTTTTCACCAAGTTAATTTTCCATAAGTTGTTCACATATAATTGATTTGACCTTAAAAACACGTTGCGCATTCATGTACATCCTTTCAAGCTATATCTCAACCATTAATGACCCAAAATTTACTGCAAACCTGATGCAATAAAATTTGTGCACCAAGATGGAAATATTTAACATGGTGATACTAAAAAATTAGTCTAGTAAATATATGATCTTTTGACATTACATAAAGAATTATTTTATTGTAATTATTTTTTAGTCTGCCTGTTACTCTTTGAAGAGCCTTTGTCTTGAAATGGGCATAAAAATTGTAACTTACTTTTAGAAGAAATGCAATTCTTGTCTTTCAAGCAGAGAATATCCTTACCAAAATGTTGTGATTGTGCATCTCTATTTGACGATTTTCTCCACAGCATCCAATGCTATAAATCTTGAAACAAAACTTAACACATATATAATACAAACATAGTTACTACTGACATTAAGAATATGATCTAAAACAAGGAATGAAGAGTTCATATTCTGATTAACTAAGTTATTGTCCTTAAGTTTGAGTTGTTTGATGTATTTCACATCAGCCATATTAGATGAAATGATTTCATTAGACTTTATTTCTTTTTTAGTTAAGAACATTGGTCCATACCACCATAAATTATTATGAGAAAGATCCTTAGGTTCAGCTCCATGTGATATCAAGTCATTTGGATTATTATGAGTGCTAACATGATACCCCTCATGAATAGCAGTCGTACTGCAAATAACAGACACTCTATTAGTAACAAATGTCTTTAGTTGATGAGGTCTCTTGTTAATCCATGCTATACTATTCAAGAATCTGTGACATATCTTGTCTATGGATAATTGAATGCCCTGTGTTATTCTTTTTAGTAGTACAGTAGAAGTCCAGAAATCCACAATGCTTGGGACCAGAGGTTGTGTGGATTTTAGGATTTTGGAGATTTCAGGACAGAAAAGCCAAATCATAATATTCAGACTAAACGTGCAAAATAAATAAGGCATATTAGATATATTTACTTAAATTATTATGTACAATAATGTACATTATTATATTATTTTATTATATGCATTAAATTATTAGTATATATATATGTTTATTATATTATTCATTTATATTAGTGATTACAGGAATATTTTAAAGCATTAAGGACATAAACAATAGAGACGTGTAAAAACAAGGGATACTAATAAAGCATTAATTTTTTTTTTTACTTGTTTCAAACATTTTTCTGATAGAGGTTTGTTTTAAAACTTTAGGCGCTCCAGAGTAATAAAAAATTTTTTTTTTTTTTAAATTTTGCAGGGTTGTAATCTCTTGGTGTGTGACACACCTCTGTTGTTCTAAATATTTTAGGTATTTTTCATCATGTTCCTAGCCCTCATTAAAAGATATTTTCTCACTTCTATCAAATTCATTATCTGTGTTGATGTCAGAATCGTTTTCTTGCTGTGGCGAGTTCAAAACAGAGCCAATGATTTCATCATCGGTTATCTGATATGCCAGTGTTGGCTCATCTGAGCACATCATCCATACTAAAAACCTCTTCTGGGCTAAGATTTTTTTTCTGCCACTAATACGGAATCATTATTATTCGATAATTATGATGTCATTATTGGATAAATATTTTTTCTTCGGTATTTCATTCTCCATTCTGCATTTTCTTGAACCTATAAATTCATTGTTTATATTTTGAGAAGCAATGCGGATTTCAGGAGTTGGCGGATTTTCGGTACTTGACTGTATTACCAATAGAACTGTATCACAAATTTCCATACGAGGAATGGTAATTGACTTCAAAAGTGAAACACAAGACTTGCTGAGAGAAATCTTGATGAACATTCATTTGAAGATGACTTACATTGTACCACCGTAGGCTTTCTTACTAGCTTTACTGAATCCTATTATTTATATTGTAAGGTTAGTATATTACTGTAGAAAAATCTAGAGATGTGAAAATTATTGGCTATTCTTAGACTATACAGAAATGTCTTCCAGTCATTTTTAGGAAGAGGTGTATTCCAATTTATTTTTAAGAACTAAAGTTCTTGTAGAAATTTTTTAGCCTTTGTTGCTACAAATCCAATTAAACCTAATAGATAAAAGAGGTGACCTGTTGCCAATAAGACATCTCTTTTTGTTACTGTTTCTTCAATGTCAGGTATCTTTAAAGCATAAGAAAAAGTATCTGTAGCTGTATGGCATTCCCAAGGCCCTTGAACCTGAGACTTATCAGTAACTTGGAAAGAATAATCCTGGGTTGCACTTTCTCTGTTTTTTTATAGTTCAGTATTATTTGAACACCATTTGTATAGCTGCATTTCACCACATTCTAGAAGACAGATTATCTGTGTCTGCAATTCCTTGGCTTCTTACAGCATATTATCTGCAGGTTTTGTCATCTACAGGGTTTGTATGGAAAGTAGTAGGACTACATTATTAAAAAGAAAAAATTCCTAATGTTGACACATCAACTTAATAGTTTTCAAAGTTTGCCCATTCTGCATCAACACAGCGTTTCCAATCACTCTCTGCCAATCACTGAAGTCTTCCAGAAATGCAGAAACTGAAATGCTCCTCAGCTCCCTTGTTATGGCCTTTTAATGGTCTGGACCGAGCCATGGTGCTGTCCTTTTATGACCCTTTTCATTTGGGGAGAGAAAAAGTCTGAAGGAGCAACAGGTCTATATAGTGGCTGGGGAAGCTGTATGATGCCATGTTGAAAACTATTGAATCGATTTGTCAAAATTGTGAAGAATTTAAAAAAAAAAAAAATCAGTCCCATTATTTACAGTCTTCAGATAAGTCTGCACAGGGCTACAATTTGATTACTTCCATAAGATCAACTGCAGGTTTCTTTGAGATTGTTTCAATAAGTATTTCTCTATACATCTTCTGAACATCAGCTATTGGAACTATTGAATCGATTTGTCAAAATTGTGAAGAATTTAAAAAAAAAAAAAATCAGTCCCATTATTTACAGTCTGCACAGGGCTACAATTTGATTACTTCCATAAGATCAACTGCAGGTTTCTTTGAGATTGTTCAATAAGTATTTCTCTATACATCTTCTGAACATCAGCTCTTTGTGCATAGTTGTACTTTCGGAATCTAATAATAATGGAAAATAAGTCTTCGTGCAATATTCATCCTTTCATTAATATTGAATTAAGTGATTTTCCATTAGTAGTAGCCACTGATGCATTAAACATTGCCTGAAGCTTGGTAGAGCTTTTCTCTGGACGATTAACTCCATGATGAGAGGGATAATTGCAGGTTGGTGATTCAGTTTCTTGAATTTTTTCCATGTGTTTTAAATCTGTATATTTTCTTAATAAAATTCTTTTATGAAGTTTTCATATTTACTTTCTAGTTGATTCCATGGTTTATCTAATCTTTTCACAGCAAGTGTTTTTAATTCTCCCAATTCTACACTTTCCCTAAAATTCTCCTAATTATGCACTTTCCCTAATGGGTAATTGAACTACCTATCTTCCATCACTTTATTGATAGTGATGCTTGAAATGTTCTTCACAGTATTTTCTTCTTCACTTGAAACATCCTTAATATTTTCACTAGATTCAGCTTCCCAAAATCTTTGCAAAATTTTATCAAGCTCTTCTTAGGTATTCATAACTAAGCCATAGTAATTTATTTCTGAGTTACTCTTGCATGTGTCAGATGCAGTATATTAAAAAAAATCTTTCTTGGAATATGAATGGTTGATTTTCTAATTGAAATTTCCATAATTTGAAAATCTCAAAGAGCAGTTTGACCCTTAGTAACATGTCTGTTTTGTTATAAGGTCCAAATTAGGGATCAACTAATTGTATGTCAGTGGAAATATTTAATGACTGCACATCTAAACTCTTTGATGGGATTAAATTGGTAGTTATAGAAATAATCAAACAGTTAACTGATCTTACATATATTAAATCCTTATTCAAAATCTGTACGTCTAGTTGATAATTAATATTTATAATGTTCTCAATTATTCCAGATACGGATGCATAAATTTTCTTTCTTCATATTTAACAAATTGTGAATTCTTTCTGTTAGAAAACGTGACATGCTGCTGTTATCAAGAATGATGTAAACTGAAATTCTTTTTCTTTCTGAATTACAAACATATACTTTTGTAGTGGCTAATGATACATTTTTTTATACCAAAAGGCAACTTGATTGATTTGTATGAGAACTATCTGCATTCTTGTTTATGATTTAATCACTCGATGTTTTTGTTTTGCCTTAACTGTTGAGGCAGCATTGCTGACTAGGGGGTGATGTATTAAGGAAGATGTTTTTTATGGTACTCAGAACATATGATGTTTGAATTCACATTCATGTATATTTGTGACTATTTGAGAATAGGATGTAAAAAAAGCATTCATTTTTTAATATTTCTTTATGGATATATATTATTTAAAAATATCAAGAAGGATGAAATACATTTTCAAAACTGTCCTAATTATTTACTGCTGAATTTATTCTTATTTTATAATTGTAGTATATTGTGATATATGTCCATTTTCGTGAAGCTAAAATGATCCGTATGTAAAAAGGCAGACAAAACAAACTGGCTGCTATGTGTTTTTCCTACATATAATATGAACATGAGGCCATTTTCTCTAGAAAACTTCCTGGGAAGGCATTCTTTCTAAAGCAAATAAACCTAGAATGCTTAGAATGCTATGCACGGGGGTTGGGGGGGGGGGGAAGAAAGAAGACGAAGAACCCATAAGTCATTAGATTAAAATCTGTTGTTCTTTAAGTGGAGAATTTTTTCAGTAATTTTATGGATTTAAGGTGTATTAAGACTCAGAATTTTAACCAAGTAACATAAAAGGAAAAGTAATTATTATGAATAATCAGCTTCCTCTTAAAATGTTAGAACTTGAAACTTCAGAATTTCTTTTGTGATATCATATAACAGGGATGGCCAAACTTCAAGACGACGGGAGCCACATGATAGATTTTATGAATGTTCGAGAGCCGCAAGTCCAAGTTTATTTCATTTTAAAAATAATGAAACGGCTTTGAATATAAAGAAACTTCTGAAATAAAATAATGGATATGCGATTAACGTGATTATGCATAAATATAAATAAATACATCCTGTATCTACTGTTTTGTGTTCATCATGTTAAGTCCCAAGAAAATAAAAATTTGTAAAACTGTAAAGAAATTTCACCAATATCAATATGCTGATTTTGACGGAAATTTTGGAGAAGAGTATTCTGTTGATCCCTCATTGCTTGAAAACGCTATGAAAATTTAATGATTAAGGTGAAAGATCTCTACCTAGAATAACATTATTTGATAACATGGGAATTAAATGTTTTGATTAAAATTTAAATCGTTGTCAAACCAGTGATTCTTCCCATGACTCTAAATATTTCAGCATACACAAATGTTGGTGAAAGAAATTATGATCTCTGCCTGGGATTACCAAGTAATTATTACAAAAGATAGAGTTTCATGTGAGAAAAATATTCATTAAGTATATTATTGCAAATGGTTGCGAAATGTGTGAAGCAGTTGCATAAAAATGTCTGATTTGCTTAGGGATAGGAAATTAATTTTGAAAGAGATCCACAGAAAATTGAGACAATTCTCCAAGAAAGAGCCTGAAGGTTCACTCCACCAAAAATAAAATCCTTTTAAAATTCTTCTACAGATTAAAAGAGCTCTATATGGATTGCAAAGCAAAACAGGTTTCTTCAGCAGTTACTCACGCCATTCAAAGACTGAATAAAAGTAGTGCCCTACAACGAATAGCAAATCTTCCAAGTGGATCACAACTGGTGTGAACAATGAGATCACACAGGAATGTAAGCAGGTACTACCTGAAGTAAAATTAACTTGGGAGAAAAAATATTGGGGAGAATAATTAAATAAATATATTAGCATTGCGTTTCAGATTAACTTTGTAATAGTGCATTCCGATGACCATTACCTGTTCAAAGAGTAACATAATTGGAATAGTAATTACTAGAAATGGAATTATTTGTAATTTTACGTATTTGTTGTTCTGCCAACAGGGCAGCAGCGGACAGTTTGAAATCATCAAATTTTTACATAGATGACATCAGAAATTAGTGATTAATAAAGAAACGTGGCACTGCATGATTTCTATTTGTATTAACAAATTTAACTATATTTATTCAAAACAAGTAGCATTTCAAATGGCAAAGGACTGCAATTAGCCCGCGAGCCGCAGTCAAGGTGTCTGAGAGCTGCCTGCGGCTCATGAGCCGCAGTTTGGCCATGTCTGTCATATAATATCGAACTTAGAATATATTTAAGATTAAACTTTCTTTATATTTATGTTATTTTATATATATATATATGCATGTGTGAGAGAGAGATTTTCTTGTCATATAGTTAAATTGATATTGTGCTGCTTCATTGTGTATTTTCTCATAAAATGTGCTGCTCGCTCTTGTCTAGACCATTTAATTTTGTTTAAACTTCATTTATGTTTACTTCTTGATGCATACAGATGTATATTCTTTTAATTTGTGCTTTATTTTTTCACTTTGCTGCTGTTCTTGTTAATAACATTAGTTATAAATTTTTCTTTTTCTGTGCAGGCAATAATTTCCAAAACATGTTATAAAGGATCAGGTCCAAAAGGTTGTAGTGGTCCTGCAAATTTTAGACTAAAGGTCTGTTTTATTGGCATAATATTTTTTTGTGTTATTTGTTATTTACTGCTTCTGAAATTTGCATTACTTGATTATTACTAAATTAAAAGAATTTTATTCATTCGTATATGAACTTAGAAAAATTAAGAAAACCTTTAAGTTTGAAGTAAATATTTTTGTTTTCATATTTTAATGCTAAATTATCTTGAAAATTTAAAATGAAATAAAAAGTTTTGCTGTAATTCTTAAATTAGAGCAAAACTAAAAATAGCAACATGTAAACACTTATTCCATGTGAAATAATTAAGAATTATAAAAACTTGTTCCATATGTTGTTAAAGATAGAATTGCATTTCCAACTATGCTGAACTGATAAATTTTATGCGTAGAGCAAAGAACTGCTTCAGATTGTGAAGCCTAAAGAGACATTCAAGTAGTTCTAAATAGAAATCATTTATTAAAATATTGCAAACTGTACATTCTGTAGAATTTTTATTATATTTCTATAGATTTTTCACATTTTCTGAGGAAAAAATAAATAAATAATGAAGATTTTTTTGGAGGGAGGGGAGGGTAATTGACTAGCACTGTTGCTTAAAATTATGTATCCAGTATGGGTTACATAGAGAATTAATTGTACTTCTTATATAATAATTTTCTCTTTAATATTCAATCTTACTATGATGCCTTTACATCAAAAGAAAATGTAAATTAAAATACCTAAGAATATGTAATCAATTACTGTATCTGCTGTAGCAGACTGTGTTTTCCTTGAGAGATAAATTAAAAGTCAATCAATCTTTTTATGTAAGCACCATATTCTGAAAGTTGTTTTAACCATCCCTAGCTATGAAAACAGATTTTCCAGAAACAATCAGAAACAGCACACTGTTGCCTATTAATACTGCCTAAGATCTTTTATCTTCCGTTTTATTATATAAATTTATTGATTTATCATCACCCTTTAATGGTGAACCAATAAAAAAAAGTTTACTTTATAACAACATTTTGCATCAAGTGTTATTTGTACCAGAGTTGTCATAAATGCAAATTCTCTGCGTTTCTTCAGTATGTTATTGTCTGCGTCCAAATTTAAACTGAATGGTAATGAGTAAATTTTGTAGTAGGATGGGATGCCAATTGTAATCCTCACCATATTTTCTTTTTTAATTTTATTCAAACTTTAAGATTTTATATATTTTTATTTCTTTCTGTTTTTTTTCTTTTAACTCTTAAAAAAGAAAATGTGTAAACAAATGCTTCTTTTTGCAAAATGTACTTTACATTCATATCTCAGTCAGAAATCCTCTGAAAGATGGCTCCAGATTTAATTCTATTCTTCAATTCAGATTATTGTATTTATGAAATTTTTAAATCATTTTCTTAAATTCGTTTTATATGATAGTGAGGTCTAAGTTAGTATTGTTGGAAAATATGTTTATTTCAGATTTTCATATATTATTGATGCACAAGAAGGAGTTTGTAGTAGAATTAAATACCTAATGCTTGCTTGAGTATAAGTTATCCTGTGTTGTATTGGATTTAAAAATGTATGAAAAATCTCAGAATTGTTGTGCCAGTTATGTAATTACTTGTTTAACAGCAATTGCTGATTCTAAAAGTTTTTTATCTCATTATTTCTTAGGTACAGAAATATATAAGAAATGAAAAAATCCATGAGAGAATTGACAGCAATAGAGCTGATCATCATGTTGTGCAAGAACAACTAATGAAATTTTCCATCTATGAACTATGTTGTTCATCTTTACAGATTGAAAATTACATAGAGTAATTTTTTTAATCATGCATTTTGTATTAATAGATTTGAAATGGTAATGTTTAATTAGTCCCAAATTGAAGTGGTTATAAAGTCAGTTGTATTCCTTTTTTGGTTCTTTAAGACAAAAATATTCTAATCTTATTGTATGAATTTTGTAAGTGAATGAAGCTGTTAGCCCATTGGTCTTCAGAGTATGGTCTCTGTTCACTATCCGTTTATTAAATTTAGGAAAGATGTATTTATGTGTGATATATGAAATTCGATAAGATTAAAAAAAAGATTACAAGGAAATTTTGAGAGTTTGTTTTCTGATAAGTGTGGAAATTGAACAATAGAGATCTAGAACTAGTATAAGTTCATATAATAAAAGTACAAACTTTATAAAGTCAAATGTAAAATAATTTCAGGAAGTTAATTAAAAGAAGAATTATAAACTTAAAAAATAGTCAACTGTCATCAAATATAGTTAATGTCAGCTCTATAGATAAATGATGGACTCATAAGAACAGTAATTTTACAGAGCCAGGAAGTAATGACAGCCATAGATTACTGTATATTTTAAATAGCAATTCCTTAAAAAAATAGTAAGGGGAAGAATTTGTAATTGGGCAGAATAAATATAATTATGGTTAGGGGCATTTTACATAGCTATGAGTCATTTTTCTTAATACAGCATTTATTTTTATTCAGAAGAAACACAATTCTTATGGAAGAAAAAACATTTCTGGAGCCTGTCACTCTCAATAACATCAGTTCACAGGTGATAAACTTAAAACCAACTGCTACCTCTTTAGAATTCTATCATGTGATTTTTCTTTTCAGGGAGTTCAAGAAAAATATAAATGTGTAGCTAATTCCTACATATTCAGCCATCCTAAGGGTCTCTGAACTCATTGACAGTGCTAAAGAGAGCCTGCTATGTCCTCATAAATTGACAAGAAAAGAAAGGATATCTAGGAATTCTTCAAAACCTTCATCTCAGTGGCCTGCTAGAGGACATTCTAAGTATATGCCAGTTTAAGGCAAAACCATGAATGGCTCATTAAATCATGAAATTAGTTTTGATTCTTGGGTTGGAATGCCCACTTTTATGTGCCACATTTTCCAACACCCAAAGGGTGTGGAATTTGGAGTGGGCCCATTCTGGTTTGCTTGGTGCTACTAAGAGGATCCTTACTTGTTTCTTTTCCTTTGCTTAATTATATGTTAAAATTGAGTGGCTCATCTGATCTGATTAAGTTGACAATGAATTAGTCTGTTTCATGCCATATTATACCTCTCTCTCTCTTTTTTTTTTTTTAAATTATTCCCCATTTTCTAGCCATATTGCGTATCACAGATTCGAGCATGGGAGGCAATACATTTTTATTTTAAACTTCAGGTGTCCCTCTGATACCTTTCTCTTTCTTCAGAGCAATGACCATAGTCATCCAGTATTATTTTTATATTTGATGTATATATTTCATTTTTCATTATGAGTTAGCAGCTCCCATAACAACCACCTTTAGCATCTTCACTCCTGCCCTCAAGCATCCTCTTAATGATACACCTCTCAACCCAGGAGATACGAGACCTTAGGTCAACAGAATTTGACATCTGATATGACCAAGCAGGAGCACGCTCCTTCAACAAGTCTCGGCTGACTCTCTGACAGACAAGGTCCTGAGTATCACCTGAGACCACAGTGTCTTCTGTGTTGTATCTCATTTCTCGGTGAGGCATGGAAATGAGTTGATTATGGTCACCACAGAAGTGCAGTCTCTCATCATGAAAGTCCTTATTCAACTCGGGGTTTTCATGACAGAAAGTTGCATGGCAGTTAGTTACATTAACTGTTCAGTAGTGGACCTCTTAAGCTTTTAAAGCCTTTGAGGGGCCAGCTGTGGAGATGTGCATTCATTCCTTTCTTGTCCTGGCTTTTACGAATGGCATGCAGTCCACCATTCTTTCACAAAGTTACATCTATGGGCTACATCTATGGGCAGGAATGTTCAGGGCTAGTGGTTTAGATATGGCTACTACTGCTGGCTATGACTTATCCTTGATCAATCCTGTCACAAGTTCTTTTGTGATCGTGCAGTGTGTTAGCCACCTGCAGACCATGAATTTTAGTTCATTTGCTTCTAGAGCCCTTACTCAGCGTCTCAAGGCAAGGGGTAAATACAAGAATTCCTCAGCATTAGATGAAATATTATGTGAATCTTCTCTCTCAGCAGTTTCTGATTCTGTACTGTTTTTCACATCATCCAGAATAACATCTTTAAATTTATCTGAATTTACTTCTGTGGTCTCATATGCATAAAACTCAACAGCATTTTACCAAAATTTTATTATGGCTGGTCATAACATCAACTCCAATCACTGCCTGATATTTCAACTGAGGGCAAGTACTACATTTCATGTCAGAGCAAACATAAATCCTTCTATTTTTACTTTATGTTCAACTAATCCTGTTATCCAAGCTTCTCTTGATCTGAGTTCAAACAAAAGTATTAGTTTCTGTAACAGCTTCAGCAAACCAACTCTTTGTTTTTAGGTGTGTTTTCAGATGAGACACATTGAATTGCCTGTGCGAACCATAGCAGCAACAATCATATTGTTAAAAGTCACTTCTTTGATTTAAACTGCTTTATACACAACATCATTACATATTCGTGTGATATGAGCATCTGAAGCCCTTTCTTCATTGTCCCTTATTATGAGATCACTTCTCTTCCAGGTCACTCTGGGGCAACAAGACATGAAATGTCTACTGTCTCTTCATTTGTAACATTTTAATAACTTTATCTCTGAAGTTCTCAGTTTGTTGGTTTATGGATGTCACCTGGCCAACATTCCTATTGTTTGTTTCTCCATTTCTACTGGTCTGTCAAAAATTTGAAAAAGTAGAGATCTTAATAGCTTTGATTAATCACATTCCAAATTAGATGGTGCTTTAGGCTTGTTTACATTTTCAAAATCATCAAGTTTTTAACCATTTCTTAAGTGTCAAAAGTTTCACAATATCTGAAAGCTAATTTTTATTCATATTTTAACTTAAACATCAAAACACTTAAATAGCTTATTTTTATTTCATATTCAACTTATAATTCAATACATCTTCATAACATAATTTTGTTTCATAGTCTGACACAACATTCAAAACATCTGAATAGCTTACTTTCATTTCATATTCTAGTCTAGGAACTCTCATAATGAATGTGATGAATTTAAATAAGAAATTGTTTGACAGAACAATATGGAAATAGAGGGATCTATGTTTGTTCTGAAATGGAATGAACAATATAGAAATAGATGTGTCTGTTTGTGCTTTGAAATGGAATTTACCCACCATTCAGATGAACTGTCAGGCAGTGACTGGGGTAGATATTCTTGACCAAGCCTTATTATAAATTTTAGTTGAAATGGCATTGAGTTTTTAAATTATGAGACTGCAAAAGAAAATCCTACTGAATTTAAAAATGTTATTTTGAATGATATGATGATGTGAAAAACAGTACAGAATTAGTAACTTTTGTGAAAGAAGATTAATGTAATGTTTCTTTTAATATGAAGTATAGTCCAAAAGCTAATTTTTTTAAATTTTTCTTAGAGGCATAATTAACGTTATGGAAGATGTAATTATCATTCCCAAGATTATTCATACAACAACAACATTTATTGGCTTCCTCACCTCGAAGAAATGAACCTCCACTATGAGTTCTCCCCCCTCGCAGAACGGGGGCCGGGGTTCAACAGAAAACTTTACATATGCAGTACTGGGAATAATTTTAGGGAATGCAGTAGATATGAATCTTATTATAAATCAAATTATCATCAATGCAAGAGATATTCAGTCAGTAAAAAATTGCCCTTCACCAGAATACTGGAAAAATTAGAATAGTTCTTTGGTTTCTGAAAGTTATAAAATGTCGAAAAGAGGAGAAGCTTAAGTCTATTGAGCATTTGTCTTTAAATTATGAAGATAAAGTGGAAATTGTTTTCTGATCTATATATGTATTAAGTGTGGATTATGGTGTGACAGCTAAAAAAATTGTTTAGAATTTTCATTGTTTTAAATCAATAAATTAAATTACAGTGTGGTAACATTCTGTAACTCAGTTTATTGATAAATATGCTGGGAATCCTAAAGGTTTCGCTAGTACTGAATTTGCAGATAAAGAATCAGTTATCACTTCCTTTGGTGAAGCTCCATTTTGAGGAAGACAAAGTAGAATATTTCCAGAACTTACAAATCACCTAAAAGTAAGTACTTACAAATCACCTACAACTAACAGGCCACCTAGGCAAAGGTTTCCAAAAATTCTTGATGTCCTTTCTTCGTGTATCTATTTATGAGGAGACCATGGAAGAGACATAGCTGGTTTTCTCCACATTGTAAAGTGTCCCATAGGTCAGTGGCCTTTAGGATAGCTGAATCTGTAGGATTTAAACATTAGCTATCAATTCATATTTCTCTTGAATGTCTTGGCATCTTTGTAAGAGAAAAATCACATGATGGGGTTCTAAAGATGTGACAGTTGGTTTTTATGATCTGTATGTTGATGTTATTGAGAACATCTACATAAAAATTAATTATTATTATTGATGGAAAAAAATCATCTCTATGAATATGCATTTATATTAGAATTATATTTCTCTTGGGTAAAAATAAATATTGTTATTAAAAAGAATGACTCACACATATGCTTTTGGGAAAAGAATGACTCACACATATGCTGTACCACGTATGCTTTTGGGTGCTTGACTGAAGGTAGAATCTGAAACGAAAGTAAGTTAATTCAGTTCTTTTGAATTTTAGAATATGAAATTAAAATAAGCTTTTCTGATGTTTTGAATTTTGTGTTCTATTCTTCTCTGATAGTCAGTTAATCCCCCCCCAATTTAAGAATTAATTTAGCTTAAAATAACTTTGGTCCAAAATATCATATTTAGTGAAAGGTCTTAAGAAAGAATTTTTGGTTTAACCAGGTTTTTCGAGAAGTTACTATTCCATCATTGGTGGTGCTGAAATGGTGCAAGTTTCTGTAATGGCAGTTCTTCCACTTTGTGTGCGTCAGCTTAACTGGGATGCCACTGTTGGGTTGTGCTCTTGAGCTCTTACATTTTTTCAGCAAGTCATTCATGGTTGCTGCAAGCATTAGTCTCAATGTTTTCTCCTCCTTCCTCCACCCCCTGGGAGGACCTTCTAAACTTTCCTCATATTCTTGCAAAGAGAGCAGTTGCAGTTCTTCAGCATTGAGTTCATTTTAATGTTGTCTTCTCCACAGTCCAGTGCAAGTTCTCCACATTCATCTCATCTTCCATGAATGCTGTAAAACAAATTCCAGTATGGAATCTCCTATACTGTTGCTATTATCCATTAATTAATCTTGCATTTGATGATTTCTGTAATGTTGAAATTATCCTTTGGGAGTTTTCTCTCATGTTAGATGAAAACTGGCAGATTTAAAGTAACTACTAAAGAGCACATCAATATGCAGCTTTTTGAAGCTAGGAATCATCTTTGGTCCATTAGTTAAAACATGGAAGTAATGTTAGGAGGCACATACTGTATTTTCAGAAAGCTACACATAAACTCTAATTTTTCTCTCAGGTCTTTGTGGGTGGCTAGAAATTGTATCAAACAAGAACAAAAGTTTCTCTATCAGATGTGTTTTAACATACAAAATGCTTTCCATAATCTGCTTTAAATATTAATTAGGTGGTCTAAGCTTTTGATTTATTTTCAAAAGGGCATGCTGTTTCTTAAAAGTTGTGAGATTCTATGAGCAATAATATAGTAGAAATTTCAACTTTAGATCTTCACTTCCAGGACCTGTGAAAAGAAGTGTTAGAATATTTTTCATAGACTCAGGCAAAACGTTTTCTTCTCCTGTTATGTAGGTTCTGTTGGACATCATCTTCCTGAACAGCCCACTTTTGTCATGCATGCAGCTTCGTTGTGGACAGCATTCTTTAGTGGATGATCACATTCATTATATGGGATATTTGTTGTGTGGAGTGTTTGTTATATAGAACATCACTGTATTCTGAAAATTTAAATTTATGATAAAGAAACAAAATTTTAACTCTACCGCAGTTGTTAAAAATAAGCAAATATAGATTTTGTTAGAATATTATTAAATTTATACATAGTAATCATTTTATGCAATGTAAAAAAAAGCAAAACAAAACAGTTAATAGATTTCCTTAGTTAATTATTTTCTCCAAAACAATTGACAAATTTAATTATTTGGCATTTAAAAAGGAATTTAGCTTTGTTTCTTTTCTTTTTTTTAAAAGGAGTTTGGTACTTTTCTATAGTTCATATCTTTATTAATGATCATAATTACAAGATGAGTGATTTGTTCCTGAGATATTAATATTAATTTGTATATGCAGGCATTTGGAATTCTTTATAATATTTTGGTAAACAGGTTATTTTTGGCCACTGAACAAGCATAATTTTTAAGAAAAGAAATTGTATGCAATAGTACTGGATTCTGAAAAGGAGATTCTTTCTTTTTTAAGAAGCTTCTTTCAGAGTTTTGCTTCAGTGTTATGAACATTTCAATAAAAATAAAATTCTGCATTTTAAATCCATGCACTTTTCCCCTTATTCATTTATGAATGCATAATTTAATTGTTAAATACATTGCTAACAATCAATATTTGATTTATGTTGTTCAGTATTCTTTAACTATATACATTGGTGACAGTTTTCCAGCATGTGTATGTATTTACATATCTCTAACGTAGGTCCTTGTCAGAGAAAATGAAAACTTCCAACTGTGAAGATGCTGTTAAACTCAGAGCAATGGGTGTTTCTCTATTTTATCAGCAGCTAGAATCAATTGAAAAAAATATTGAATTTGTAGATGGATCATCTTTATCTCGTCAGTTTTTTGCATCAACCATTGAGGCTTTAGGAAAAGTTAGTTTTATATTTTTTATTTTAAAATGGTAATTTTTATTTTTATTAATTTTATGTTATGTATAGTGAAATTGGAATACTGTAAATTTTTTAATTCTGAAAATATATTTGAGTTTAAAGAATATCGAGATGGTATTATTGGTTTGTTACTTAGTACTTAATTTTATTTGTTGTCAGAAGCTCCAGTTCTATTTGACTTGCCAAACTATCTTCACAGTTCCAATATCATTTGACTCAGAATTAAAATTCCTGCAAAAGTATACATGAATGAAGCACACAAATGCCATGTGTATTCATACCTTTTGCCAGCTAGTTAAGTTTTCTAATCTGTTGAATTGTGGTGAACAAATATCTCTTATACAAATATAAAAAATATACAAAGTTATTATTGTTAAAAATTAATATGATAAAGTCAAAGAGAGAGTTCTTTCGTTTCTTCCTTATTTTATAGATTCTAGCACTTTGTTGCTTATTTTATTTTTGTGATCTTTTTTGAGCAGTTTATTCCAAATTTTAAATAGTAATAATCTATATTAGCATCATAAATACATTATTTCTTGGAAAGCAAAGACCTTCTCTCCCCTTGAAAAAAAAAATAGTCATTTCTTATCTTTTGAAAAACCAGCAATGAGAAGATAAAACTTTGTTTCTTACTCTCTTCCTCTAAATTTAAGTTAGACTTTTATAAAATTGAAATGTTAGTACTTTCTGGAGTAAAACAGTTTCTGGAATAAAACAGTTTTTTTAAACTAACCAGGTACTTAAATTACTGTCAATACTTAAATTATTTTTCATATGTTCGTTTCTGTAAAGTCCATTAACATGAGTAAAATATTAATTTTTGTTTTCTTTTCTTCACATCTATTTCTCATGCGCTTAAGGTTTGCTTTTCTAAATCAAACCTTTCTCGGAACTGAAATTTCTGAGAGCCATTGCATGTGATTGAGGTTCTCACTCACCACAGATTCATTGAGTAAGTAACTGGCATGGATTCTTAAGGGATTTATACTATCATTGTCAGTATGGCTTGAGATACATCTGATAAACAAAATGAGCTTTTGTATTTCATACAAGAAAATGCCAAAATCATCCCCAAAAAATTTTGTTAGTTAGTGAATTAAATTTCCTTTACACTTTCCATAGTGATTTGTCTGTACAGTCAGTAACTCAAATTCTAGGTGCCTTTTTTCTCAATTATTATTTTACTTTTGGCCATTTGTATAGAGAATGTCGTTATTTTGAGTAAGCTCTCAAAAATTAAATCAAGTAGTAGTACGAGTAGGCTCTCAAAATTTCAATCAATCAATCAATCTTTTTGTCTCTGATACTTTTCTTTCGTTTAATTACAGCTGAAAAAGGCAATAATGTTGAATCACTGAAAGCATTTCTGCTTTAAAAAAAAAAAAAAAAAAACTGTGTCATTCAATGTTGTTTTTCTTACAATCAAAATTGTGCAATTAAAGTGTAGGCCGCAGATTTCATTCTGCTTGTATTTTGGTGTATGTAGAAGGAAAACAGTTTTATGTCATGTTTCTAACTAAAAACTTTCCCCTTAGTACCTTTAGGAACACAAAAATTCTGATGATTATGTGTTCAGTATTTCATGAAAAAAGTTTTATACAAATTACCATAATTAAGAGCACTAAATTCTGACTATGAATTTGTAAGTGTTCTCTTGAAAATTCATTGTTCTTATTTTATTTTTGCATGCGTATTCATTTTAATGTTTTGATAATTAATTATACTTCTCAGATCTAAAGAGATGAAAGCAGTGTTTAACAAATAATTTTTCTTTTGGGAAGAGTAATATTTAAATCTGACTAACAAATTTCTGTATAAGTTTCAACTCACTTATTTAAACTCTTTGTTCTGAGATATTTATGTTTATGAGTAATTTTATCAGTTTAATGAACTATTTTAGGAATTCATTGATAGTGAAGAAGATCAATTATTAGACCTAGCCAAAGCAATATTGAAATTACCACGAGCTGGTTCTCTGGCATTTTGTTTCTTTAAACCTAACACAGCATCTGTCAAAGTATTTATTGATGTATATACATTTTTATTGTCTTCTGTGATGAAGTATTCACCAAGTTCTGTGATAGCTCTTTTTAGTAAGGTAAGAATATTGTATTAAAGAATGCATTTTTATGTCATGATATACTTAAATAATGTATTTATTAATAATCCTTAGTTAAAAATGGGCTATTTACTCTTAAATATGAATAATGTTGTTAATAAAACTTAGTAATACAACAAATGTAATATTTATACATATAATAGTTTATCTGAGCTTAAAAAATAAATAAAAAGTATGCATTTAAGGCATTAAAATACACCTTATCAACATCTTATCAGTGTGAGCTTTCATAAAAACGTTTTTAAAGCTTTTTATAGCCAAACCAGGAAGCCAGTACAACAAGAAAGAGGATTTCTTGCTGTACTGGGGGCTTCCTGTTTTCTAATACTCAGAAATGCCACTTGATGAAATATTTCTGGCAGACTATTTGAAATTACTTTTTGAAAATGTGCTTATAGAGCAGATGGCTCTGGATAATGTGAAACTTTGTTTTGTTAGAATTCTACTTTGTATATTTTTTTCTTTGTTAAAATTAAATTTGAATAAGGAATTGCTTTATATCAAATATATTCATAAATTTTTTTATCAGTATGAATCATAACAATGTGCTAAATTAAGATGTGCATGGTAATTTAAATTATTGGCTTGAAATAGCATTACAGAACATAAATGCTGTTTTAAATTTTCTTTCTTTCTTTTTCTTTCTCCCCCCCCCCAGTTTCTTCTAAAGGGAGTTGGCAGAAATATTTTCTAAGAGTTTTTTTTAATGTGTGTTCAAAATTTTTTGTTTTAATGTTTTTTAAATTAAGAATTTTCAAATATTAAAAGATATTAAATATTTATACTATAATAAATATTTTAATGCTGTTTTATTAAACCTAATTATCTATTAAATTGCAATTCTTTATTTTTTTTTTGTGCTTACAAGGTTCCTCATCTTTGTACATTAAAAAACACAGACAAAGATTAGAGATTAAAGGTTTATAAATAGTTCTCCCCCTCCCAGAAGTATGAAAATTTTATAAAAACTAGTCACTGCTACTTGTAGGGACTTAGAGATTCAAATATTTAAATGTATATAGACAGAAGATAATTTCCTATACTTTACAAAGCTAGCAGTAATAAATAGCCTTGCATGCTAACAAATATAAACTCATTCATCAAAACCCAGATTGGGACACAGGTAGATATCTCAGGAGTAATGAGCTTCCTGGTGGTTTGCTGCAGTTCTGTCTGTCTCAGCTTCAAATTCATTCCTGGCACACTATTTAAAATTACTTTTTAAGCTACAGTTTACAGTTTTACTTTTTACTTACAGTTTAAACTCAACCTAATTTGCATTCTGATTATAGGTGTCGAAAGAAGTAAAAGATAGAGAAAAGAACTAAAAAGCAGCATGTTACTGTAAACCTTACACTGTGTATAATGAAATGTAGTTAAAAAAATGATCTTGTGCTATAAATAGTTTTTTAAAGAAGTCTGAATTGCCTGATTACCTTTCATTCCTTCTCTTTCTTTATTTTAATTCTGTTTTAAATACATATATTTATGTTAACATTTCAGTGAATTTTGCATGTGATTTTAAAATTTGTATATGTTTTATTTATTTATTATAATTAATGTAGATTAATCTCTATTGCTGGTTAACTGAAAAGAAAGTTGGTTATTGTGATAGAAGAAATGTTTTCAAAGCAATTTGCTGTGCTATTCTGTTGCTTGACTCTAATCTACCTCAGGAGCTTCTTCCTGTTTATGATGTAAGTTTTAACAAAATATTAATAATTAACAGAAATGTAAAAAATTAAAAGTTCATAATTCATTTTAACTGTGGTAGTAATACAATACAAAGTCCAAAATCTGGACATTGAATATCCGAACCTTCAGACCAGCGTCTCCCCCACTGATATTTTTTGCAAAAGCAAAAAAAAGAAAAATAATTGTATTCTAAGAGTAGCATCTCACTGTAGCATATGCTTAATGCTCATACATGTTCAATAGACATTATTTTTGTAATAAAGTATGTGGAGGATCTTACTTCTTAATTTTGCACTAAATAAAACACCTCCATGTTGAAGAAACACAATCATTTATCAGCATAAGTCCTTATGATCAATGATTGGCTTTGTAGCTGCCTTTTTGCTTGCCATATATCAAAACCCAAAACATTCCACGGAAGTTCATTGCTGATTGTACACCTACTGAATAATTTCTAACCTTTACATCAATTTCGCGAAATTTCTTATTATTGCTTTCATATTTATATAACTGTCAACCCATAGCAGCATTACTCATGCAGCAGTGACTGAAACCTTTTTTTAAATATTACTAATTGAGTATCAAACAGCATAGTAACTTTTTCATGTTGATGTTATGCATGGTGACAATTAACAGACTTCAGTAAATTGCACTGTGAACTGTTAAGTGTGTTGATGAGGAGAAATTTAACAGAAATTTGTTTCCATTTGCAAAAAACGGATTTTATAAGTGATATTAATAAATAAATGATTACATTTAGTGTAGTTCGATTAAGAGTAACTGATTTGTTCTTTCAGTAAGTATATTTGGGAATAAGCTTTAACCATATGCAGGAAATAGGTATAATAAATACCTAAATAATATACTGCTAATAATAAATAACTAAACTAATAATAGTTCAGGCTTAACTTTGTCAGTGTACAATAGAAGCAACATAAAATTTATGAGAAAACATGTTTTTAGTTATGAATCTCATTACACATTGTGAATAGTGTTACAGCAGATGCTAGCTAAGCTTTATGATCGTAGATGTGAATTTAAAAGTTTTCAGATGTCACAAACAAAGACAGAAATTTTCAAATTAATGGAATATGTGGAGAAGGGGTAATAAAAAAAGGTGATATAACAGAAGTTTCCCATGTCAATGAAAATGTCCCAATCATCTGTCAACCAGTGGACGGTAAAATCTGCAGATTTAAACTGATCATTCAGAATCACTAAAGTCCCGAAGAGTCTGGATCTTGGACTTAATACTGTATTATGACAATTGATATATTTAACAATATTTTAGTCATTTTATACAGAAAATAGGAAGCTAAGTCTTTGAAACTAACCACTATAAGTTAATGCAGTGTTAATTTTATAATTGTTTGTTACAGTAATTGTATTTAGATTTTTAAAACATTAACATTTATCAAATATAATTCTTTATACTGCAAATACTTCTCTTTTATTTGCTACATATTTGAATTTTTCTTGTTCTTAACGTAGTAAACAGACATGACCAAACTGCAGCTCGGGAGATACTTGTGATCCTTTGCCACCTGAAATGTGACTTGTTGTGAATAAATATCTTTTAATACAAATGGAATTTGAAATAGAAATCATGCAGCATCATGTTTCTTTATTAATCGCTATTTTAATTTCTGATATTATGGAGGTAAAAATTTGATAGATTTCAAACTGTCCACTACTGGCTTATTGTCAGAGCAACAGATACATAAAATTACAAATAATCTATTTCTGATAATTACTATTCCAGTTATGTTACTTTTTGACAGGTAATGGTTACTGGAATACACTAATATGAAGTTAATCTAAAACACAATGCCAGTATTTTCATTTAATAATTCATCCTAATATTTTTTCTCTCAAATTAATTTTACTTCAGGCAGTATCTGTGTACATTCTTGTGTGATTCCCTTATTCACAACAGTTGTGGTCCACCTGGAAAATTTGCTATTCATTTTAGGATACTACTTTTATCCAGTCTTCGAATGGCATTAGTAACTGCTGAAGAAACCTATTTCGCCTTGCAATCCATGTATAGCTGTTTTTAATCTGTGGAAGAATTTTCCGAGAATTTCATTTCGGGTGGAGTGAACCTTCAACCTCTTACTTGGTTAGGAGAAGACTTGTCTCAATTTCTGCAGAACTCCTTCAAAATTAATTTCCTATCCCTAAGCAAGTCAGGCATTTTTATGCAATTGCTTCACATATTTTTCAACCGTTCACAATAATATGCTTAATGAACACTTTTCACCACATGAAACTCTATGTCAAATTTTAATTCCCATTTTATCAAATATTGTTATTTCAGGTAGAGATCTTTCACCTTAATCATCAAATCTTTATATCAATAATGTTGTATCAAGCAATGAGAGATCAACAGAACACAAACTTCTCTTTTCTCCAGAGTTTCTGTCAAAGTTGGCTTATTGAATCGGCATTGGTGAAATCTCTTTAGCTTGTGATATTTCCTCGTATTTTTAGATTTCTTGTTTGATTACCTTTCTTTCTGCCTCACACTAGGTTGGACTCATTTTACTGCGCTAAATATGGTTAGATGTGTTAGGTTAGAGTCAATGTGCTAGCTATTTTTGTCTTCCTAATTTTTGATCATCATGTACGTCTTACATGTTCTTCATGAAAATTTAGTAGCCAAACAAAAAGTTGTACAATGATCCACTGCTTGATCATTATACATTTCATTTCAATTCCTTCGATTCATTTATGTTTATTAAGGTTAAGGAGGTTTTTTATTTATTTAGGTCTGATCTTTTATTTTCTAAGGTATCCTCTGCCTACAGACTCCATTTGAGATTTATTTTCTGTACACAGGTTAGGTAACCCAATGAAAAGTTGTACTATGTGACCATTAGGCTGACAATAATTTTAAACTTTCTTCTGAGTTATTTTACTTAGAAATTCAAGACGAGATGGTAAGTCATTTGACCACCTTTATGGGTCCAACAGTTAAAATATGGTGGATCCAAGCTTATTAACTAAACTATTGTGCAAATGACTGTAGTGTTACAAAAGGCCTCCAAATCTAACATTTGTGCATGTCCATAGAAATGTAACGAGTTACGTTTTCATGTTACATCTGCATTTGCAAAATAAATCCATTGTAGCAGAGACAGGTATGTTGTCTTTCTGTAACAAGCTTTGATTTGCCATGTATTTGAAAAACAGCTCAAAATTAAACAGCTAGGTTGAAAAGTTTGGCTGGTAGGCAGATGGAATATATCCTGGACAAGGTGTTTATATAACCCGGCATGAACTGCTAGATTTATTAGCAATAGGTTATGTATGTCCAGCATTATCATAACGATTTAAGATGTGATTTCGAGAATTTTCAATGATGCACGTGAACTTCCTTATCTATGTGTCCAAAATTATTGGGATGATTTGAAGGAGAGTTTTGAAAATTTTTAATTATAAGGTATTTCTCCTGCCTTCTTAGCATGCCTTCATGGTGTAGTGGTTAGAACACTCTGCACGTATTCCGGAGGTCCTTTGTTCGAGTCCCAGTGAGGGCATTGCTCATTTTTTATCTCTCCTGTTTTAAATAAAATACCTAAATGTCTCTACATAATGATATGCCTAAACTTCATTATCTATGTCCAAAAAAATCCGGACGATTTGAGAGATAGTTTCCTGAATTTTCAATGATGCGCAGTGTACTAATTAATACAAAATTATGGCAGATTCCGTTGGATGGCATGCTGAAATACTGTATCAGTCAAGGCCGTCAGGAGAGATACTGATTATTCAAACACTGAAATTGCAATCATATTCTTTTTTGGTGAATTCTTTTATACTGAGTATCAGTAAAAGTAGTTATTCGAAAGTTTTGGGGAAAAAAATGTTTAGCGATTTCTTAGGTTAGGGTTCAAAAATTCAAATGATCTCATTATGTTGGTCTTTCTGTAAATTGTGTGGAAAAATAAAATTATTTTTTTTAGAAAGAGCATAACAAGTGAATAGCTTATTTTTAAATAAATGTTCTTTCTCGAATAACAGTTTCTCTGCAGTGTGCGTTGACGTGTATCATTTAATATATCCTTTCTAAAAGACTGCTCATGGGTTAAAAAAAAATTTCAATTTTCTTTTAAATAATGATTTGTAATTTACTCAAAGTTGCTCAGTACAAGAGTTACAAATTTATACTTTCTTGGGACTTTTCTGAATATAAAACAGTAGGTATAAGATGTATTTATTCATATTAATATGTAATTATGTTATTCACATATTCTATAATTTACTTCAAAGTTTCTTTATATTCAGAACCTGTCTCATTGTTTTTGAAATGATATAAATTTGGACTTGTGGCTCTCTAACTTTCATATAATCTATAATGCGGCTCCCATCGTCTTGAAGTTTGGCCATCCTTGGTGTATAATATTGACATTTTGAAATAAAATTTACATACAGTATAAAGTTGTGCTGTAAAAAGGTAGCAAGATTGTAAATCAAAGGTGAAATTTTCCAATTAATGGATTTTGTAAAGAAATGTGGAGAAGCAGTAATAAATAGAGAAGTTTTTCAGTGCGATGACAATGAATTAACAGATGGTGAATCATCAATCAGTTAACAGATGGCAAAATCTGTTGTAAGGTTCTAGATCCATAAAATAGAAAGTACCACTATTGATATATAGTGAAGAAAGTGCCAAAGAGGTTATTGAAAACAAAAAAATTTCGATTGACAATTGATTCTCTAAATGGTAATTACTGGATGTGAATAATGAAACTTAGTAACTAAACAAGAAATATATCTATATATAGAATTAAAGGGAACATATTAGCACAAAAAATGAAGCAACTTAAAAACAATTTACATTGAAAGAAATGTTTAATGAAGTAAACAAATAAATATTAAGCCCCCCCTTTTTTATACTTAAGTTTAGTTTATTAATATCTGAAACAAGTTATCATGTTATCTTACCAAGTTAGTTTGGTAATATATAAAAACTTTTAAATTCACATCTATGATCATAATGCTTAGCTGGCATCCGCTATACACTATTGGCAATGCATAATGAGATTGGTAACTAAAGACCTTTTAAGTATCTTCTTGGATCATAAATGCTTCATATTTCATAAGTCTTGATTTCATATTTTTAATTTTATAACTTCTACATGCCGTCTTATTAGATTTAAATTGATGATCTAATATCTGGAAAAATCCCAAATCCAGAATCACTGAAGTCCTGACGAGTCTGGATCTCGTACTTTTTACTGTGTAATTTTAAATGTAGGCTTTATACTAAGTTGAAAATGAATAAGATGACTTTTTTAAAAATTTTAGATCAGAAATTTCTTCTATTCATTTGGCCTTCTTAACATGAATTCCATATTTTATACCCTAAATTATCTGAAATTTTCATGTATTAGGCATTCGGCATTTCTTGAACTTTCCAGATAGTTAAACCTTTACTTTAGTCGGAAAATGAGCTCTAAAAATACATATGTGTTTAGGTTTTCATTGCATTGTCATGTGTTAAAAGAAATAAAAAAGTATAATTTCTTTTCATCAGACTTAAGCTGACTTATTTTGTTTAGATTCTCAAGAAGCATTACACCATAATCTTGGATTACATGTTTCCTGAGCTTTACACAGATGCTGTAAAATTTCTGCTAAATGGTATTCTTTTGCTTTTTTTCCCTCTTTTATGTAATTAACTATTTTTCACTTTTAAACATCCTGTGCATATTTTTTATTATGAAAAGTGAATTTATATAGCTATGCTTGTTACTATTCTTGCCTTTACTTTTAGCATTACATAAAAATATTAAATTTAATTATGTTCTACTGTATGAATTTTGTGTGTTTTTTAAATATTATCATATTTCATCATCTCTATGATGCATATTTTTTCCAAATAAGCTTTACTGAAAAGCGGGGTATGTGTTAGAATTCACAAATTTTTTGAATTACCAGTTTTTTCTAAATAGTAAATGTTTCCAAATCAGTTACTTAAATCAGAATATTGTTGCTGTTAATAAATCAGTTCATTTATTAGAAAATTATTCGCTGGATATTTCATTATTTTTTCTACCACAAAAAAGATTTTAAATCAAAGTCGTTTTCGTATTTGTGTTACTGAAATTGAGGGATGGTCTTGTAATCAGTGGCATACTAGAATTGAAGAAATACAATGTGTTAATTTTTTTGGTATTTTTCAGATAACGAGGCATTGCACCAAAAGTCTTAACAAGAGATAGCAATGGAAACATTAAAGATATGCACTGCTTTATAGAAAAAAAAAAGCTGATTTAAAAATCTAAAATGAATATAAAATATAAAAACTCCAAATAAGAATGCAGGTAATTATTTTAGTCATCAGTTGTGCAATGATTCATTCTTAATTGCCATTAACAGAATTCTATGAATGTGAGCTCTTGACTGCTGTGAGTAAATCCTATGAATAGCAAATAAGGTGAACTTTTGAGCTAGCATCCACTCTTTAAATATTTTATCGTGTAGTGTGTTTATTTTTATAATTCCATTCTCTAGTTTTCCAAATGCAATTTTTCAGTGTAAATAATCCTTTTGTCATGTGAGAATTTAATTGTAGCTAGTCTGGGTATTTGACAGATGTCAAACGTGTAATCTGTGTTAATTCATTTCTCCAGCACATTACCTAAAAAAAAGTCAGCACGGTAAAAATGTAACCGAAAATCTCAGAAAATTACTAGATACATGTTCATTCTTCTTTCCCAGTGATGTAAAATAAACTGTTTATCACATTTACTATTTTGGCACACAGTGGCAGGTGGGCTTTTGCAACCAAAAAATACCATTATTTAATAAAAATCATATTGAATTCTTTGGAAAATTTCCCACAATCCAGTTGTAGACATTATAGGTCACTGTATAATTTGTGTTTCAAAAACTTGATTAAAATTTTTTGGAATTTTTTGAAAATATTGTTTTTTTCAAAATCATGTTTTATTTTACTTTGCTGCAAACTGTATTATTTATCACGTGCATAATGTTATTTTAGTAATATTTCTCCTTCGTGAAAACTCAAGCTATTAAAACTTAATTATGTAGAAAACTTCATTTGCACTTTTTTAAAATGATTTACTATGTAAATGTAACACTTATGTAAATATAATAATTTTCTAATGTACCAAATTAATTTGTTACACTGTTTACTGTATTTTCAGGATGTATTCTTCATTAGGCATTTATTAGCTCTTCATGTTGTTAGAATGGACATGAAATAATGGTAGCAATTCATTTCCTGAATATATATTTCTTTTTCAGGTATGGAAAACACATCTAATAATTTGTGCCATGACATGTGGTACAAAACTCTTATCTGTTTGGGATGTAAAAGGTTAAAAGAAAGCTCTTCTGTACAAGAAATTGAATGTGATGTTAAGAAATTTGCACAAGATCTTCAATTACCTCCTGATCAACAGGTTATATTTTTTAAAAATCAATAATTATTGTTGACTAATTAAAAATAATGATATAAATTTTATATAACTAAGAAAATAAGTTTTAAAATACTTTTACATTACTGAGCAAAATCAAAAATGAAAATTTTCTGAGAATTATCTCAAGTGCTGTTTTGAGAGTTTGAAGGCAAAATTATGTTTTACATTAAATTTCTTTGTAAAACAGATGCTTAATAACAAAAAATTTTCTTTTGCACATTATAGACATAGAGATCAAGTATGAACTTTGGCTTTAAAAATGCACATTCTACTTTGTTTCATTTTTAATGTGTTCATTCTGAATACTAATAATAACAATATTAAATATTAAAATATTCCTGTAATACAGCAAGTGTTATCAGAGTTTCTTGAAATTTAATTCCTTTGAATTGTAGGTTACATATTAGAAACAGAGCTACTTTGCAGTTATTCAATGTTAAAAGTGTTTGCAATATTTTAAGGAATTTTTTCTTCAGTTATTTGTGAAATCTTGTGTGTGAGAGTACTTGAACTATTAATTTCGGTTTGGCATTTCGCGTTGGTTCGCTATAAATTCGGTTCACTTTTCAAATTGTTGCCACCATATATTAGAGCCCTATGTTATGTTTAAAGAAATTAAATAATAAAGAATCTACATAAATTTATGTATGTTTCTCAGAATGTGATAAAACAACAGTATCTAGAGCCATCAAATTTTGAATAATATAATCTTCCACTGAATATGAGCTTCTGGAAGCCCAAATTTGGAATTTGAAATTTGTTTTATTATCGATTTCATATTTTGTAAACTTTAAATGAATTTTTGAGTAATTTTGAGTAACAATTTTTGAGTAGTGTAAAGCGAGCAATGGCAATACTGTATGGGGAAAAAAAAATCATTTTTGTATCTAGCCCGCAAGACTGTGTATCGGAAATTCCAAAGATGTGCTCATGCGATATTGCTGTTGAATTTAATTTTATGGTTTAAGTGCAAAGAACGTGATATTTAATGAATAAAGGTAGCACACAAAAAGTTATAAAAAGCTCCTTTGGGCGTAATGTAAAATCTGAAAGCTTTCAAATTTTCTTTTTAATTAATTTTTTCTCAGTTCCTTTTAAGATACGGGGCTATTAAGGAGAAAACTAAATTCCACATGAAGCAAAATTCAGTTGGATATGCCTTAGTAAGAATTTCAAATCATGCATTGGCCGCAAATAAAATATTAAAAAAAGAGAAAAACTTTGCACCTCCATATTAAATTAATTGGCCATTGCGTGAGATTTTGGCAGTATTTAAATATTGTACATTACAAATTTAGCAATTATATTTGCTAATATGGCTGTTATATGAAGTGGTCATTTTAATAAGTACTAAAATTAGTTATCATGAAATTAAATAGCTATAGATCTAGTTTAGTGTACTGAAATTTCTAGTTATGGGAAAGTCAAATATAGTGAAAGAATAGCGAGAAGATTCAGATATTTTTGTCTTAGGATAATGGAATGATTTTATTAAATCTGATGGGGAAAATAGGTTAATAATAATAGCAGTAATTTATCTGAATAGTTTTGTAATTTCTTGCCTGTTTTATAAGAATATATATAAAATAGGTTAAGATACAATTTATACTTAATTACGTTTTTGGTGTGGGAGAAAAATAATTGCATTTAATGCAAAAGTTGTAAGTGAGAATTAATTCTGCAGTTAATTGAGATGAAGCAGTGATAGAATGTTAAGAATATTAAGCTCCTTTTTTCTGGGAGAAGAAAGGACATGTTTTTGTCAAAAAACTGCTAAAATGGGTACTTGTTTTAAAACATGAAATCTCTTCATAGCATCATGTGAAACTACTAGAGATATAGGACTATATAGTAATAAATACGATTTTCATGTGTCCTGAAGATAAAGGATACAGAAAATAAATTTTATGAAATTCTAAATTGAATATTAGAGAGTGTCATTATTTAAAACGGTAATTTATTATTTTCAATGTGAGCTTATTGAAATTGATACTATAGAGCAATAACTTTTTCTCGACCCTATCATTTCTAGATGAGTCTGTACCATACGACTTGCATAATGCTGATGACATATCTAATTCAGAACTTAAACGAAAACTTTCTCTTAATAAGCTGCCATATTGGATAACTGTAGCATGTCAAATGAATTTTGGTCACAAATGTCAATTGAAATAAAGAAGGGTATTTAATCTTCCTGGACTGTCAAGTTTGTTTTTCAATATGGATCATCGTTCTTCTTCTTCATAAGCTCCACAGCCTGTTACAGGGCAAGGCTGTCTCTCAAAGTTTCCTCCACCTGACCACATTCGGTGCAGTAGCCTTCCATCATTTTAATCCAATTAACCTTAAATCTTGCTCGACATCGTTATCTTTTTGGTTGGAAGTGCATCATCATATCTAAACACATAGCCCAGCCATCGGATACAAGATACCTTTACGATTCTCACAGTATCAGTTTCACCATATCTCCATTATTTCTGATACAGTTCAGGATTATAGAGAAGCCTACATATGCCATTTTGTTGTATGGATCATTATTCTACACAATCAAAATTCCTGTCGTTTGTTGCCGATTAACATCTGTGAAATGCAATATTTCTACATCTATGCTCTCAGTGTTTCTACATCATTACATCTATGTTTGCTTAATGATATATATATATATATTATATGTGTGTGTTTATTTAAATAATTACTTTATATATATTTTCATTCTCCTTCTAGATGTATCAATCTACTCAATTATTGAATATCAGTCAGGTTTGTAATTTCTATCAATATTCAAAACCTTTTTGGTTTCCTAATTGTTTTTTTAACATGTAAATCTGTTTTACATTTACATTAATGTTTATGATTTAGGTGAAAGAAACAATGGAATTTTTTCACAACTGGTTTACTGGAAAAAGAACGTTAAATCCCAATTTGTATAAAAAATATGAAAAATGTGTAAAGCCAGTTGGTATATTCTTAGCAATTCTGTCAAATTCTTTACTGAGTCTTTTATTAAATGAAGATTCAAAAGGTGTACAAAGTAAGTAAATTTCATTTGTGATCTATATTAATGCACCACTGACAGTATATAAGTGACATTTTTGAATTTATAACTTAATAAGTGTTTTACATTGTTGCATTATATAATTCATGTCTCTTAATATTTCAGTGATTTGTTAGAATTAATTTGTATTTCGTTATTTTTTTTCTGCTGATAATTACTTTTTTTAACAATTGGATGTATTTATTTTTTAATTATTTACATAAATATATATATTAATCAGATTTTAAGAGTTAAAGAAATTAATTTATATTAAAATATGTATTTTTCATGTATGTTGTTGCTTTATTACCAGGGTTGGGTTTCTTCCAGAAGAAATTTGTTTCTTTCAGGACAGTGGAAAGCAAAAAAGGGAAAAAGAAAATATGAAAAGATTCAGATTTTAACATTTCACTGGAGGGCTTGTTAATATTTTTTATGCTTTCATTGAGCTTGCAGTTTATCTATCTGTTCTTGAACTCACTCCTGCTGATCAAGCTTTTTTTTTTCTTTTGAGCTTTATTATTAAACATCACTTTCTTCGCAATTATGCCACGTAAAATTCAATGGCTAACCCCCAAAATGTTTAATCTGTAGAGCTCTCTATACAGTGTCAAGTGTTGCCATACCTTTTTTAGACCAGAAGGGTTATTCTCAAACCATACTTTTGTATCAAATCACTTTTGTTGTTTGCTTCATTTTTCAAATAACTAGCTGCTGGCACAGCCAGCTATAAATATAACAAATGGTTTCTGTAAAAAAAAGAAAATATGTATGTAATGCTCTTAATAAATCTAGCTGGGGTAATTTCACAGGTCCAGCTGTTAATTTATAAAAGAGATAAAGAACCATGTTTATTGCTTATTGTGAACTGCATTGTGTATTTGTGATTAAAATTCCATAGGATTTGTATATATATTTTTTTCTTTTTTAAATTTATCTCTTCAAAATTGCATAATTAGTTATTGTGTACAATAGCATTAAATGTTCGGTTTTGGTACTTTGTGTTTATGATGATGTAGATTAAACTTCATAATTTTATTTTATTTTTGATTCAGTTTGTTTCATATTCCTGCTAAAGAGTGTTTATTTTGCTATTTTTGTTACTGATGTGTATTGAAATTCAATTTCAGAATCTATTTAAAAAATTCACTGAGATTGAAAGCAAATCTCATAGCAATTACACAAAGATATATACACGCACATATAGATCAATGAAATACAAAGCGAAAAGCATTTCAAAACCTAATCCAGTTGCATGATGAAAGCAGCAGTAAGTGGTGATAATAATGCAAAATAAATTAAAATAGTAATAATGCAAAATAAAGTATGTGTTTAATGTTAAGTGCGGAATAAACTCATGTTCAATTCAGAATAAACTATATACAAAAAAATAGAAACCAGAAACAGAGTGGCAAACTGCATGAAAGGTGCAAAAAATGCCTAAACCAAAAATGGGGGGGGGGAAAGAAAATTGCATCTTTTGCTGAATCATAATCAAAGGTTGTTTCAACAAAAAAAGGAAATAAACAAGAATATTTCTGAACCAATAAAGACGTAAATTAAAGCTTAACACTTAAAATAATCTCAGAAAATCAATCAAAGTTGTGTCTTTATCGGTCCAGTCTCTACAGGCTGTAGTAAGTAGTGCAAAATATTGTAAAATTTTAGAAGCTTAAAAATGAAAAATATTTATATTTAGCGAGCCAAGTAAAAAAAGAAATAAATAAAATAAATAAAAAAAAAGTGAATATAAACAATTTGATGCATGAAAAAGTAACATTAGAAAATTTTGAAACCATAAAGGCTAGAATAATATTTTTTTTAAAATTATAATATCAAAATCATAAACAAGCAAAAAAGCATAAAACTGTACTAATAATTAGTTTCAGTGTAATTAGTGTAATTTCCAAAAAATAAAATGTGTAAAACAGAAGCAATCCAATGTGCAAAAAATAATAACAAATGAAAATTTGATATAAAAATATAATATAAAAAATATAATATAAAAAATAAAAGTAGAGTTAGGTCTTAAAATCTGTAACATTAAAAAAAAAAAAAAAATATGCTAAGCCTAAAATGTGCCTTGTAATGTTAAATATGGTGTCGTAAAAATGAACACTTTGTAAAAGGGAAAAACATCAAATTAACTGGATTATTAATCCTAAGAGGGCTGATAGTTTACCAGGTAATTAAAGTAATCTCCTTCAGAAGGTGATTGGAATATACTGTGAGCTGAATTTCTACTAGTAATTTAATAAAAATGTATTTCCTGTTATCAAATTCAAGTGTTTCCTGTTATCAGTCTCAAGTTTTAAAATTTTCTGTGAATCCAATTGACAATTGAAGCTTCGGTTCATGAACTTTATCCATTCTGCAAGCTCAAGTTTTAAACTTTTCTATGAATCCAATTGACAATTGAAGCTTCGGTTCATGAACTTTATCCATTCTGCAAGATACTTCATCGTTCGGAATATAATAAACCAAAAGCACTTTTTCCATAGAAATTAATGCAAAGTAAATTAATCTATTCCCAGGTCCCAAATTTTTGCTTATAATATTTTGTATTTAAAATTCATAATTCAAAACCAAAAGACTTCATTAAATCTAACATATACACAATATTTAACACAATACTAAATATATAAAAGCTAGGAAAACATGAATTAACTTTTACCATATTTCTGTGAAGGAAATTTGATGGTGTAAGTAAAGTAATGGAGAAGAAACCAAAGGTACAAAATATTACTGTTTGAAAGGGAAATCCTATTCCATAAAAATGTCAGGTAATTGCTGACTTTTGAGGTTTTTTTTCTTATGTCTTTCCCTTAACATTGCTCGCTTCTGCTTTAGAATCACCAAACGATTGTTTCATTGTTTCATTAAAAATATATCTACAGTGATTTGTTATTGTATTTTTTTAAATGTTCCTAAGACAAAAAATGGCAGTGGCATTGCAAATAATGAAACTTTGCACCTTACCCCATTTTGCACAAATTTCACAGACCAGATAGCTGGAAACATTTTACCATCCATCGCTTTTTCTAAAAGTTTTTCATCCACTGCATTAACTGCATTCAATACAAATGGCAGTTCAAAAGTGAAACAACCTTGTTCCATTCCAGATCATAACTCTCTTGTTCGAAATTCTACATGTAAAGCAGTGTTCCTACATCAGTACTTCATTCAAAACTAAAAGATAAAATCTTTATTCATGCACTATGTACAAGTTAGTAATCAAATAAATCCACATACATGATATCTATAAAAAAATATATATGGCTGAGTATGCCATTCCCATCTGGTGTCTAGGATCTATCTGTCCTTCCTTTTTTCAGAGGTACTATGATTGATGTACAACATCATATTTCTTTATACTCTCCACCTGAACTCATGGAGCTCACACAGTGAAGGAGAATAATAAGTATGTCTAAATAAATGGAAATACTTACAATCACTTACTGTTACAAATTAAAAAAAAAAAAAAAAAAAAAAAAAAAAAAAAACACTTTGAATATGTACTAAAATAAAAAATAATACGAATTAATCAATTAAACAGTGAAATTATTAAAGAATCTATGAGTTAAAAAATTATTATGGTTAAATGCTGGAACAAAGTTATTAGTTTCTAAAGTATGTTCGTAACTTCTAATGAATATAGGAATTGTATAGGTTTCTTCAACTGTCCTTTATTTTAATTAAACACAAACGAACATGTTGATATCATCCTCTGTACAACTCTACTATCACACTATGTTCCTTTAAAAGTTTGGACTTTTATAGAAAGTTTGTTTCTGAATTTTAAAAACTCTTATTTTTGATGAAAGTTTTAAATGTTTCGGGGAGAGGAGAGTGTCCAATAACCCATAAAATAAGATACTTGTGAATAGGTCTAGTTAAAGGGGAATTACTTTGCATTTTAAACGTTGTGCAATTTTATTACTAAACTTGATAGACAAAAGTGCATACTGAGCTCGCAGGCAACAAAAATTGTTTGAAAAGTTCCATTGTTCAGAATTATTATCAGATCTACTACCCATCCATAAGCTTTCAGACAACCATCAGAAAAACCATGGAATTGTATTTCATATCTGCATCTAATATTCCCTCTAAATAGTACTGGTAAATCCTGAGGTGGTTCAACTCTTCAGTTTCTTCATACCAGGTTTTCCATTTACAACTAAGAGGAGGTTATCCCAACTGATTTCAGCAGACCAGTTTTCTTGAATCAAACATTTTATACTTATAATGAAAAGCTTGTAGAATGGGACAGGATCAAAAATACAGCTTGCAGTTTGCACTAGAAAACGTTTGGAAGTTAATTGGCAAAGAGATGAAATTTTAAATGCTGAGTGTCAGAATAAAAATTATTACTATCTGTATTCCAGGAAATTCCTAATACTTTGGTTGGGACAGATTCAGGTGATTCTTAATCCAAAATATTACTGATGCCATATGTCTTATTAAGTTCTTTTGAATTAGTATGCCACTTATATAGTGACATCTTAGCTGCATTGAAAATGCTCATGCTTTCTAAATTGGTTTTCAGCACAAAATTTTGTTGGCCACCGATAGTGTCATCAACATAAAAGCAGTTTTTAAGAGTTCTATTTTAGAATATGTTTTTGAATATTTCTGAAGGTGATGTTTATTGGTAGCAGCAAGCAGAAAGGAATTAGATTTTACTCCGAACAAAACTCTTAAATCTAAAAGTTTTCAAATTTTCGTTACTACCTTAATCTTTCCAAAAGAACTGTGTAAGGTCTCTATCTTTGTTATTTAACTCTATCTGCAAAAAGGCTTCTGTAATGTCATCCTTAAAGGTCATCAAATTTTGCCTAAACTTTAATAGTAAATAAAAAGTATCAAGATATAAGTTCAGGCCAGTATGTAAACAATTGTGTAAAGAAAGTCTATTTGGTTTATGAGCTGGGGCATAGTAAACTATTCTCAATCTACTTGTTGTTCACTCATCTCTTTTGACTACCCTGTGAGGTAAATAAAATATGATCTTATCATTTCGATTGTCTTCTTGAACTGGTTCAATAATATTTTTTAACTTGTAAGCTTTTAAAATCTTTTTACTTTGAACAAACAAAGGGTTGCTAGTTTTAAATTTGTATTTAATTTCATAACTCTTTCAAGTGCAACATCCGTGTTGTATTCCAGTAAATGCTTTGAGTTTGATTTCCACAACAATTTTACTTGGTATCTACGTGTTCTTGATATTATATTTGAAAGATTTTTAATTTCTAAATCAACAGTTTTGAGTATCACTTTCTAACCTATGTTTCCTAACTTCCAAAACTTTTGTAATTGATCAGATACCAAGTTTTCATATACTGTTGTATCAATTTTGCCATTTCTTTATAATAGTCAACTGATTGTAAATTTTGCAAAATTCTGTTTTTAGCAAAATTTAAATCTGAATGGGGGGAGATAAATAGTATTGGAGATACTTTGTTTCTAGTAGTTCAACGTCTATACTAAGATTGTGATGTCTGATATTTTCTAGTTTCGCTTGAGATTTGTTTTCAAGTGCAATTTGATCTCCAAATGAATAAATAAAGAGATTGTTTTCTAATAATCAGATGATTTATTTTACTGGATACATTTTTATTTATGAAGGTTCTCACTGCGCCATTATCAAAAAGAATTTTTGCATTTTTCATTATCCTGAATCGAAAGAAAAGCAATATGTAATAAAATTTTATTAGATCCATTTTTGTTGGGAGTAAATGATGAAACTCAGAAATAACATTTGAAGCTGACATTTTCTTTTCAATTTTATCATTATCATCTCTCTAATGAAATGAATAACATATCTCTTTCGAATGTTTATTATTACAAAACCTGCATTTTACTTTTTGCTTGCAGTCCTTAATTCTGTGCTATCTATGCAGACACAAAAAGCATCTGCCTTGATTTTTTCAGCAGCTCTTTTTTCTTTTCCAAACTTAAAATTTCATAGTCTGCTGACTTATGACTTGCCTTCTGAAAGAGTCATTGAGAATCAATTAATGTTGGTAAAAATTCAGCTGCCAACAGCTTATTTTCTGATGGGAAGGTTTTGGTTTGAAAGCTAGTGGTACTGTGGGGGAGGGGCTTTTCTTATTATGATAACTTATCTTTTGAATAATAATGGATAGAAGCTGCATGTTCCCTACTAAGTATTTTGTTTCTCAGAAAACCTTTTAAGTCACAATTTTCAACTTTTATTTTTTGGCTGTAATCAACAGTGAATTCATTTGGAAGCAGTTTCAAAATTTAAAATGTTAAAATACTTCCATTGGAATTGAGTTTTACTTTTAATACTTTAAGCTGTGTTATCTGCTCTTTGGTATGGTTAGAAAGTTTCCTTAGCTCATTTACATGATTAGTATTTCCAACAGGGAAAATATTTAAGAGTTATCCTAAATGTGGATTAATTAAGATGTTCATTTGTCCATATCTGGAATGCAGTAGATCAAGAGCAGCTTCATAATTATTTTCCGTAACAACGAAACCAAAAATAGCTTTGGTGGCCAAGCCAGCAAGAAAGCTTGGATTTGTATGAAGTACACTGACCTATAAATTCTAACCAATTTGCAGGATCACTATAAAATTTATTTATATTCAATTTAGTAACATAAAATTAGGCAAAACAACAGCCTTGTGTTTGGCATGGTTTTTAGTAAATACTCTGTCGGTTTCAAGGGCGAACAGGTAAAGATGTCTCTTTATCAGGAATAAAAAAATCTGCAGACATTTGCAGATTTCTTGTCCTACTCTTACCTTTTCAGATGTATATCGAATAGGATTCCTTTAAAATAATTGTCCAATAATCATTAAATTATTTCTTCATAATCTTATTTCTTTTCTCCCAGGACCCACCATAAAACAAAAGGCTGTTCTAAAATGAAACAGATTGCTCGATTCCAAATTGTAACTTTCTTATTCCAAATTTTTCGTGTAAATAGTCTTGCTACATCAATACTTAATTCAGAACTTAGTTAAGATAAAATATTTATTCATACACTATACAGTTAATAATCAAATGAATCCATATGTATGATATCTATTAATTTTCCATATATATGGTATTTTAAAATCAAATGTCTTAGTATGCCCTTCCTGTTTAGTGTCTAAAATCTATCTAATCTTCCTTCTTTTAGGTGAGGTGCTACGATCAATGTATGATGCCACATTTCTTTATACATATTTTGTCTACTTACTTGATCGTATCTTGAAACATTGTTTTTCGTCTAAGCCATTTTCCATCTGGAAAATTTGTTCATAAACCAAGGTTCCACTGTATATGATATGTGAGGTTTAAATAATTGTTTAGAATTAAGAAACAATTTTGGATATATATTAAGCAAAATAACAATAAGGGATTTATTACCATTTCTACATATTGTTCATATCATCCATTTCTCAGGTTTCTAGTGAAATCTTTTACTTTGAATCGCTTATTAATGTAATTACAGCCTGAATATGTCATTCAGTATAAAGTGTAAACTTTAAATTACAAGTTGTCATGTTAAAAAAAATGAAAATCTGTTCCATGAAATCTTATGTAATCTTTCTGAAAAGACTTTGCATGTATCTCATTATGTACATTTTAATTGTTTGTTACTCCTAAATACATCGTCTGTCAGAAGATTCAGGCACTGTTTCTGCCCTAATGTTTTCTATTTAAAGCAACTTGAAAGTAATTAGTATGAAACCTACTGAATTCAACCATCAAATAAAAGTTTTGAAAGTAAGTGCATATTTAAAATTTGTCTTTTTGGTACTGGTATTGGTGGTATTGTCACAGTTTTTGAATGGAAGTCAAAAGGCATGATGATGTTTTGTTAAATATAGAAGTTTTATAATGAAATCTGTAAAATAATAGAAATAATTGCCTAGCTTGTATACAGATTTTACTGGTGTGTGTGACTCTAGTCAATAAGATATTAAGGCCAGTTCATCATTCTTTAAAGTTATGCTTTTTTGATATATTTGTATGCTAACAATTTATTGTAAATAGTTGGATGATTTTTTTGCCACCATCAATGACTTGTCGAACAAGCGCAGGAGATCAGCATCTATGTCTTCATTCAAGCTTGCTCTACAGCATAAATTCCATAAATTGTAATAATTTTGTAGGATATTGTATAGATTTTTTCATTTAGTCTGAATTTCATGCTGTATTCTTTGTCATAATAGATATCTATGATCTATGGAAAAGTGTGCATGAGTTGTTTTATCCGTGGTTGCATCCAATTGTAAAGGAAGATAATATGGCTTTTCCATGGTCTGATGAGGAAAGTAGTCAAGCAGAATTTATGTTTCGCATGTTTGCAATGTGCATTCGATATTTCCAGGAAAGACTGGTTGGTATGTATAAAATCAGCATATATTTCAGTGTATTTTATTATTAAAAAAAATTATCTTAAAATGTTTAGAATGGTTCTTGTCTTGAAGTTTCTCTTTCACTTTTGATCCTTTGTAATGTAGCATTAAATAACAAATATCAGTTACTTTTTACGTGTAACAGAGTTTGTGTAAAATAATTTCAGAATAAAGTATTACTAAATTTCTACTTTTTTAAAAGAAAAACTGCAGAATCATTTCCATCTAATGTATGCATTAGGTATCTGACGCTAATTATTCAAATGGGAATTTCATGTGTTCATCAGAATTGATACATGAAGTTTACGAATAAAATCAAGATTTGGGTAATTCCTGTTTAAAATTACACGTATCTGTTAAACCTAATAAAATTTCACATCTTTGACAGTTATTGTCTTGAACTTAAGCTTAGAAGTTTAAGAACAAACAACTTAAATCTTTGAAAATAAACAGTGCACTCACATGTAATCTAATGCAGGATCTCTGAATGATTGTTTGATATGTTAATCGTTAGACTGCAAGAACTTTTGGGAGGAATGTCTGAATTCCTGGCAAACTGTTTTCCATGTTCTGTGACTGGTTATATTTGTAACTTTCATAATTTACTGTGGTTGCACATTTCAGGTATGTTATCCTGCCTGTCTTGTCCAGTTGAGATAATTCACATTTAATGCATATTACATTTTTACACAATAATATTATATTACACTTCACATTTTTAGCTAATTTTGGCTTTCACCTGCTGGTTTAACTACTATTTTTCAACATACATTCTATCAAACACAAATTTGATTACATGCAAAAAATTATGCTGGACAGTGAAAGACTGGCAATAAATATTTATTTCATTTTCATAAATATTTCAAATATTTCACCACTGTATGGCAATGGGCATCTGCAGATTTTATAATTTATCAAGAGATATTATGTCTCAGTGAATACCACTTTATTGTACTTCTCATTTGCCTGTAATTTTGAACATCATGTATCTGATCAAGAGTGTCCAGATACTTTTAGAGTAGAGTTATACTGTGCATATGTGAATGTGTGGTTAAAATTACTGTGAAGTTGAAACCTTTTGGGCAGTGGCTTATATTTTGGTATGATGGAATATTTATTGGAATACTTTTTTTTGCAGAAAAATAGTATTCAGTTCTTTCACTAATTTTGAGTAATGTAGGCTGGCTCGTATACAGGGTTGCCAACTATTTTTTTGGGGGGGGAAGGACAGTCCTTTAATCACCTTTTCTGTCCTTGCCCTATTTCGAGTGTAGGGGGGGGAATGCTGAATGTCCTTTATTTTGAAATTAACCCTCTAAACAGGTATAATTACTTATTTTAGTGTATATTTTTATAAACATACATTCATTGAGATGACATTTACATCATTAAAGAATGTAAGAAAGAAAAATATCTTGAGAGTGAAAAGCTTTTGTGGCTCAATGGTGACATCTGATGTTCTCTTAAGGTTTCTGTGTTTTATTAAGCACAGGCTTTTATCTAAATACTCTCATCGAGTTTCTTCTCATTTATCTAGCAATATTGTATTTAATGATCTTTGTTCAATTAGCAGCATGGTCTGTATATGTACTGCACATTACATTGTGTGTGTAATGAAATTTGTGTTCTTTCATCTATTCAAAGTTCTAGCTCTTTGAACTACATTACTTTAGATGTTTTTTGTTCGCATAAGCAAGGTTTCTCCCATTCTTTCATCAACTGTCATTTCCCATCCTTTTTTGTTTTCAGTAGCTCAAGATTTTATAAATTCAGACTGTCCATTGAGGTGCAAATTTAGTAATGGTAGAAAATGCCAAGACAGTCTAGTGACCCTTAGTATAAAAGTCCAAAATCATTGCTTAACAGTCACTTTGTCTTTCCTGTCAGTCTCCATGTCAAATGGGCTTTGTTTGCATTTGTTTGGTTCATTCTAAAGTATATACTGGTATTTCTAAAGTATGCCTGGCTATGTATAATATTCATTATTTTTATTTGTTGCTCTTTTGTTAAGCTATTGTATGTATACTTTTTGTGTTCAACATATCATATTTTATTCATTGTTGTTATTCCCATAAATAAGTTTATAGAATCGATCAGGAAAAAGAACATATGATTATATTTATAGAACAAAAACTGAGGCAAAGAATATGAACCTTAAGTATTCTTACCATTCATAGTCTTTGCCTCATAAACTAAATGTCCGCAAGAAACAAAGTGTACTGTTTGTCAAAGGGTTTTTAAAATTGGATATTTCTGTGTTTTAACAATAAGATGGCATTAAATTCAGATTGTCATAAAAATAAAAGCAATGCATTGTCCTCCAGTTCTTGAATTGGCAAGTTTATTATCAACGCAATTTCTAAAGAAGAAAATGCAATAGTTGCCTTGTAAATAGCTCAGGTACACCATGTAGTAAGTACCATCATTCCTGTGACTCATTTGACTGCTGTTTGAAATTAAATAAAAACATTTACTGAGTTTCCAAAGTAGCTGCAAAAATATCTTACAGTAAAACAAAATTTGTTACAAGTAATAAACAAAAACAAAAGCAGTTATCACAAGTATGTTTGGCAAGAAGGTATTAGGAGCAATTTTGAACAAATTAAAATAATTATGTCCGACCTCTATATTTTCATCTTCATATTTATGCTTCTTCCCCCCCCCCGAAAAAAAAATGTGACAATACTTCCAGGATGTGATCAATATTTTAATATGGAATTTGGTTCAGCAAACTTTATAGCTGAGTTTTCTTAGAATGCATATGTGCTGAAATTTTAATTTGGTGATAATGAGAGTTTTAGCATAGTATGAAACCTGGTTCCTTACCAAAATCATATGAAAGCAAGTTATGTCAATTTATAACATGTGAGGAATAAACATAACATAAATTAGATGGGAGTTGAATAACGGGTGATGAACTTGATTGGTATGTTCACAGGGAGTTGGCAATAACAGTTCTGTGTGATACTTCATATAAATGCTGTCTGGAACATTCATCTGGGTTCCTGTATTCATTATAATCTTTGACATATCCTTTCCAAATGAGATCAGATCGCCATAACCACACTGAAGAGAATTACGGCTACTGGCCACTTCGAGTGTCATTTCTCTCTCTCTCACACACACTGAAAAATTGAGAATGATACCTTCTTAGCTTCTGCTGTGAGATTATATAGTGTTGAGCTTTATGCAACTTAAGCGCTGGGCAGCCGTAAGGGAGATATTCAGATTTCCAACGATATCAATATTCCAGTGTTTGAAAAATACCATTAACAATATGCAATTAGAATGGGCTAGAATTTCTTGTTATAGTGCAGATAATACGAGTTCTGATTTTGGAATAAGGCATGAAATTCAGATTTCCAACAATATGAATATTCCAGTGTTTGAAAAATACTATGAACAATTTGCAATTAGAATGGACTAGAATTTCTTGTTATAGTGCAGATAATACAAGTTATAATTTTGGAATAAGGCATTCTTTATATACTAACATACATTAAATGAAGGCTAATTATGATGCTCACACTGAACATAATTCAGCAAAATGTGCCATAGGAAACTTGAATGATGTATGGCCATTTTTCAATGTCAGCAAACAGGCCTGAGACACTTAAAGGACGTTAAACTTTTACTTGTAGAAATTCTGATAGATTCTCAGACATGTGCATACTAGCTGGCTTTCTTTGAAGCCATGCATTAAAAGAATTTTTAATTTCATGGAAAACATTAAATTCTTACCTCTTAAGCAGAACAAATCATTGTTCTAAACAGGTATTCGGACTGTTTTTAACTGATGATGGTTTTACAGAAGTTACGCTGATAATTGAAATATATTTATTATCCTTGCTACATTTGATAATGGTATTTAGTTTGCTACTGAAGAATTGGAAGAGAATGAAATTTCTGGTGCGGATGTTTTCAATGTTTGTCAACTTCTTTAGAAATAAGCTTAAATCTCAATATGATAAGGAATTTTTTTAGGCTTTCAAATTCATTAATATTTGAAAAGAATTAGATAATGCAGAATCTCAAAAGATTACTAAGATTTTTAAATTTCTTCCTTCACAAATAGCTTATGTAGAATACTTTGATAAAAATTTCACATTTGTCATATTATCAATTCTAAGTGTGTGAACCCCTTAACTGGTGAATCTTTTCATCTGTAATGGTTTTACAAAAAGGGTATTTTTAAAGACACATAATTAAGCAACATATTTTACAATATAAAAATGTGATATTTATTTTGTAGCTTTCATAATTAATGTTTTTAAATATTTTTTTATTTTACCATTTTAAAACATAATTTCCCTAAATGTTTGCTTTTCGTAATCACTCTCTACATGTAATGGAAACAAGTAATGTACTGAGACAACATCACATAATGGGCAGGAATAACGAGTTTCCTTTTTGATTTTCTTTCCATTCTCATTTATTATAAAAAATCAAACTACACATTTTCTTGCAGGTCTAAGTTTCTTATCTGTGGGAGGCAGTAATTTTTGTCTTTCTGTCAGTCTTAGAGGACAAAGTTCAGAACCTGGTCATCCACATTTGAAATTTATTCTAGAATAGTATTTCTCAATAAGGTTGTCAATAAAATCAATTCTGAACTTTAATTGTGTGCCATTTCCTCCTTTTTTTATGTAGACAACTTATGAGTTCTATATTGCAATATCAGAAATATGAAAAAAATGTCCTTTGTAATGTTTTCCCCTCATTTTGTGATAATTTCATGCAGTATACTCCATTCGTAGGATTATTATAATCCATTACAAGTTTTAAGTTTTTTGTTGTTGTTGTTTCTTAGCAGACTTGAATTTGCACTATTTGAGTATATGAATTATAGGCAATAATGAAACTTTTTTTTTAATTCATCCATTTCATTACCATAACTTTTCCTCTCTGAAAGATATGATTTCTCCTTTTTTCAGTTTTCTTTTCAGTACTTCCTTTTGTACTTCTTGTCTGTTGATGTTTAGTATTAAAAAAGGTATGTAATTAGAATGTCTCTTGCTCCACTATTGATCAATTCCAGGTTTCTTTACAATTCTTTAAAGTATATTTAGAGCAAAAAATATATGTATCTCTTATAAATTTGTTTCATCCCAAAATTTAGTGTGCTTTTATTTGTCTCTTCAATAACTTTATCGATAAGAAATGCATCAGTGAATGTCTCATAAAATTGTGAAATGTCTGAAATATTATCAGCTTGCATGTGTACAGGTGGAATACTAGTAAAATTAAACCAAGGGCATGGAATTGGAGGATTTTTCACATCAATTTCAGTAAAATTTCTAACACAAATCTTCATCAGCGTTGAGCTGACTGTACGAGTCATATGAAGAGGAATCCAGGCAGCCAAAAAACATCTCTGAATCTGTATTAGAATTTAGTTCATCCTCTACCAATAAAGTATTTTTATCACATTATTCCATAATTCATTAAAGAAAAATGCTCAAGTAAGACGGGTTTGATTCAAAAGCCTGACAACAGACCAAAAGTTTCACGAGGCAGGAAAAATTACAGTTTAACAAAGAAAAAAATTAGCAACACCTTTGGCATAATATGGACAAGTTGTGCCAACTATTGAAATATATTGAAACTAAATAGTTTATTTACATAAGTATTAAAAATAATGGCAAAATTTAAAAAAAAATAGTTAATTAAAAAAAAAAACGGAAACTCAAAATATCGATTCCCGTATGGGCAGACTAGTTGGTCCAACTTTGAGTAGCCTGTATACCGTATTGGCAAATCTGTAAAAAATCATAAGGAGTCGAATAATGCATTTCTGACAAATCAGAAATTTTTGAAGTTTTTGAGATTCAAAGCTAAAAGAAAGCTGAATTTAAATATAGATGACATTTTTTGATCAAACAACGTTAATTCTCCCCCCAAATAAATTAGTTCTGAACATTTTATAAGATCCAGCACATCATGTAGCAAATGGCACATAATGTTAGGAAGTGTGGATTATAAATGTATGCATATTTTAAAAACAGTTCATACACTTTTTCTGTTCCTGCAAAATTAGCATATTGTGAAAGAATTTTGTTCACCTATCACTATCCTCATCTGTACATACCTTGGACTTTCAGTTTATGTACAAAGATTTGTCACGTCACTTAACAGATTGCTATTATTCCAGGCTCCAGTAACAGCTTGCTTTACTTCATATTAAATGATACTTTGCGTTAACTGTGCATGTATTGACCTGTTAAACTCCAGTGTTGCAATTCCCAGTGAATTGTCATTGCACTGACATTATGTCCAGATGTACTGCAGAACTTTTCATGAATGTTTTCACCTTACTCCACATAAATTTGTTTCACTTACCTACAAAGAATTCTGCTGCTCCTGTCTGTCAAACTACATGATCAACCTGAACTTGATTGAAAAAGTATTAACTTCTGAAGCTAGCTTTGCAATTTTAATGAAATTTTAATTGGCGACACTAAAAATACTTATTTTTGAGAATGCCATAAAACAGAAAATAAAATTATATTTTTTAACAAAAAAATAATTTTTGATTAGAGATATACTTTCTCCTGACAGAAAGTAGTGATGCACTTCTGTAAGGTATGAGATCAGGGAGAATACTAAGAATCTATTGACATATGCTACTTCTACATCTAGAAGATGCTTCTCAGAATGTCTCAGGTATACTCTGTGAGGTTCATATCTGGTGAACATGTGAAAGACAATCCACTCATGTTTCTGTCATCTAAAAAGAAATTGTCCATAATTTAAGCACAGTATAGCCTGCAGTTATTGTCCACAAAAAAATTTTTGTATTTGATTGCTGCATTATAAGGAAAGAAGAAAGTGTCTGAAAATCGTATTCATTTGTTACTGAGCAATGTTTCATTTCTGATAATGATGCCAGTGTGTGATCATTGATAAAGATGTTAGCTCATAATTCAGTTTTCTCCAACATCAGTCGCTTTCTAGCCTAAATAATAAGCTTTTACAAGTCATTTGTTTCTTTCAATTTATCAGGATGAACAGTGAAATGTGTTTTGTCTTAAAAAGCTTTGTTGTGTACATTTTTTCTTCAATTCACGTGCACTTCTACTTACCTGTTTTGAGCAGTATGATAGTGTTCTGTTGTGAAGTGTGCGGGTAAGTTTGTGTGGAGCCAGTTTCAAGCAATTTGGGATAAAATACTTGCACTAAGAATCTGAGAAGTTTATGCTGCATATGAGTGATATTAATGCACTCTTAAGTTCCACTCATGCATCACACACCTTAGTCTGCATTACAAACTATAGTGTAGCTGTTAGAGATAAAAATTGGTATTTGCTAAATTGCCTTCTAATCATTTCCCCCCTTTGATATGAACAGTTTATGTCATTTTTCAAATCAAAATTATGGTATCCTGTAATTCTTATGAGCAGTTTATATTGAACGTAATAGTTGTCTTTAGACAATCAAAGTTCTAATTTTAATTGAAAATATATGTAATATTGATTTTCTTATTGCTAGGTCTTGAACTTTATGGAAAACATAAATTGTAGCACTGATTTTTAAGTAATATAATAATTGTTTCAGATGTAATACTTAAAAATTATTAATGTACTTACTCTAATGTGTTTAAGTGCTTTAAGTATTTGAAACTTAAAGCTCAAGGAAGTTTTGTTGCTTTTAGGTGCATTAAAATTTTTTAATTAAGTTTTTTTTATAACACTATCATTTATTGTGAATTATGACATATTCTGATATGCATATGTCTAATATTATTACATTGCTCAGTTAATAAATTTAGATAAAAATATTATGAAATAAATTAAAAATTTTTTTTTAATATTTTGATTACAGAACAGAACTGTGAAAGGTGTTTGTTGTCTTACTTATGGGAATTTTACATTGAAGCCTATGTGTCACATGGTTTGCGACATTATTTAGTTTCAGTATGCCACACTGAATTCCTTGATTTACCTTGGCATCACTTTCACCCTAACTCTGAGGATATTGAGGGAATGTGTAAAGTGAGTGAATTTTTTAAAACATTTGCATATTAAAATCATTACAATTGCATTTAAAAAAACCTTGTTAACCCACATTTTCAGTCGACCTCTTTTGCCTGTTTTAGCAGTTGTTTTGTCATAGTTTATGCTTTGAGGTGAGTCATTGTCAGATTTTTGATAAAAATGCTTTTGCATGCTAGAAAAGAAGAATGAATGAGAGAAAAGGAAGAACCCATGAGAAAAGGGGAGGAAAGATATCAATTTGGTAATTTAGAAGTACAGTCAGGTCCCGAAAATCTACTGACCTGAAATCTCTCAAATTATAAACATTGAGTTTATAGGTTCAGGAAACCACAATAAGAAGAAGAGAATACTGAGAAAAAGATAAATACTTACCAAATAATGACATCATAATGGAAATAATCATTGACAATATGGTAAAAGGTCCCCCCCTTCCAATCTGCATAGAGGTTAAGAAGCAGACGACTTCACTCAGCAGGTTCTCTTTCAAGTCCATGTGGTTGTATTTCCTGAGCTTTGTTATTTCACAAAACTGTTTTGTTGTTTTATCCAGATTATTTGTAGATAAAATTAAAATATTTTAAATTTCAGAGCTTCTTAATACAATGGCAAGTAAGAAATTTGCTTGTGCTTGCAGCATTGAAAAGAGTAAACATGTTGCATTGAAGATAAAGCAAAAAGTGAACATTTTGCAAAAGATGGAGGTAAGGTGCTACTCCTTGGCTTGTAGCAGAATTGTACAGAACTGTAAGATGGATTGTGTATGATATATACTGAAAAATAAAGAAAAGCTGTTGAAATATTACAGCAATAGTGATTCTAACACCGGAATCTGAAACCGAAAATCTTTGCATGAAGCAAAATTGGCAAATTTTGAAGGTGTCTGGTATGAGTTATTCCAGCAGTGACGAAGTAATGGGGTACCAATTTCAATACCACTTATGAGAGAAAAGGAAAAACAGAGTAACACTGATTTGAAGAAGAGACAGACAATTTCAGTTATGGTTGGTCAAGCAGATTTAAGTAAAGATACAGTATACATTATCTGAAAGCCTGTGGAAAAAAACTTTTAGTAGATAAAGATGCTGCAAAAGAATTTTTTGTTGAATTTTCTGTGCTTATATCAGAAGAAATCTTAGCCCAGAACAAATTTTTAATGTGGACGATGCTGTACTTTTTTGGTGATGTTTGCCAAGAAAGACATTTATGACAAACAAAGGGTAGCATCAGGGGTGAAATGAGCTAAAAACTGCTGTTTTAATATGTAGCAGCAGCTGAAACTTACAAATGTAAACCAATGGTAGTGGGTAAGAGCACCAATTCTGAAAGAAGTAAGATTATTACCCATGATTTGCAGGAATAATAAAAATTCCTAGTTCACAAAACAGCTTTTGATTGAATGGTTCATGGAGCATTTTGGTTAAAGAAGCTAGAAGGCATTGTAAGAGTATGGAGTTACTATCAAATTGCAAATTTACTGTTGTTAGACAACTGCTCTGCACATTCAAATGCAACCCTTTTAATGTATGATAGTATCGTGGCCCTTTTTTTGTCCCCAAATACTACATCATTGGTCCAACCGATGAATCACAGCATAATACACAGTATTAAATTCCACTACAAATCGGAGTTCTGGAAAAAAAAAAAATTCTTTCAAGAGACCATTCTGTTCACTTAGTGATTATATATATAAAATCATCAGCAAAACACTGTACCTATTTGTTAGCAGAATATTGGAATTCTATTTCCCAAGGAATATTAGCGAATGGCTACCGTAATGTATGGCCATCTTCTCCATTTATTGAAACTGAGCAAGATGACAGTGAATGTTCTGGTATTAGGGGTCAGTGCAGCAAAAGTTAAAGCAAGAGAATTGCTTCTGTATTTGAAAGAAAAAACAAAGAGGAAGTTTTGCAAGATGTTAAATTGATGACTTGTCATGATGAGCCAACACTGGCATATCAGATGACTGATGATGAAATTATTGGCTCTGTTTTGAACTTGCCACAGCAAGAAAATGATTCTGACACTGACACAGGTAGTGAATTTGATAGGAGTGAGAAAATATCTGTTAATGAAGGGGCAAAATACCTAAAATTTTTAGAACAACAAAGCTGTGTCACAGAGCAAGAGACTCTATATAATTTATAAAAAAATGCTTACTCTGGAGCATGCTAAAATTTTAAAACAAACCTCAATCAGAAAAATTTTAGAAACACATAAAAAAAAAGTTGAAGTGTTATTAATTGTCTTTATTACATATGTCCTTAATGTTTGTGTATGTCCTTAATATTCCTATTTATTTTGCACTTTTAGACTAAATATTATTATTTGTCTTTTCTCTCTCCTGAAATCCACAGAATCCTAAAATCTGCACAGTCTCTGGTTTCAAGCATTGCAGATGTCTGGTATTCCGTTGTACTGTCATTTATTATTCTAGTGCCTATATTGAATACTTTCTTGTATTGCTTTTTATTTCCAATTAAAATGAAAATGGTAAAAATTATAAAATTACTTAAGCAAAGTTGCCCAAAGTATACCCTAGGAAATAAAGTAGATAAATGGCAGTTTTAGATATATAGGAAGATAGAACTCTAATGCACTTTCCATTCATATTATATGTTTATAAAATCTATTGATTTCTTCATATGAATGCATACATAGAATATGCAATGCTTTTTAATCAAATATTAATTCCACTTTTCAGGTTCTTAAGAGTGACATAAAAGAGAGTAAAGAATTTTTGGCCAAGATAAGTATGAAAATACCTTGGATAAGAGTTATGGAAAGCATATCAGCAACTAAACCTCCAGGCTATATAGGAAAAACACTTGGAACTTTGGGGAAACTTTTAATTCTGTCAGGGCAAGATGGAACTCTTAATAAAGTAATAATTTTCATTTATCAGTGTATAAACTGTAATTAATAGTTTTGTGCTTAGTAGTGATGCTTTAATAGAAATCCATTCTAACCTCTTTGCTCATTTTTTCCATTTGCATGAATATAATTTTGTTTTTTATGATAAAGTTGAATCTGTTTCCATTGTGTTAAATTTGCTGATGTTCCTCCCAAGTTTATTAGTTCATACATAAAAATTATCTGTATATACTTTATTATATAGTGAATTATAATTCCTTTTTTTTTTTTTTTTTTGTCAGACAGTCTTCAGTGGTTTGTTGTTAATTAAGACTAACCTGGATTTGAAAAAGAGGTTTTTCAGTAAACTGCATGTAGCTGTAGAATTTCAGCTGCTTAGCTAAAAAGGGTTTGCAGGTCCACTTACCTTTAAAAGATAAGGAATCTTGTACTATACAAGTGGTTCTCAAACTTTTTTGTCTCATGAACCCCTTTTACCATTACTAGAAGATCATTCAACCCCTCCAAAACTCAAAAAATGCATATGCAATAGATTATTTTTAATGTGTTTTGTAAATTAAGCAATATATATATAGAAAATGTCAATAAATGCCAAAACTTGAATAAAAGCAGTTTTTTGTTTTCAAATAAATTAAATAAAAATGCAAAATTAAATATTTAACAGCTAAATAAAAATCTATATATTAATTAGTATACAAAACTAAATAATCTACTATATTTAACAGCATACAAATCTAAATAGTATTTAACATCTAATATAAAAAACTGACCACTTCCCTCCCCTTGAGAACCTCTGTACTATACAGTGACCTCAGAAATTCATGGCAAGTTACTTTTGGAGCATAAAGTTGACATTTCAGATTGAATTAAAGCTTGATATTGGAAGAAAATACTCTTTTTCTTTTCTACTTGTATAGAAGTGTGATTGATGCACAAACATGGGTCTTGTTGTAATAACCTGGCTTTCATTTCTTTAATTTTGAATTGTGAATAGCCTCATGTGGTATAAAGTTGGTTGTTGGCCTGAATTAGAAACGGGAAGATACTACTCTTTTTCTTGCCATACTATATGTAAATGTGCCTCATGCACAGTTTAGATAAGACATAAGTCATAATTGCCTAGCTTTTTATTTATTTTAATTTTGAAGTGACAATAGTTTCATATACCCTCTAATTTTAGATGGAACAGTAATGAATGTAGTGCATCTGCCTAATGTTTGTTCTAATTGAAATTAGTGTTAGGGCATTATATTGGAAGTTGAGAAACCTACTAATTATCCAACAGCTTTCATGTTAAACTTTAGCTCCTTTATATCTGTTTTGTAAATTTTAGCTATTTTATCTTTTATTATTTGATCATATACTTTTATTTATTTTCTTATTGTGTATATTTCATTGAAAGATTTCTATCTGATTTGTAAAGAACTCTGTTAGGAAAAGTTATACTTTAAGAGTAAAAAATATTTACCCCAACATTGGGAAATTTTGCCATGAAATATTCTATTGTTTTTTGGTTTAATGTCAGATATACTTCACTCTGGAAACTTAATATAAGTTCCCAGAAAGCCCACCACTGAACAATAACTGCCCATGTCTGGTATTTCACTTCTCTTTGTGTTAGACTAAAAATCAGTTTTTTGTAAAGTAAAAAGCTTCCCCCCCTGTCTTTTTACATTTATACATTTCATTTGTGAGGTTCTTGAAATGTAAACTTGCAAATGCCAGTTATGCATTTCATGCAAATCATTGTATTTGGCTGCAGTTCCAAACCAGTACTTTGGGAATATTTTAATAGTATTTTTGCAGTTATGTAACTTAACATTACAAAATATTAGAGAATCAAACTGTTTTTACAGAATTATGTTTCCTTAATCTTTAAAATATAATTAAAATCTCCTTATATGAATCTGTGAAGACATCAGAAGATTTCTTACTCAAAATGACATCTTTTATGTCCAAATATGTAATTGCCAGAATTCAAGACTATGACATAGATTGGTAATTCTGTGTTATGCTGATAACATATTGTAGTATTGAGTTTAATGGTCGTGTTCTTTTGCAGAAAGAGCTCAAGCAGTGTTTCAACATCATAATTTACAAGAATATATAATTTAGCAGGCATTTGTCTCTTGGAAGCATGTGAATCACATATATAATTATCAGTTTTCTTTCCTGAGTAATGAACACATTCAAAACCTGGTTTTGAAAAACAGCAAAAGACTTAACATCCTTAAGTGTATCTCTGCTACTGAGAGGGGGAGGGGGAATTCATCTACTGTCAAATCTACATATATGTCACTGATGGGCAGATTCATCTTCTCTCAAATTTACTTATATGGCACTGATAAGACCCATTTTGGGTTCTGGCTCAGAGATTTACTTCTGTTCTTCTCCTACCAGTTTGGCTAAATTTGAGCGTGTTCAGTTGAGTGCAGCTGGTCTAATTGCTGGCATACGCAACAGCTGCCTGGCTGAAATAATTTGAATGTGATATATAACTATTGAATTTGAGACGCAAAGCTAAACTGTTAAAATACCCATACTTTAATAAACTATACAGTTATCTTACTCATAGCTATACTTCTTCATGATTGGGTGTCTAATCAAGATTGAAAACAAGCAGCCCTTTTTCTTTGGCCCACCTGATGGGTTTATTATACAGCTGTTGAGTGATACTCACTGATACTAACAATCCATTGGAAGCAAATTTTGCTGTCTGTTTTCACATAGGCCTAATCACTTATACCACAAAAAGATGAATTTATGAGATAATCTTCAGCAGATTCCACTGGAAGCTTTAGATGGCATTCCCTCTAATGCCCATCTTTTCACTGACATCAGTAAAAATGAATGTGGGAATTGCAGTAGTGGAATGTTAATCAGAATACCTATTACCCTTTGAAGTGTACGATATTATTTTTATAATTTTTTAATTAAAAAACTCTAGAAATTGAATAATATTATCCTAGGGACAAATAATATATGAATTAGAAAAAATCCACTCTTGCCCATTGATCTTGTGGGTGGTGGTTCCACTGTGAAACCAGTGTGCGTCTAGGACTTTGAAACTTACTGAGGTAGTAGGGACAAAAAACTTACTTTTTTACCGGCGCAATTCCAATAAACGATGAAATTAGCGAATTTAAAAAAAAAAAAAAAACTGTATTTAAGAATTGCATTATGTATAAATTTTTCACATTATTTTACAAAGTAAATCGTCAGAAAAAATAAACATTTATGCAATTTTTCTATAGCAGTGAAAACATAAGAACCTACATAATAAGGACGTAACCTCAGTGCCCCCCTTTTTTTTAAGTCAGAGAACAGTGTTTTTTGGGTGAAAGCGGGTTTTGTTTTTTGGTACATGCATTAGACCCACATTGCAAGTTTTGCACATGTATCTTGTTCTATCAGGTTTCTCCCTTGTGGTACAAAATATACCGCAGGGATTTGCATTTTATTGGAATATGCTCCCCTCCTTTTTTTTAAGTCAGAGAACAGTGTTTTTTGGGTGAAAGCGGGTTTTGTTTTTTGGTACATGCATTAGACCCACATTGCAAGTTTTGCACATGTATCTTGTTCTATCAGGTTTCTCCCTTGTGGTACAAAATATACCGCAGGGATTTGCATTTTATTGGAATATGCTCAGCGTTATTTAGTTTCTTTTTGTCTGGTATATGAAATTTATGGTTTTTTTTTAATAGGGGGGACTTGGTATTTTTGGCTTTGATACGGATATTTCGTTTTCTATTCATATTTATTTTATTCGGATTTTGTGCCAAATATTTATAAAATATTTTAAATTTAAATAAAACTTTTACGAGATTTCTATTTTTAATTATAGAAAAGTATATTTACATTATATTTAAACCATTTTAAAAAATTTATAAAATCACATTATTAGCATAGGAAGCAAGCATGTTGAGCTCAGAGAAAAATCTCCGGAAATGAAAGACCTTTTCACTGGGCATATCGTTTAGTAATAAAATAACTCTGGGGTTTCAAACCCCCTTATCTATATCCGGGTTAAAATACACATTCCTATTTGAAAAGCAGCAAACACCATTGTGAAGAGCAGTGGTTTCAAGGCGCGACCATTGGCTCCGTGGTCACGTCCTGAAACCACAAAGCAAATTCCATAAATATAAGTAGGTTTTTTATATATGCAATTTAATTATTTCTATCTTGTTTCTGATAAAAATAATGATGTGTGATGAATAACTTTTGAAATTTAAAAGTTGTTTATATTAATAAAAGGAAGTTATTTTGTCTCTTGAAAACAAATTTTAAAAGGCATCTGATTTTAAGTACTAAGACCTAAAAAATGTGCGATTCTGCAGCATTTTGTGTTATTTAGAAGTAAAAGATCAGTAATCAATTGTAATAATCGGTTTTCACTCAACAATTTTGGAAAGAAGAGGAGAAAAATATTCGAAAATTGGTGGTTTCAGGGCACGATCACTGCGCTTCGAAGGGTTAATGCCTTATGGCTGCATAAGAATTTTAATTCTTGTTCAACAACGAGAGAGGATGCCTGTACATTATGTAATGTCACGAGGATGCTGATATGAAAGAAATATTGAGTTCTCTAGCATCGGAGAACTCATCATTTCTTCCGGTGCTGCTGAACGAGTAGGACGGAATGTTTCTGTGATTGAAAGAGCATCCAGAGACTGAGCCGAAGAATTACACAGGATCCAATATGAAGATTATGGATGTCATATTGTGGACAAATGTGAGATAGGATCGTCATCTTATCAGATTCTCTTTGGCTAACAGTATTAGTGCAGCACTGGGAATGCTGTTATATTCACCAGCATCATCTGTCACAGCATGTCACCGTTTATTACCGTCTGGGTTATGGGCATGGCAGCAGCCACTTCTCAAGTTATCTTTAGGATGGCAGCCGCTTACTGATGACTGCAGCAATGAATCAAACGTCATGCATGGCAAGCTAAGTGGTATGACATCGTCCTATTGGATGAATCATCGTTTTCTTTAGATGGAAATAATGAACGGATATGAGACCGTTCCGATGGGATGAGAAATACACAGAAGAGTATATTCGTACCCGACATACTGCACAAACAAGGAAAATTCTGCTATGAAGTACTATTGGATTTACAATAAATTACCTCTCGTGAGAATTCAAGCCATCATAATCAGTTCTTAATATGTCAGTGGCTTTTCACGAGCTACTGTGCACTTCTCTATTTATAATGTCTCCCTGAGGTAATTTTCCAGCAGAACAGTGCCAATTCTCATACTGCGGCCAAAAAATGAGCCTTGTTCAGAAATAACAATGTCCCACTTCTTCACTGGCTGCTCAGATCGATTTATTCTTCATCAGAAATGTGTGGTATATGGACTAACATATGATGTATTATGTCAGTCCTGTAGAAAGTCTTAGCAAAGTTTGGATGCATGTTAATGTAACTTGGGTGGCTCTTTAACATGGCACTACTAAAATTTTGTTAGTTAACGTCACAATGCTTAGAAGGACTATTAGAAAGGAAAGAATCATGTGAGGCTGTTGATACAATTTTTAGACGATTTTGCTTTGCTGTAAAAAATCATCTGTTTGGAAATTCTTTTTTTAAATGCAGCTATATTTTGAAGGTATAAATGATTGTCTGCTATTTGACATTTTGTGTTATTGAGAGGTAAAAGATCAGTAATAAATCATAATAATCGGTTTTCACTAAAAAATTTTGGAAAGAAGAGGAGAAATATATTCGAAAATTGTTGGTTTCAGGGTGCGAGCACCATGCGTGGAAGGGTTAATAGCTTTAATTTTAAGACTAGAAAACCTGTGTTTTTCATTCTGAACTTATAGCAGGCTGCATACACTTGCACTGTCTACAGAGATATCTGGGTTTTTGACTGACAGTCAGAGTTCTATCTAGCAGCTGCAAAATTGGCCTTGTACTGGTGATAAGACTTCACTTTCTGTTTTGGCTTTACTGCAGAAACTTTCTTCCTGTCATGATGTACATCTGCAATGGATCTCTTCACATATTGGTTTCAGTGGTAATGAAATGTCTGATGCCCTGGTTAAGGAAGGTACTTCAATGACTCTGACCACTGCCATGTGACCTTTTTAGAGATCTGCTCGAGAGTTATACTGTTGCCTTTTCCTGGCATTCTTCTCCAGTTTAAGATTGGTACTTTGGCAGACAGCCGGAAGGTGCTATTGCTTTTGAGGGTAATTTTGCTCAGCAGACTGCTTTATAAAGGTTCCTAAGTGGATACCTGAAATGTCTTAAATTCGATTGGGGAAATAAGATTTACCCCATTTGTAGGAAATGTAATACTGATCATTTCACTCCTGGACATATCACCTGTTTGTGATTTGTAAAAGAGAACCTATTGAAAAGACTACCTTCGTTCTGGAAATATTGAGAGCTCTTCTCAATTCTTCTGAACAATATCTGAGACTCATGGATCTGTTCTAGCCTACTGGCTAACCAGTTAGGATCAGCAACAACAACAACAGTTTTCTGTGTTGTGTCTCAAAGTGCTGTTTCTCAACTTATGAATTGATTCGAAACTACTGGAAATGTGCACAGAAGATCAGATCAAGATTGCCTTTGTGCAACAGCAAAAACTGACAGATATTTTCTGTCTTTAAAAGTGCAGAGAGACATAACAAGGAAGGCCAGTTATTCTCGGAGGGGGTTTTGCAAGCATTATGAGACAAAACTGTGCTATTAAAAATTGTACAGAATAGCCTTTTATCTGTAAGATTTGTATGCATGTAGTCCTGTAGTTCGTGTTTCCTTTAACTACTAGTTGCTATAAGGATGCAAAGGAACTGGGAGTATGAATATCACAATTGAAGCACTTTCCTCTCCGTGTTTTTTCTTCCTGAGAGCATCATAGTTTCCCTCTGTGTTTTGTTTCTGAAATGCAGCGTGCGTGAAACACTCTAGAACAACTTGCTGTTTGGCCAAAATTTGCAGTAATATTTGGAGAACTAAAGATTGCCAGTGTGGAGGAGTGGGAAAAAAATTGCCTTAGAATTTGGTTGATAACCCTGAAAATTTCATTTCCTGCAGATGTTTAATCAGTTTAGCAGTCTGAAGAGACCACCTGCCCTTATTATCACATGAAATCCTTAGAGAAGCAAGCTTAATTGAAAGGTTTGAAAACTCGGACAAGTTCTTGAGCCAGTAATCTTTTATCTGAAGATGGATAAAATAATTTATAGGCCAAATTTTGTATTCTGATTTGCATACATTCACTGTAATTTTTTTTTTCAAAAAGATGATTGCGGCATATATATTTCTTCAGAAATGTTATCGATCTTTTAAAATTTTTGAGCAATGTAAATTAGATACATGTTAATCAGCATATTCTTTTCAAAGAATATGATGCAATGAAAGAAGCCTTAAATTAGTATTTTAAAAATAACATATAATCGTAAAAAATATATATCTTCCAGTCAATGTTTCAATTTTAATACTGTCTCTGCTGGCATAGCAACAGCACAAGGGCTGAGCTTCTTGCAGATATGCTGAGGAAGTTTTCAATTGTCAATCTCCCAATGAAAAGACAAGGGGTCTCTAGGAACAAGCAAACTAACATGCATGATTCACAGGAAGGTACTACGCTCCTCCATCATGAAAGAACTTCACAGCAGAGTATATGAAACTGGTCAGGGATGAGTGTTAGCGTGCAGCGGTAGTCATATTAAACCACCAACCTATATCTCATCCCTGTTCGCAGATCTAATATTGTGAAGGAATGGCAAGCTGCGTACCATTCGTAAAAGCCAGAACACAAGAGAACCTCTTCACTGAAGAACTCAGTAAAGTGCGTGAACGAATCTCATGTCTGCTTTGGAGTCGCAGCAGTAGCCAAACCCCTTGACTTTTCCGCAGCCATGCCCATGAAAAGCTTTAATGCCTAGGAGGTTTGCTGCCAAATACAAAATGTAACTATTCATGTTTGTATTACACTAAAACTCTCTTTGTATTACACTAAAAACCACTTTTTGTAAAGTAGCAAGCTTTCCCCCCATCTTTTTACATTCATGCATTTCATTTGTCATCTAAAGCTGTAGCAAAGTAATGTCATGCATCATTTCAGACAATTTACACAGTGCTAAAAGTTATTTAATTTTTTTTTATTTTATGTTTCATCACATTTTAATTATAAAAATTTATAATTTTGTATATCTTTCAACTTTTATGCATCATATATTTATTTTATGAAAATGATTTTCTTTTCAGAAAAATGTTCACCAAAATAATATGAAATCATTAGAATGTTTGCCATGGCATTATATGTCATTAGATGATACTGAAGCTCTGCTGAACTTATATTATTCATCCAGTGATCATAATTTGCTATCTGAGCAAACCCAAAATGTGTTTGATTGTGATCTTCAGTAAGTATAAATCAAAAAGAGAATTTGTTCTTGCTACTTAGGTCTTTATTTATGTCTTATCCAGTTTATTTGCATTTAGGATAATTTTGAAGGTGGAATATATCTGAGCTTATTTTCTGGAATATATTTAGAATATATCCAAGCTTATTTTCTGGAGTTTTATTTTTTGAATGTATATTTAGTAAATCCATCTTTATTGAAATATTATTTAATGCAAATCACAGTTATTAGATTAATGTTTCA
>KK121379.1:137103-149172 GCA_000611955.2 Stegodyphus mimosarum | reverse complement strand
TTGGTTTTCAGTCATTAATGTATGAGACCAAAATAGTAAATAGGCCAAATCTTTTTAGTAGGTGTATCAGTTCTCTTGCATCAGTTAAAATTTGGTTTATGTAGTTTTATATCAAAATCTTGTTTAAAAGAAAATTTGGTACTTTTCTTTTCGTAACAATTTTTGGAAGACTTATATTAAACTTAGCAAGAGCAGGAAAATTTTCACAAGCATTTGCTGTTTCATACAAACAAGCTGTTTGTTCAAAATTTACTCAGTTTCTTTATATGTGCATACATAAGCAGTTTATCTATGAACAATCATTATTTATATGTATATACTAGTTTGAGGTTACTTGTATCGCATCCATTCAAGGATGCACAACAAGGCTCACGCAGATAGTTACTCCCCATATCAGGAAAGGATCGTTGGGCTCGCAGAGGGTATTGTCGAATTCAATAGACAAATTCAGAGGGGTGATATTAGGAAACAAGAGGATGAAAAATTACCATAGAACATTAGGTCATAGTCCACATTTAGTTGGTGAAAATCGTAAGACATTGAAAGGACAGTGAAACTGACAAAGAGAGTGGCCAAACGAATGTCGGCATTAGGAGCAGAGTGTTTAAAAAGGAGAAACCTTCTTGTATGCAAATTTCCCACATGTGTTGGGAAAATAAAAGCAGCAAGCAAGGATTCAGTGGTGAGCATTGCAGAATTTGTGCTTATTAAACTTCATTCAGAAACAACTTGTCAGATTACGCGAATGAGGAATATACAGATGTGCATCTGATTTATGGTGGAACAGGTGGCGATGGACGTCTAGCATAGAGGGTGTACCAAAATCAATATTCAAGGAGGCATTATTTGCAGCATACTACCTTCAGGACCATGGATGCGTTGCTGCAGGAGGCAGCATCCTTCCAAATAATGAGGCATAATGCAGGGCAAGGCAACAGTATACATACATCTGAAGCAGAAAACCGAGTGATGCAATGGTTTACTATTTCACTGTCAACTAGTATATAATCGTTTGCAAGATTATTATTTAGCATAAAATGCTGTGGAAGGTTCTGCATGCCCCCCCCCAAAAAAATCTGAAAGGTTTTAGATTTTAAAATACGACCAAAGGGGCATTTTTTAACATTTTAAACTATACGAGATAGATGTAGAAAAGTGAATTGCAAAGTTGTAGAGCATCATTTGATTTGGTGTGAAAAGAACATCTTGTGGATATGAATGCTAAAAATAGAATGCTGAAAATGCACATTTGTTTCTTCATGATTTCTAAAACTGTGACATGAAACTTGAATGAAAGGAAAAAACATTGTCTTTCAGGCGAAAAAAGCCCACAGTGATATCACTTGTAATTTACAGTTCAGAGAACTGTGGTTCAAACCTCACAGAATGCATCCTTGTATTGATTGTCTTTACAAACTGAGCTGACAATGTGCAAATCATGCACAAGTGTTTTGAAAGCATATCCAATGCAACTGGAGCTTGGTGTGTGAAATTATGCATTTTTAGAACAGCATATGAAATTATCACCTGTTCATTTGAAACAGCTATAAAAGAGATTCTTCTCGGGGTTGTATGTTAAAGCTAATGGTCAAGGTGTGAATTTCAAAAAGTGATTGTTGTGAGATGTTCTGTTTTATAATAAATGTGGACGAAAGGCATTATTGGCAGCACAGTTGTATTGGTAACTTTTCCTGTAGCCCTGCATCTTTCGCACAAAACCATCCTGTCAGTTGTAAATCGTTTAAAGGAGACAGGCCGCATGACTGGCCGACTTCAAACCGGCAGACCAACTAAGGAAGGGCAGAAAGTACAACTGGAAGATGTGAGGACACTTAATATGCCCTCCATGTCCAGACAGGAATACAAGAGAGGTAAATGAAAACTGTGGGTTTTCAAAGAGTCATGTTGGGAAAATCCTAAACAAATCAGGTGCTCATCCATTCTGGCCAGCATCTCATCAAGCTTTACAGGACAGGAATGCTGAGAGATGTTTCTCATTGTACAACTTCATCATGAACCAGATAGAAATCCAGTGAACATTTTTGTCAGATTTAGGAATGTACAATAGGCGGAACATCCATTACAGGGCACAGCAAAGTCCATCATGTTCTGCCGATGTTTGACATCAGATATGGTTTTCAATTAGTGTTTGGTGTGAAATTTACAATAGCAGGCTAATTGGCCAAATATTTTACCAGGGTATATTAATGGCCACATGATATTTAGAACTTGTGCAAGATGATACCCGATTTTACTGTGAACCTGCTATTGCTTCAACTCCGGAATGGATAATTCTAACATGACTGCATACCTGCACATGATACATCATCAGTAAATCAGTACCATAAGGAGAAATTCAGAGAAAGAATAATCAGGTATGGTGGTTTTGAAGAGTGACCTCCATGTTCACCTGACCTACTCCTCAAACAATGTATGTATGCGACCCACCCACAAACATTGCAGGAACTTCAACTATGTATTACATATGTTTGTGCAGATATGTCACATGGTTTTCTGCAACATTTGCAATGTGAAGTTCTAACAAGGATCCAGATATGCGTTTCAGCTGACAGAGAGAAGTTTGAACATTGAAAATACAGGCGTTTTGGCATAACTGTTTTTTTTTTTCCCCCGTTCTAAGATCATTCCATTCCATTACAATTTAGGAAATCATGAACTAACAAATATGTGTTTAAAGTGTTCTGTTAGCATTCATGTCTGGGAGGCATTTTTTCACGCTAAATCGATGATGCTGTACAACTTCATAATTCACTTTCTTCTCTCATACATTTTCGAGATAGGAACAGTAACTCTGCCATTTTCCACCAGGCAGTGCATAGTCACTTCACTATACCTAGACCCACTTTTAAGGTTATAGTTTTAGCCGTTCAACAGTTAAACAGTTGGTTCCTGACTTTAGTGGACACCCTGTACCTTATATGAAGTAATGCAAGGAAAAAGTTCTAAACCAATCTCCAGTTATTCATTGTACAAAGTCCAAGATCCGGACATCCAGTACAGCATCGCAGCGAGGGTGTGAAGAAATGTACTTAAAAACTGAGTTCACATATTCGACAGGTTGGTTACCCAGATTTAAAAATCACCATGGTATAAGGCAATTAAAAATTTCAGGCGAAAAAGCTTCAGCTTATACTGAAGCTGCTGAAAAAATTGCAGATGAAATCATTGAACTCATTAATAGTGAAAAGTTATCTCCAGAAGAAATTTACAATGCTGATAAATCTCGTCCTTTCTGGCAATATGCACCACGAAATACCTTAGCAATCTCTACAGAAAAGGCCCCAACAGGTTTCAAAGATTCTAAAGCAAAACTAACAATTTTAGCATGTGCAAATGTTGTCATAATGCTTTGTTATTTCATAAATCACGATTTCATAATTTTAATTTTTTAATTTCTACATGCCATCTTGCTAGATTTAAACTGATGATCCAATATCCAGAATTGCCAAACTCCCGACAAATCTGGATCTCAGATTTTGTACTGTAATATACATTGGGTTTAATTTTCTATTTAATTTATTAATATATATATATTGTTGCTTGCGTACGGGTGCACGGGATTGAATACACATGTCGTTAAAAAGTTAACAAAATTTATTCTTTTTACAAGAAATAAAATAAGATGCTGAAATATTTCCTCAGAGATATTCGTACAATATCACAATATCTCAAATGTTAAACAAAACTGAATTCAAGAACAGAGAAACGAATTCTATCTGTCTGCGAATTTGCTACAATCAATCACAGTATTAAGTAAACCAACCATTTGCTTAAAACAGTTACGACTACAACTGAGATGAGGTGTTTTAATTTGGCTTTTATAAGCTTTTTAATTATTTACTAGAATATTCTCGTAAAATCTATAAATACCTCGATTTTCCTTGATGACAACAGCAATTACAAGATTTTTATTTATTAAATATTAAATGCATGCACTCTTGTATTTTTATCTTTTCCGACGTAGCTAAATCATCTGCATTTCACGGGAAAATAAAACGATTTTAATTACAATTCTAAATAAATTGCTAAATAAATACGAAATCCATAACAATATGTTTATGTGTGTATATATGTATATATATATATATATATATTGTATTTTCATGTGTGTGTTTATGTACACTGCTAAAAAAAAGGGGGGGAACAATTCTATATCTCCCGCTCTACTGGGCCGATTCTCGAACTTCAAATTTCATTTTATATGTCTCAAAAGTGCACTTGGGATATATATTAGATTTATGTATAGCATTGTTCTAATATAGGTATTTTGACAAACCCCCCCCCTTTTTTTTGATACAAAATTGGACTTTTTCTGAAATGAAATGCCAATCTTTCCCATACTTTGATTCTACGACTCAAATTATGCATAATTATTAAATTTTGTAAAATTTGATGCAAAATTTACTGAGAAATTTAAACATTTACCTTGGCACATTTTTTCAGTTTGTGCCAAGAATTGGTGAAATTCGTAATTTATAGCAACTATTTTCCTCCCATTTTTTTCATTGTACACGAACAGAAAAATGGTCACATTCAGTACTTTCAAATAATTTTAACAAAGTGCAACAACCACATTTGGTGTTATTGTCACTTGTAATGAATATGCCAAATTTCAAAATGCACCTGTATGTAAATTCACATATAACTTAGGAAATGTTAAATAAAAAACTAATTTTTTGCTGGTGTGCCTAGACATACATCTACTTTAAGATAATGTTAAAGATTTTATAAAAATGTGTTTGAAAAAATTTATAAGAATTATTTAAAAATACAAATTTAAAAAATAAATTATTAAAAATGTGTGAATTATATTTGGATTAAGCTGAAATTTCAAATTCTGCAAGAAAAAATCAAGTAAGTTTTATAAAAAAGAGAGATGTTTATAAATATATATCAAATTCAATTAACATTGAGGAGCTAATTTTTTTAAAACTACTCATGCAATTTTTACAAAACTTGGCAGTTTGGCTTAATTTGATTTGCAGAATCAAAATAAAGAAAAAAATTGGCATGTCATTTCATAAAAAGTCCGTTTTCATGTCAAAATACCTGTATTAGAACAGTGCTATATATAAATCTAATGCATATCCTAAGTAGAGCTTTCAAGGCATGTAAAACACAAGTTGAATCTAATCAATCAGCCCAGTAGAATGGGAGATACAGAACTGCCTCCCCCCTTTTTTTTTTGGACAACGTACATACGCACACACTGAAACAATTTGGTTTTCATGAACACTTTTTGATAACCATAGTTGATGAACCACTACTAACAGTGATTCAAAAATATTATCTAGACAAACATGATGCTTCCACGTGAGTTCCTGTAGGTGCAGCATTAGTTAATGATAAGTACCTGTCTGTATTTCTGATCCCCATAATCATTCCGCATCCCAGTCTTGGATGGCTGTCAGATGATCCGCTAAGTTGTACTTAAAGTGGTAGAATCCATTTTTTGGGTTTTATAATCTAAGGTTTTCGTTTTATAATCTTTTTAGCATTCTGTGTAGATTGCTTATTTGTTATTTGCATGCTTTGGAATATATTCCTTAGAAATTTGTGTGTTTTTGTTCAGCACTTGTTATTGCAGCAGTTGTCATATAAAATCTACTGTTTTGGCTGTGTTCTACAACATTGTTCTTTCATTGTGCAGAGTAGTTGTTTATTGCATTTGGCAAAAATCATACTTTCGTAAGCCCGAATTACACCATCATTTCTTGTATTTTATCAAGGCTACTATAAAAATACAATAACCAAAAAATTTTAATTCCATATGTTCTTTGTAAATTAAGCACTTGCTGTTTTTAAATGAGATCGATGGTAGAAAAAATATTGATTGTTATATCAAAGTTTGATTTATTTGGAGTAATTCCCTCCATCTTATAATGCTTTTCACTGCTGCAAACATACAGAAGTATTGTTAGCAAAACATTTAAGGAATGCCTTTGAAAAATCTTCAGTTTTTTTCTTTCTTTATGCTTTCAGGATTTTGTTGATCTAAGGCTGAGCCAAGAAACAACTGTGTTTTTTAACCAAAACTTCCTACCAATGAGAGTTTTGTACAGGAGAGATTTTTAAGGAGGACATTTTTTTTTTTTTTTTTTTTGTCTGTGAGTGTATTATTGGAGGAATTTTTTTTTTTTTTTTTTGCTACGGTAAAAGCTCGAAAGCTTCTGAATGCCAGATAAGTGAAAATTCCAGATAGTTGTATGTATAAAAAGTGTAAACACCACCTTAAGGGAGGAAGAAATTTCCAGTCTTAGGTTACAAATACAGCCATCTGATTTGTTATCAACTCAAATATCAAAAGCCTACATCTAAAAGTATGTAAAATTTCAGAGAAAAAGTGCAGTTCAGACATAAAAGCAACCTTATTTCATAGGCCTTAAAAATATAAAATTTAGAACATCTTGTCTAAAATTGTTATCCCATTGAATCATAAAAGTAGGCAGTGATACTGCCAAACTTGTGCCAGTTATTCTGGCAGAAGTTTAAAGGAACAAATAATTTTTATTTAATTATATAATTAACAGATACAAATTATGGATATAGCATATGAAAATTTAAATGCCAATCATAATTTTTCATGTTTTTGCTATTGTATCATTATTCATCTGTTTTCAAATAAATGCATACTATGCCCATTTTGATGCACATATTTCTTGGTGTCAGGATTCTCTAACTTTGAAACTACTCCATACACAAAAACGGATAAATAAATTCATATCTTCTTTAGAGAATTAAAGTGGTTTATTGAGAACTAAATGGGTTTATATAAAACCTTTCACCTTTATGAGAGGGAGCCAGCACATGTTGCCATTTTTAAGCTTATAAGTTGCAAAGAGTATTGACTATTATGCTGTATGAAGATTATTTCCAACTTCTGCTACTTGAAAATGAAACCTGTCAAGCAAATGACAGACAGGTGTTTGCAAGATAAAAACATGCTTATATACTCCGAAAATGCTCTTATTTCTATGACAATATCTAAACACGTGTTTAGTGTTGACATAAATTCTTTTTAATGAAGTACAAGGACATTATTAATTTTTTTCCTGTACACCTGATGACATATATAACATACAAATAAGAGATATTGTGCAGTGTCAATGTACAGTGCATAAAATTAAAAAATTTAGATGAATTTAAGGCAGGTCTTACATAAAGAATTTCCATTTATTTTATTTTTATAATAAGCTAAAATTTTGTTTTTATAATAATATCAGCTGTGTAGCTCTGATATACTAAAAAACAGCAATATGATTAAATAACCCAAACACAAATTTTTATTTTAATTTTCTAAAAATTCTCTATAATTTTAAGTGAAAATAGTGGGCTTGCAGTGCTTGACATAATTTTCTGATGATTGGTTTCCAACCTGAAATTTTAAAGATAAAAATCTGCCATCAGATTAACCCCAATACAAATGTTGATCTTTGTTACAAATATATCAATCATAATTAAAGAAATCATCGTAACATGAAGTTTGAAGTTTTAACATTTTTAAATTTGTCTGTGACAAACACTCTGCACAATGCACTGCATGTCAGTTAGCAGGCTGAATTTAGGGAAAAAAGTAGTATAGATAGAACTTGATATCTTAGCCTCTTTGAAAGTAAAAATTTAGTTTTTGCAAAAACTCAGGCAAGGATCTTAAAAAAGTTAAAAAACATTTTTCATTCTAAATTCGTATTATACTATCAAATCGCAAATTATATAATAATTTGATTCTCTCAGTATTAACTGTCTAGTAGTGGCATGCTGTGGAGTTCACCGAAGGGGACTAGGTAAGAAGAAAAATTATAATCCTATCTGATGATGACCATTGTTTGTAGAAGTGAAATTCAGTACTAATATTTATGTATATTTTCAGAAATAATGCTCACTTTCAGAAATAGTGACCTTAGAGAAGTGGTTGTCTTGTTTATTATATTTCAAATAAAAAGAATAATGAGTACAATAATGCATAACCTGCTCTGATAAATTTAAGAAAATCGAATGACAAATGGAAATTGATTGCTCATGCCATAAGAAAAAATAAGGTTTTAATTTAATTGGTGTCTAAAAATTAAATAATTTAATTAAAAGCATTTTTGTTAAATACAAGCACAGAAAAACAAATTACTTCTTGATATGTATATCATTAATTATTTTGAAATTGTTTAATATTGTATTTTAGAATGAAAGATGGGTCTAATATTTCATGTTTGTACAAATAGAAACATATGGAATATATATCTACATTTTGTTTCTTTGAAAAATATATTATTTTCACCAGATATTGGCAGCTTATCAGCTTGTCATAAAATTGATTACTGCTTCAGAGATTTCTTATGCATGCTCTAATGATCTTTTACACGGGGATTTGCTTTTTATACCACTTCCCTTACCATAGTTTTAACTTGAAATTATTGCATCAATATATTTTAAGTAGAATTTCTTCACATGTCTCAAGAATGCTTTCATAGCACTAAAAGTTAAATTCAATGAGTTTATGAGAATCATGAAAAAATTTAAATTTCTTATAACTTACTACCAATAATTAACAACAAATAGCAAAATTTCCAAAAATATTCTGATTACTTGAGCATTTCAGTTAGTTGAATGCCAGACACTCTGACTTATACTGCATTATGACATTTTGTAGTTTTCTTTCACTGAGACATAGATAAAATGCAGCAGTAATCCTTTGTCCCTTGGGTATAAATTGTTTATGCTTAATTCTTTGCAGTCATAGAAGACACTGAATATTGTTTTGATTTTGTTTTCAACTGAAGTTTTTTCTTTTCTAGAATCTTCTAGTTTCAACTTTGTTATATAATTTCAGGTTTGTATCAAAGTATTTATAATTATATGTATAATGATCTTCTGAAAAAATATGATTTTTTTAATGGCAGCTGTCACGTCATTTAAGTGGGACACATATCCACTTTGTTTTGCTTTGCTTTCTGAAATAGCTGTTTAGAAAGTGAGCTTGCTAACAAACATTATCATGTGTATATTTCTTAATTAAGTTTCTTGACACATTTGCTACATCACATTTTGTCTTGTTGATTCTTTCCGTAGGTTGCATACACCTTTGTTCTCAGATTGCCTCCCACCCTTTAGAACATTTTTAAAATGTTATAAATGCTGTAAATTGTGCTGACAAATATATGCTGCATCATTTTGTAGCAAAAAACCTAACTATTCTTGCAACTGTGCTAAGCATTCAGCCAGAACACTTAATATTTCACTATTTGTGCTGCAAAATGCTATAATATCTTATTTTAAAATAGAAATTTTAAGGTTATTTTCTACTGCCTAGTTTGCCTCATAATCATGAAAACAACAGCTGTGGAAAAAATGGCAACTGGTGATGATGACACGATTTATGATTGTAAATGAAGAGAGATTGGTAATAGCTTTAAATTAAAAGATGATAGGATAGAGATTTCATGTTAATTTCTACAAAATGTGTTGACAAAATTTTTCATTAAGGCAGAAGGAGTCATGATTTATAGAAAAGGGCATTCTGCAATAAATTAGTAATTAAGCTTATTTTTTATCAATCTGTTTACCAAAATGAAAAATTACTAAACTTTTTAAAGCTTTGAATTAGTAATAGCGTAATATTCTGATTAAACTGTAATTAAAAACTTTTCTATCTGGAAATGTCTAGAGCTGTTAAATATGTAAATATGCAAGATAAAAAATATGTAAAACAAAATTTTAACTTTAATTTGCAATTGCCCCTTGACATTCTATTATAATTTTGATACTTCACCTTTCTGTCATAAAAATAATATCTGCTTATTATAAATCTGTGTAATCTCTAGGCTTCACTATTAAACTATGTCATTTGTTTCTTCCATAATTTTTAATGACAGATAATTTTGAGAACTGAAAGTAATATTGTAAACTAATAAACAATATTATTGTAAACATATTGTAAAACCCAAATTACATTGAAATTAATGTTTTCCTGAGATATGTTTTTCCTCTTTTGCTTCTGTCAACTTTCTGTTGTATGTTGTCCCAGAAAATGTAAAAAGTTCTTAACAAGTATGTGTGACTAATTAACATGTTTGTCAACTAGACTAAAAAGGAATATTGAATTTGGCCATTACCCTGAACTTCTTTATGCATCTACTATGTCAGCACCTTTTGACCCAAAAGTCCATTAATATTTGAAAATTCAATAATTCACGGAATAATGTAGGTAGAGAGATAAAAATTGACACATTTGCTTGAAAATACATAAGGTTTTATTGAAAGAAAAAAAAAAGGAAGCAGCATATTGCACTGGGCAGCAAAATGTAAGTGACGCTGCATGAGAATCATGCATGAAATGAGCTGCAGTGACACAGGGAATCAGTCCCTTCATGACTTTAACACTTTTCTATCCTTGCCTCAGGGTGTTGGTCGTGGTGTGATATAGATTGATCACATCAGTCGTGATTGGGCCTTTTTCTTCAAGAAAATGCATGGTTCTGCTATTCAGCCTATCAATGTGGTGGGTGCCAGGTACACTGATATATTACAAAATCACCTCATCCCTAGTCTGGTTGATAAAACATCTGTTGGAAGGTATGACCTTTATGCAGGATGCTGCTGCACCTCATATTGCTACACATGTGAAAGATCTCTTGAACACATTGTTTGGTGAGGATCACGTGATGAGCCACTACTTCTGTCATGCTTATCCTCTCATGTCCCCAGATCTCAATCCGTGTGATTATTGGTTGTAGGGTTACCTAAAATCGCAAGTCTACGATGATCACATAACCTCATTAGGGATGCTAAAAAGCAACACCCAACGGCAGATTCTCACCATACCTACAGATGTGCTGTATGGTGCTGTTCACAACATTGTTCCTCGACTACAGGTATTGTGGATGAATGACAGCCAACATGTCGAAAATCTGTTATAAAGAACATAGTCTTTGCTAAAAATCAGTCGTTATGCTAATTATTCCTTTTGTTATCATATAAAGCACCATCAGTCAACCATTTTAAGCTTTTTTTTTTCTTTCAATAAAATCCCATGACATTTGAAGCATTAGTATCAATTTTTACCTCTTTATATACATTATGCAGTTCATTATTTAATTTTGAAATGTTAACGGATTTTTGGACCACCTTGTATATGTGGGGGGGTATAATGGATTACTTGAGCATAAGACAAAATTGTAAACTATACTACTATATAAATTAAAATTACCAAACTACTATTATTATGAAATTAGATAGTTAGCAAAAATAAAGTTAACGCAGCAGTTGGATAACCCCACAGAAGATAGCGCAGTCCAAATGTTATTCACAGGGTAATTTGTACAGACATTAGGTATTTTTTTAAAGCAGAAGATGTGAAAAATGAGCAATGCCTTTGCCAACGCTCAAACCACAGACCTCTGGAATATGCGCCCAGCATGCTGACCACTACACCACGAAGCCATGCAAAAAAGGTGAAAGAAATACCTTATATACTCCCCCTTTTAAAAGGTGACTGGGGTTCAGGGGACCCAGTTGCCAAATCCCAGTGGTGGAGAATCATCATCCACCACCTTTTTAGTTCGGGTGCCAGCGTAGAGTCATTTGGTATTTTTTGAAAGCAGGGGACATGAAAAATTAGCAACGCCTTCACCAGAAATCGAACCACGGACCTTTTGGTTGCACGTGCTGACCAATATACCATAAAGGCATGTGAAGAAGGTGGGAGAAGTACATTGTATACTCTCCCTTTTAGAGGGCGACTGGGGATTAGGGGATCTAATCGCCAAATCCTGGTAGTGGAGAATCATCATCCACCACCTTTTTTTAGTTCAGGCACCACTATAGAGACATTAGGTTATTTTGAAACAGGAGAGATGAAAAAATGAGCAATGCCCTCGTTGGGACTCAAATGCGGGAAGGCTAGTTGGCGGGATCTGCCATCTTGCCGATACACAAGCAGTCTTCTTTGGCCTTAAGAGAGCTTGTCTGCAACTATGTTTGATTCGCACCACCTCTTTGCATTGTGCTGGCGGGAAACTTGAGTGACATCAGTTTGCAAGGGGTGTTCTTCCCACA
>KK121379.1:69324-137084 GCA_000611955.2 Stegodyphus mimosarum | reverse complement strand
ATGGAGTGGAAGTTGAAAATGTTTTCTTTCAGTAAATGACACTACCACACCTTTTCCATGCCAGAGAAACATTTAATGATATAAAGAAAAAAGCTATACAGATTGAATTAGATAACAGCCTTAGTGCCTTCTCGCACTTGTTGGATACGAACACAGTTCTTTTTATATTTGTTTTTTTTTAATAGCCGTTCGGTGCCTACTTGCGCTTGTTATCACTGTCACCACCTTCGCATGATTCTGCGACATTCTCGTCTCCACCTTGTTCTCACTGCAGGCGCACAGGTGATGCCCTCTGGTGGCTATGGAGCTTAGGGATCCCACATATTTTTAAAAGCTATATTTTATTAGACATAAAATCTTTTTTTCTATTAAGTACTTCATATAGCAATTTTTTCTTTCATATTTTTCCATGCTAAAAGTAATCATTTATATGTTCTTTCTTAAGCGCCTAGGTAAATAAATTTTAGACTTTGGGATTTAGTTTCTCTTTATTCACCATGAAAAACGTTGTTCTACGTAATGAGTTTAGAAAGACAACCAATAAAATCATTAGTGTTTTATAACAGAAATTAAAACTTGCTCATATATAATCATTGATACTCTTTCAATGTGTAAAATTCAAGTACTAATAATTTTACTTTTAAATGCTTACAACATATGTATACTGAATGATCCTGGATTTTCATTCTTCAAATTGGATCAGCTTTAAAAAGTCTGTTGTTTTAAGTTGTCATTTTTAATATACTGCTCCAAATAGCTATAGTTCTTAACATTCTCTGTTGTATACTTTGATCCAAAAGATTTTTGATCATGCCTCTTGTGATACAACTTTTGCCCCAAAAGGTCTGAGTATATAAAAAGAGCAAAGTTCCATGTATGAATTTATTTCTGTCACTTTTCAAGTGGTCCCATTCATAGGCTATATCTTTTTGCCAGCATTTTTGAAGACTTTAGAAGTTGCTGCAGAGTGCTGATTTTGGAAAGGCAGTAAGCTCTTTTCTCATAAGCTAGTTAAATAACTGCAGTATTCTTCTATCCTTGTTTTTACTAGCACTTTTTCAAATATGAAAATAGAATCAAATATGGCAAGTGTGGGGGAAATACACTGACATGTTTAGTGAGAAATTTTGTAGTTATGAAGACTATAGAATAATTTTGTATTATGATGCAGTAGCCGTAATACATAGATATCTGCAGGTTAGAATGAATTTTCTGTTTCATACTGCTGCTTACTGTAAGTTAAGGCATTACATGACTAATACTGGTGTATTTTTGAACATCTAGATCAGTGGTCTTCAAGATGTCTTCCATGGTACCCTGGGGTTTTGTGAGTGAAACTCCAGGTTCCAAGAGTCAAAATAAAAATTCAAAATGAAATTTACAAAATATGTACATTAGGTGACTAGCATTTATTAATTTAACAAAATATATGGACACATTTAGTTATAGATTAGTTTTCAAAATTAACATGTGGTCATCATAATGCCAGAGAGAATGATATGCAATGCTTTGTAAAACTAAATAGTTTTCTAAATTTAGATGACAAGTTTTAAAAATTTTACAATGAAGCACTTTTTTTCCATTTATATTATTTAAGAAAACCATACGAGAATATTTCTCAGAAGTAAAAACTAGGTATGACTGGATAAAAATTCTGTTTGAGTATTGGGACAAATCTGAAGGCTTGCCAATGAAGGAAAGAGAACTACTTACCGACATATCAACGAAGACCTTAAAATCTAAATTGAAGCAACAGCGTTTCCTGAACTTTCTGTTGCAGATTTGTGCAGAATATTAGAGAAGTTTCTCACACAACTATAAACATTTTAATGCCATTAGGGAAAATCTTTGTGTGTGGCAACAGAAACAAAATATGGAAACAAATTAAATGCAGAATATGAAATGCGACTGCCGGCAACATCAAGAGAGCTAGATTTTGGAGGTTTGTGTAAAAAAATGCAAGCACACCCCTGTCACTACATATAAAACAAGGATAGGTGATACCTGTGGCACGAGTTTGTTATTAATGAGTAAATTACGCTAATTTTATGTTAGAATTTTTTAATAAAATATACAACAGTTTTCTCTAATTTTCTTTATGTAAAGTACCTATAATATGTGGATCTACCTTAAATATTATTTTAATATATATTTTCCTGTGGGTGGGTTGGAATTTTATGAAAGAACATTATGGTTCTGATGGTTCCTTGAGTTTACGTAGTTTGAAGACTAGGTCTAGATGATGACTCATGACTGTTGAAGATATATATTAGTTACCTAATTATGATATTCAATTAGTTTTGGAACTTTATGGATATGGGTTGTATTTTAATGACAAGATTATTTTATGTTCCGTTAATTTTTGTTGTCAAATTATGTATTTGATGTAAAATTGTACTATATTTATAAAAGTATTTAGTTAGAATGTAATTGCTGTATAATTGTATGGGTACTTTTTTATTAATGGGGCAACATTTCTAACTATGCTTCAAAGTTCCATGTGGTAACTTCTTTATTTCATCCCATACACAGGTATGCAATGATGTTATTTAGTGTTGGGGAGGAAAATGAACTTCGGACCAGTAATTTTACCTCAGAATTTTTTTTTTTTTTTTAAATAAAGTGGTCTTGCCTTCCTTTTTCTTAAGAAAGAATTGTTATGAATTACATGATGTAGCAGTTGCCAAATGGCAAACAGTTGTGATTAAAATTTTCCAAGATGAAGGTATCATCCATACTGAAACTTTAAAAAAACTATAAAATGAAATTTTATTTCATTAGTACAGAAACAGTGAAATAGTACTAGAACAAGAGATCTTTGAGAAAAAAGTTGGTACTTGTGCAGTAGCAGTAGCGTAAGAGAAGTCATCAAATTTTTTGTCTGCACCAGTCTCTAACACCTATGAAGTAAACATTATTCTGTTTTAACAGTCAGCATTTTCTTGTGTGTTCTAGTTCCAGACGTATTCATAAATTTAAAAAAAAAATCTTAAATCTTAATTTTTAAATATGTATTTATTTGATTAGCCTGCAGTGAAAGAAACTGAGGTAAAATTTCTATAAAAACAAGAGTACTTTTCTGCAGAATCACTATAGAGAATAATTACTTTATATCTATTCTTAAAGTGAAATTTCCACTTAACAAAAACAAATAAAAACCCACTTAAAATTAGGCAAAATGCAACCTTATACTGGTATAGATTTTGAAAAAAGCTGCAGTTTCAAGGGCAATCAGACATAGGTCTCTCTTCTTCAGAAACCTCCAAAAAAATTATATAAATTAGGAGATACAGTGATTATATGTATGTCAAAAACAATGGGTAAAGCAAAACAAACATGAAAGTAGGACCATCTGCTGAAGAAAATAATAATGAAACTTGAAAAAATTAAGTTACTGTAATTCTAAAAGTGCTAAGAAGGTCTAGATTGGAATTAATGTCATTAATTAAGAAAATTTTTTGTGAATACGAAAAGCTTCAAAGAGATGCAATTTAATATATGAATAATTTTTGCAGAAAAAAAGGCAGAGTTGTGATTAAGGTTCTAACTTTGATTAATTATTAAAGAATGATTTATTTCTCTTTTTCAGGCATAAAATTTATATTCTTTGTGTGAAATTTTAACACTCTTTAGTCTGAGTGATATATCTCAAATCATACTGGCAAGGTATGGTATAAATTCTCCAACAATTAAAGTCAGAGATGTGTAATCTTTTAAGAATCAAACAACAAATTTTGCTGATAGGTGAGGAAATGTCCTGAAAGTTGAACTTCTGTAGAATCCATGCAATTTTGTTACTAATAGAAAAATGAAATGGAATGACAAGAAGAAGAAAAGTTATGTGATTTCTGACAGCAGAATATCTTTTTTGATGGCAGGATGAAAGTTTTAAAGCCTTACCCTGGGAGATAATTCTCTGTAAATTACTGATGATTGCAAGTAGTTAAGTTTGTTAGAGAGCAAAGATTCTGAAAAACAAACTTTGGCAGTGCAGTAGACATAAGATTAAAAAGAAGTCTCTTTTTGCTTAATAGGGTGATATGATATAGCTTGGGGAGGCAAACAAAGTAATCACGTAATATGGAGAGGCTCTTGTTAGTAGGTTTATTAATGGATTTTTTTGGGTTAAATACAAAATAAAAATGTGAAATATGCATGTATATAATATACAGTTGTAGTCATCATCCTTTTTCTTCTGTAAAATCGCCAAAGTGGTTGCACTAATGCATACATACTGAAAGGCTTAGATGGGGGATTTGTTTTTATAGTATTTATTTTTAATTTAATAAAATAACCTTTCTTTTCTTGAAACTGTATATAACTTTAGGGTTGCCATTTTCGTTTCGAGTAAAATTGTGTATTTCCATTATATTTGGTGCTTAGCTGCTTCCCATTATTCAAAAAATGTAATTTTATGTTGGTGAAATTTGGCAGAGTTACAGAAAGAGAAAATGACAGCTGCTAATGGATCTTTTCTTTATAATATGCAGAAATAATAATTCTATGTTATGGGAAGGAATAAAGTAGTTGAATAAAATTACATTCAGCATTTCTTATTGTCAACTGGAAAAAAAAAAAGGAAAAAAAAAAAAAAAAAAAAAAAAAAATTAAGAAAAAAAAAAAAAAAAAAAAAAACATGAAAATTCTCAATGAATTTTAAACTAAATATGGTGTGATGCAGTTTGGATAGGGTATAAAGAAAATGTTTTGAGTCATCTGTTTACAAATAGAGATTTATTATTTTACAGGAGGGTGTAAAATTTCTGCAAATTGTTTTACCTAATAGAGTAAATGTTTTAATAATTCGGTATTGGCTTTAAATATGAAATAATATATATATTACTTTCAATTTTTTCTTTATTTTATGTATCTATATAAAGTTTTGTGTAATGTATTTTTCATAGCATATTTAAAGCATAAGAAAATTAATAAGAAAATTTTTCTTTTCTTCCCCCCCCTTAAATTTCGCATTTCTGATAGCTTTCTGATTTCAGATTCCTGAAGCTTGTCTGTTGCATGAGTACTAAAGCTCACATGTCATATCATTCTAACTCCAAGCAACTGCTATTTCTACATAAATATATTACTGCTTTGAGTACTTTTATTGAATCAAAGAAAGAGTCTGTATTGAAAGATCCTTCAAAGTTTAAAATCGTCTTGCCATCACTTCTGAAGGATGTTGAAGAGATTATTGCTGAAGGTGATTAAATAAATTTCCATTTCCTTCACAGTTAACTATAGATAAAATTTTAATATATTTTCATAATATAATGTATTTGTTTCCTATGATGAAAATTTTATGGGCACTTCTAAATCATGTTATTAGCATGTTGTATATTTTATTTTTGCAAATTTTATTTGCATCTAATATTGTACTCTTCAAACCAAAATGCTAAAGCAACAAGAGCAGAATAAAAATAAAGGCTAAAGCATTTGCTTTCACTTCAGATTGAAGGTACAGGACTGAAGCACTAACAAAATTAACAATACCAGGTCAAAAACAACTGAAAAAGAAGTATTTTCACTTTGGCTTGAAATTATAGAATTTAGAATGTCTAACAGAAGCTTAACATCAGCTTTTTATGGATGGACAGACAACAATGATTCAAATTATGTACAAATTTAAATTTAAGCTTAATAACTCGGCTCTGCTACCCCATAACTACCAATGTAATTTCAGTCAAATTCACCAGTTAATGGTATAGTGAAGAAACAATAGAAAAGTTTCAGAATGGCAGCTGAAGTTACCAACTCTTTTCTCTTTTAAGCTTGGATTCTTGCTTGTGATCTAAAATCACTTCATTTACATTTTCTGATGAGTGGACAAAAACAGTTTAGCATAAGAAATAACATGTCAATTAATATAATTCTTACTAAAATACTCTAAAGGAATGAAATGCATTTTTATTAATTAATATTTTTGAAAAGGCTACACTGTGAAAGAAATCTTTCTTTTAATCTTAAAAACTGCAATTAATTTAGCGGTTGTCTTTAGATTTCTGTATGCAGTACAAAATCCAAAATTCAAACATCTAGTATTCAGAATGATCAAAAATCTGAATCACCAGCACTTTTATCCCTTGCAAAGTCAATATTATATTTAAGAAAAAGCAGATGGGCTGTAAAAGTGATCTTTTACCAACTAATAGATTCCATCATGTCATTTTTGAACACTTGCTGGCTAGAGAACTGCACCATGGCCAGTGACAAAGACCTTGATCACCACTGTATTGATGTTTGCCATTATCTCACCTTTGGTTTTTGAATTGTGGGGAATTAGCCTTTTTCTATCTGACAAGAGGTGAAGCCTCAAAACATATTTATTTGGAGTGGGATGTAGTTCGTAATGGCTTTCTTTTTTTTTTTTTTTTTCGGTCTTCCAGTGCAGAAGGAAGAAAAATTCTGAGGAACTTAAATTCACTTAACATAGCAAATTGTGTTCTTTATTAACTTTCTAATTTGATGCAGCCTGTTATATTTTGAATACTATTTGGTTGTAAAGAAAGTTTTCTGCCAAAAAACGATCTTAATAAAGTTAGGGGGGAAAAAACATGAAAGCGGTACCTTTAGTACAGGTATGCCAATGTTTTGATAGTTTTCAAAGCCTTTGACCCAGAAATATGGTGGCTGTGAGTCCAAAAGCAAAGCAACCTCATTTCATATGCCCTGTGAAGAAATCCATCGAAAAGATATAGTGGACTGTATTTGATTGTAAAAAGTTTATTTATAAATGGTAAGGCACAGGGGCTGTAAAGATAAGAGCAGCACGCTCTTGTCAGCGCTGATGGCTGTTACACAATATGGCGTAGGAGCCTAACAAGGGGTCAACCGCTCTTGTCGCAGTCTACAGAGGTTCTGCTCGATGTTTTGGGGGGGCGTCACAGCGCCCTCTAGCCAGGTGAATGTTACAAGATAGGATAGGACGGAACATCTCGCCCCGCATTGAAATATTTATATTTCAATACAACATAATTGCATATAACATTGGTAATATAATAAAGTATAACATAATATTAAAATAAGAATAACCATTACGACATACTGCATTCTGGGATATAATAGAATAAAATAGCATACATTCATACAATTACAAAATTGATAATATCTAATATGATATAATTCTACAGTAATTAGGTTCATCAAATAAACATAAATATTATTATTCAATAGGTAGAAGACATAGTTTTGATATACATCTTTTGAATGTACCAGTAGGAGTTCTAACCAACACTACTCTGACCTTTCCATCAGGTCCCGTTAAAACTTCTTGTATACGGCATGTAGCCCATTTACAAGGAGGCAGATTATCTTCCTTGAGTAAAGCAAGGGCACCAGGTTTTACATTGTTCTTGGCAAAGTGCCATTTATTGCGTTGCTGTAAATGATTAAGGTAATCTCTATGCCACTTCTTCCAAATCGACTGAACCATTTTAGTAGTTTTTTTGCCAACGAGACAACCTGTTTTCTGTTAGGTTTAATAGTTCAGGTTCTGCAATGGCACTTAATGGGCGTCCAATCAGGAAATGCCCAGGAGTGAGGACTTCATAATCGGTAATATCCGATGATAAGGGAGTTAAAGGACGCGAATTCAGAATTCCCTCAATTTGAGTAGAAATAGTCAGAAACTCTTCTAGTGTAAGCTTAGCATTACCGACAGTTCGTTTCAGATGGTGTTTAAACGATTTAACACCTGCCTCCCACAGTCCTCCAAAATTGGGGGCTCTAGGTGGAAGAAACTTCCAAATAATCCCTTCTGAAGCTAAATAGGCAGTTACCCCAAATTCGGAATGTTTTACCAGCCTTTCCAGCCGTTGTAATTCCGAACGCGCACCTACAAAATTTGTTGCATTATCCGAGAAAATGGTTGAACACTTACCCCGACAGGCAAAAAATCTTCTCAAGGCAGCAATCAAAGTCTCAGAAGTAAGGTCCGTCAAAAATTCAAAATGAACAGCTTTAGTTGCTAAGCATATAAAAATACCAATATAAATCTTTTGCAAAATGCCCTTTCGCTGTCCCTTGTATTTGATTTGAAAAGGACCGCAAAGGTCAATGCCAGTATTGGTAAATAGTGGGCTTGGTAATACTCTTTCAGAAGGAAGATTACCCATTAGTTGATTCACTGCAGTTGGACGCATTTTAAAACAAGATAAGCAAGTATGAACAACCTTTCGGGCTAAGTTGCGGCCATTGATAGGCCAAAACTGTTGGCGAACACTATGTAAAAGAGCCTGTGGTCCTACATGTAAATCTCTTTTGTGGAAATATTCCATTATGAGCTGAGTCAGCCTACTATCCGCTGGGAGAATGATGGGATATTTTTTATTGTAACTTAAGTTGGAGTTACTTAAACGGCCTCATACACGTATTAAACCTTTCTGATCCAAAAAGGGATTAAGTGATTTTAACTTACTTTTGTTGGAAACTGGTAGGCCCTTTTTTAAAGCCGAGAGTTCTTCAGACAAATACTGTACCTGCGAGCATCGGCTGAGGGTGTCTCGAGCTTCGTCATATTCTTCTGAATCTAGGGGACCCTGGTGTTTATGTTTGGAATTTTTGGCATTATAAGTAAATCTAAAAATAAAACTTAAAATTCTAATGAGTTTCATATAATTATTAGTCCTATTCATAAGTTCATCTATCAAATAATTATTTGTTGACAAAGCTAAAGTCCTAGTCACAGGAGGTTTCAGTTCAGTTTGATACTGGCTATCTGCAGGGCCAGTATCTGCAGGTCTTAGTTACAGGCGCACACACTTTCTTAAGTAGGAATGATGGCCCGTGCCACCACATGTCGTTTGATGCTATTTCTTCTGGATTTAGACCTCGAGAAATTAAATCAGCTGGATTGTCCTTTGATAAAACATGTCTCCATATAAAATTTTCCGTGAGATCTTTTATCTTAGTTACTCTATTACCTACAAATGTTTTGAGAGAATGAGGAGGTGTGGCAATCCAGGCTAATGCAATCGTTGAGTCTGACCATAGGAATACTTCCCTGATATCTAATTTCAGGGCTGAGAGAGCCTTCTTCACCAGTTGTTCTAGAAGGAGACATGCACACAGTTCGAGTCTCAGGATGGTGATTGTCTTTAACGGGGACACTCTCGATTTACTACACAACAGTTGACTACAGCACTGTTCATTAAGGTACAGAACCGCTCCAAATGCTATTTCAGAAGCGTCAGCAAACCCATGGAGTACAACTGTAGCATTCGGGTTCACAACACGTCTAGGAATACGAAGCTTCTCGATTTCTGCTAGTGTAGAAACAAACTGTGTCCATTTCTTAGCTACAGATTCAGGAAGATGCTCATGCCAATCAATGTTAATAAGCCATAATGATTGCATGAAAGTTTTTGCTCTTGTGATCACTGGGCCAATTAAGCCCGACGGATGGTATATACGGGCGATATCTGATAAGACTTCCCTTTTTGTATAAGTGAGGCGGGAGCTGATGGTGACTCTGTAGGAAAAGGAATCATTTGCTGTATTCCATTCTATACCAAGCGCCTTGACAGTTCGTTTATCCTCCTGGAAGGGAAAAGCATAATTCTGCTTCGTGCAATGATTAGCGTAGAGTTCTGAATTATTAAAGCACCACTTGTGTAAATTCATCTGTCCTCGTTGCAACATCCTTGTCAACTCGGAACACAGTTTTGTTACTTGATCGAGATCTGATCTCCCAAAGAGGACGTCATCCATGTAGAAGTCTGTTAACGTAACAGAAGACGCCAAGGGAAAGCTTTCAGCCTCATCATATGCTAGCTGATGCAACATCATAGTTGCCAAATAAGGAGCACACACTGTTCCATACGTTACAGTCTTAAGAGCATAACATTTGACAGGTGCATGTATGCCTGTCTTCCACAAAATCCGTTGCAAATCAAATTGTGAAGGGTCAATCTTAATTTGACGATACATCTTTTCAATGTCTGCAGTAAATGCATATACATGCTTTCTAAAGCGTAGCATGATTGAAAATAAGTCGTCTTGGATTGTGCCACCCTTTAATAAAATGTCATTTAAAGATCGTCCATTTGTTGTTTTACAGCTAGCGTTAAAAACCACCCGAAGTTTAGTGCTAGTCTTTTCCGGTTTATAAACCCCATGGTGCGGTAAATAATAAGCCGCGTCAGTTTCAGGGCTAATTTCCGTCATGTGATTTAACTGTTCATATTCTTTCATAAATTCGTTATATAGGTTCTTCATTTCTGTTTGGCGTTCCAAACGATTCCATAATTGATCTAAGCGTTTGGACGCTATTTCTAGGCTAGTACTAGCAAGATATAACTGCAGGTGTGAAAAAAGGTAGAAGTCCGATGGAGCGATGTAGGAGCTGGTGTGGCAAAAGATCCTATTCTAGTCAGTACAGAGTCCAGCTGGGGAATGTAGACATATGTGTTCTTGCATTATCTTTATGGAACATTACCTTTTTGCACCGGAACTCAGTTTGATGTTTTTCCTTCATAGAAACATCAGCATGGACTAGCATCTAGCTATACACTTTACTGTTGAGGGTTTTAAGCTGTACACCTTCCTGTTGAGGGTTTTATCTTTTTCCAGATTTTTTTTGTGGATAATACCATGGGAGTCCCACCAGATACAAAGCAGATCTTTTTGTTAGTCAAATTGCTCTTTGCGATGATGCTGGTGGGCTGACCAGGTGCAGACCAACTCCCTTTTCTGTCTGTGCTGTTGAAGTAAATCTACTTTTCATCACAAGTGACAATCCAGACTAGAATTTTGTCATGCCATTGATATTCGAGCAGATTAGTGCAGGTCCTATCTTTTCCCATTTGCTTGAGTCAGCTTATGCGGCACCCAGTGATTCAACTTGTATGTCAAGTTTATGCATGCATTGTGTGACTCATGGACATGCCACTAACATCTAAATCCTTAGCAAGCTCTGTAGTGGTTCCATACTAATCTTCTTCCACAAGTGCTCGCAGTGTGAGCAACATCAATAGGCCAACCAGAGCGCTTTGCTTCTTGAATGTCATAGCCCTTGTTTTTGAACTTTTGGTATCAAACCTCCACAGTGTCATGTGCTACGACATTCGTACCTGAAGCTCTACGCATGATTTGGTGACATTCTGACTTTTTGCAACAGAAGTTGGAAGTAAATGATGGTTCTAATCTAGTTGTTATAAAGTAGTTCTCCCACTACTGAGAGGTCCGAGGTTCGAGTCCCAGCAAGGGCATAGCGCATTGTTCATGACTCCTGCTTAAAGAAAATCCTAATGTCTTTACACTGGTGCCCGAACAAAAAGAGGTGGTGGATGAGGATTCTCCATGACCAGGATTTTGCGATTGAGTCTCCTAATCCCCAATCGCCCTTTAGGGCACTGCTCATTTTTCATGTCTCCAGCATCAAAATAACCTAATGTCTCTACAGCGTGATTGTTCCATTTCAGACACCTTATACTTTATTAGCATGTTGGATATTTCTTTACAAATTTCACAACACAAAGTTCTAAAGCAAGTTTCTTTCTTTCAAATGCCAAAAATCGTTTGGCAAAATATGATTAAATATACCAACATGAACTGTTTGCAGAGATAATATTTGTGTTGGCAGGAAACTTTCTTTGAAACCCAACATTATTTTTGGAAATATGTTATCAAATTAAAGTCTGAGTTTTTTATTGTGTATAAAATTTCAGGAGTTGCAGCAGGATTTTCAAAGTATGATTTAAGGAAGCGAAGCTTTATAAGAAATGGCTAAAGGCTTACCTGTCTCAAAATTACATAAGAAGTACATTACAAATTGAAAAGCCAACTGTTGACAAAAAAAAGGGGGACTTTTTGAATTTTTTATTTGTTCTGACACCCCCTTCACAATGAATAACAGAACAATAATTTATTATGCTTAAAAAAGTCACAATCATGACAAAGTAATGATTGAATGAATGAGACGGAAGTTACACAGAGGGCAGGCCATTGACAGGTCCAGTGATAATTGTTCAAGCCAAAATATTTCATGACAAAATAGGCTTAAGAAAAATGAGTGAACAAATTCAAGAGTTTGCTTAAACGAATTTTAAAATTGCCATGTTATAAAGCAGTTTAAATTTTTACATGAAAAAGCTTCAGCTGAGCACTTGAACAATTTGCAAGTGAATTCATTGAACTCATGTTTGAAAAGGTATCTCCAGAACATATTTATAATGTTAAGGAAACTGCTCTTTTCATGCAATATGTGCCTTAAAATATCTTCGCAACATCTGTGAAAAAACTGATATCAGACTGATGCAATGGGTGTCAAAGATATCAAAGTGAGACTAAAGATTGTGGCATGTGCAGTATGCACAAATATGAGCTTTTCATAAAAGGAAAAAATACACGACATCTAGCATTTAAAAGAGTAAAGATTTTACCCATCATCCATGATTCAAATAAAAGGAAGATGGATGATGTAGACATTAGATGTTGTTTGATTTGAAAATCCTTCTGTATCAGAAGCTCAGTAACATTTAAAATTGGTTGGTTTGTCAGATGATGCAAAAATTGAATTTCAGATCATATTTCACTGAAGTTCTAATAAAAGATAATATCTGTCATACTGTGCGCACTGAAATATAAATATGATGTAACCTTTTTAAAATCTGTGACAAATTTTTGGATTTGGGGCCAGACCTTTAAAGAATATTATTTATGGGCAGCTACCATATTTTATAGTTACATCTGCGTTTTCCATTGGGGTGACAATTCCCCGACTGTCTATTAGCCAACAAACAGTAATACGAGTAGTATGTTTTTTAAATCCATAAAATATCACTACTGATAGTGAAGAAAGTGATAAAGTGTTTGGTAGGAACTAAAAGATTTTCACTGAGAGTTTAGTTGGAATTCCCAATGTGATAATTACAGGACTTGAATAGGGTAACGTTTTAATTAAGCAAAAATTATATATAAAATTAAAGAGAAATTATTAGAACAAAAAATTAACAAGTTACATTGAAAAAATATTTAATAAAACAAACAAATAAATATCAAGCTTTTTTTGTAAATGTTGGTTCTGTAAGGGTCATAAATCCTTCATTAAAAATAATTTCTTCTTTGTCTATAGACAACTATTTCCTATTTTTTATTTCTACTATGCCATATTCTTAGATTTAAACTGTTGATCTAAAATTCGAAATTGCCAAAGCCCTAACTATTTGGGATCTTGGACTTTTTATTGTAGTAATGGTGCATAATTATAAGAACTTAAATATTTACTTAAGTGAAATGTGTCTTGAATTTAGTAATTACGTAATTTTTTTCTTAATTATATTGTTTATTGTATTCAACAGTTATAAAACCTGAGGAGCAAATCAATGCTGCATTACCTCTTACAAGGGAAATCCTTTGTTTTTTAAATGATTTGTCAGATCCACAGCTTGTCAAGCATGCTGTAGACTCTGTAGTGTCTTGGTTAAATACTAGACCCCAGAGTTTACTACTTCTGCCTTGTCTTCAGACAGCTTGCCAATGCCTGAATTCTGTTGCTGTTATGGTTACTATTGCTGAATGTTGCCTTGTAACTCGTTTTAATACAGGTATTTTGTTTGATGGTATATCTTTTAAATCTCTTTTATGTAACTTTTTTTCTCCTAAGGCATAAAAATGTATATTTTTCAGAAATTTTGGAACCAAATGAAGCCAACAGCATATGGCAACTGGTTTCATCTTGTTTTCAAGTGCCTTTAAATATAAGTGATAATTTTGCACATTCTTGTGTGAATCAGTGTGCTCACTTGACTCTGTACTGTTACATATTAAATAGAACATCAAAGTTCACATCTGTTGGAAGCAAGAAATTATTACTTCAGAGCCTTATTGATTGGATAAGAAGATCAGAACTAAGGTGAATATTAATTATTTATGTATATTTAGTTATGCACAGGAAGTTGTAAATTTTTATTATTATGCCACATTGAATTTTAAAATATTGAGCAGTTTCTAATTATCCATAGCCACACTGAAAAGCAGTGAAAAGCATTGATAAGACAATGCACCATGTCACCAAAAGATATTTATGTGGCAACCTAGGTATGTGCTTAGTATTCCCCCAGACAGCTTTCTCTCTGAATGTTTCACCAATGTGCTAGCAAATTATGATCCCTTCTTTGAGAATTTCAGCATGATGGTGGACAGCATGCTACAATTTTCATAATATTCAGTAAAATCTTGGATTTAGTTTTCAGCATACATGACTGTAATGTCACCAGTTAAAGACTGATCATATGTCCCTCTTTTCCTTGTGCACAATGCTGAGTTTGGGCAGCTCTCCAAAGTTCTTTTTTTTTAGCAAAAACAGATTGCCATGTACATGGGAAGAACAGCACCACAAGGAAATGAAAAGTGTGTTGGTCTTGTATAGAAAAAGAAGAATGTAAAAATGGAAAAACAATCCATTTTAATAATTATATGTTCATCCTCACCTGAAAAATTCACAAAGTACTACTTAAAGAAAAGAAAAGAAAAAACCTTTTTCAGTTTTTTTATGCAATAAATCTCACTGTTGAGGTCTGGGTTGAAGTGAAAAGCGTAATGTTAGTTCATGGCGGGGGGGGGGAACAAATTTTTCTTATTATTAATCTTAACTTTTTACTCTATCCCTAAACTTTCTCGAGTGTAAGTGGCTCCCTGTAGTGTGCATCAAGTAAATTAACTCCTGCATTTTTACTATTTCTGCTCACTTTATTTAATTTTGATGAGGAGGTAAATGGTTTTGAACCATAGGTACTCTGTAATACAAAATCATTGGCATTGGCGAGAAAGAGAGGGGATGGATCACGTAGAGGTGTGTTGTTAAATCAGCTATTATGTAAGTCCCACAAATCTGTAAATATTTGTACATATATTTGCTTCATAAAGTAGAAAATAAGTGTCTTTATTCATCTCAGCATGACATTATAAAAGTACCACCGATGCGACGAGTCAACAAATTAAGTTTTTACTTCATATTTCTGGTGACATCAACCAACAAAGTGAGTGATATAATTTGTAATATAAATAGCATGCAAATCTTGCATGCTATTTATCTCTCCAAATTAAAATGAGTCTCGAAGAAACTGTTGAACGAAATAGAAAAATTAGAAGTTTGGTTCGAACCAGCATCACAAAATTAATTAAGAAACTTGAAGACGAATTACAAAGTGAAAATCCAAATGTAGATCTTTTGCAGGAATCACTTTCAGTGTTAATCGAGAGAGAAACTAGTTTGTTAAAATATGATTAAGTTATTAATGCTCAAAGCACTGTGCAAGAATTAGAAACAGAAGTAGAACATTCTTTAGAATACAGTAAATCCATCATTAGATGTAAATCATAAGTTGCTAGATACATTCAAAATGGTGGTAAAACCGAAACAACTTCACAAGTTTCTGAAATAAAAACTAATTACAACACTAATTTACCTCGTATTACTTTAGGAACCTTCAGTGGTGATTTATGTAAATTTACTGAATTTTGGGCTCAGTATAAAGCTGCTGTTCACAAAAACAAAATGCTTAGATGTTGAGAAATTTAACTATTAAGATCTTTACTCACCAGTTCAGCTGCAAAAGCTATAAGCGAATTACCGTTAACAGGAGAAAACTATAAAAAAGCCATCGAAATTTTAACTGACAGATTTGGAAAAAAAGAAATATTAGTTAGTGGGCATATGAACGTTCTCCTATCTTTGGAGCCTGTACGTCGTCGTTCGAGTGATGTATCCAGTTTAAGAACATTGTATGATGAAATAATGGTTCAAAAGAAGATTAGTAAGAAGAAGAACTATGTTTAGTTTATGAACTAATGTTTCTAAACTTTTAGTAGAAGTTTAGAAACATTAGATATTAATTTTAATTCGTATGGCAATCTACTACTTCCTATTTTATATCAGTGTATAACCCAAGATTTATTGTTACAGTTTAGTAGAGAAGAAAATTCCGGCAAAGAGTCAAAAGTGTCAGATTTATTTTCATTTCCAAAAAAAGAAGCACGCGAAAAGTCCTTAACTCTGGGTCTTAAAAATCAACAAACACTTTCGAAAACCAGCGCGAGAAATACTAACAAAAATTTTGCTCCAATTAAAAAGAAAATGGCATCATGGAGACGCTTAATACGTAGTTGAAACTTATATGTGTGACTTTTGTCTTAAATCTCACCTTTCAAAAGACTGCGACTTAAGTATTTCAGAGAAACACAGGGCATTATATGATCAATTTAAGTGCAAGCGCTGTTTAAAAAAAGGTGACAAAAAACCATTTTGTAAAGCAAAACGAGTTAAATGTAATATTTGCAAATCTCAGTCGCATTTAGAGAGCCTGCGTGGCTCAAACGTACCAGAAAGTAAAACCAACAAAAATGTAAGCGGAGTAGAAGAAACAAATGTCAGTTCACTATTCCTCTAAACGCTGAGTAAACTAATTCATAATGATATGATTTATTACCAGACTTTCAGGGCCCAGCTAGTCGTAAATAATTCGTAAATAAGTCGTAAATAATAATAGTGTTAGGTTGTTATGCGATTCTGCTTCCGAAAGATCTTATGTGTGTCAATCCATTGCTAGAAAAGCAGAATTGCCAACTGTTGGCAAGGAAAGATTGAGACTTCATACATTTGCATCTTCGAATCTACCAAGAAAAAGACTTGAATTAAAAAATAAAAGTGAATTTACTCTCATTATCGAGGCACTCGAAATTAAAACCATATGGTTCCAATACGATAGCGAGGCCAACGGAGATAGCATAAATAAGCTACGGAAGGAAGGATTTGATTTATCTGACAGTTACGATAGTAATGTAGCAAAGGTGTAGATTTTAATTGGGAATGATTATTTGAACTGCATTTTAATGGGGAAAACACATCGTTTGACAGAATATTTGGTATTGTATGAAAGCATATTCAGTTGGTCGTTGAGTGGCAGAGTGGGGGGAGAGAATAAAAAGCTAAGTTCTTCAGAGAAAGAGTCTACGGGTTTGTTGATTTGGTAGAGGAAAAAAATTTAAAAAAATTATCGGAACAGGACACCTATTCTATGCTCCGAGAGTCGGCAGCAGTTTGTGGCCCACCAGATGTCACTGCTAATGAAAAACAAGTCTGATTGACATCCCATATTCTGTGAGTATGGAAGTCGTCAGAAGCGTGGGGAAAAGTGTTGCCCCATCGTCAATCAGGCTTGTGCAGTTGACGTCCTAAGTAGACAGTGGCTTTGTATGTGTTTTCGCCGCTAATTTTTTTATTTAAATGAAGAATACTGTAGTAGATTTCTGAATATTCGAATTTATAGAAAAGATATTGATGCTTTTGCTCTGCCAGAAGATATTTTTATCGCATATTTCAGATTGCCAAAATTTATAGTTATTTCAATTTGAGATGAACTGAGAGAATATTTGGAGCCACATACAGAAAACAAGAATCCAATTTCTACTGAAAGAAAGGTTATTTATACTTTTCCTGAAATTATAGTTATGTATTGTAATTGTATACTTTAAAAATGTAGAAGATAATAAGTATTTATCTAGTACATAATCCTTCTTCAGTTAATAATAATATAGACAGCCGAGAAGCGTCTACTCGATTTATGTTCAACAAGAATTAAGTTTATTTTAAAACAGTCGAATACTTTACAGTATTGTAAACACAATAAGGAATGTCGTTCATTATTACACGAAATTCACACTAGTGTAAAATAAAAATGAAAAAAAAATATTATAAAACTGTGAAATAGTTTTATAATGTTAATTTTAAAAATAATTTTTCGCCCAAAGTGTCTTGGCCCAGAAGAGCTATTAATTTCGTTTTGGCATTTTGTGGCGTTTCACTATAAATGGTGTTTCACTTTTTAAATAATTGCCACCAAATATTATCGCACTGTATTATATTAAAAAAATTAAATAATAAAGAACCTGCATAAATGTATGAATATTTCTCGCATTGTGATAAAACAATGGTACCTAGAACCATCAAATTTTGAATAACGTAATCTTCCACTCGAATATAGGTGTCTGGAAGCCCAATTTGGAACTAAGAATTTGTTTTATTATCTATTTCATATTTTGCAAAACATTCATGAGTTTTTGATTAAGAAACTCAACAATTTCAAGGCGAGCAATGGCAACACTGTATGAAAAAAAGAAGAGGAAAAAAAACATTTTCATCTCTAGTGCTCGAGATTGTGTATTAGAAATTCTAAAGATATGCTCCTTTTAAATTATATGTTATATGTTATGTCTGTTGAATTGAATTTTATGGTTTAAGTACAAAGAACATGAAATTTAATAAATAAAGATAACACGCAAAACATTAGAAAAACGCCGTTTTGGGCATAATATAAAACCTGAAGGCTTTCGTTTTTTTTTTTTTTTGTTTTTGTTTTTGTTTTTCTTTGTGTGTGTGTGTGTGTGTGTGTGTAATTTTATTACGATTTAAAACTGGTTTCTAAGGGAGGACATTCTGAGGGAAACAGGCTCGTATGCACGTTACACATGGGGAAAGCCACGAAAACGCTGATGCGGTCAGCCCGTTCACAGGATCCGAACCTCGGACCGAACTACTTGCATTCAGCGACACTACCCCTCGGCCGCTGGTGGACTTATCAGGAGAATTATTATTGTTAAAGTAACAATGCTACAATACTGAGGGTTTCTTCATGAAATAGTTCTTTTGTAATCTATTAGGATTTAAAAAAAATTTGTTTCTTTGCAAATGGGGGGATAAATGTTTATAGCAGAGTTCTCATTTTTCTATTGTAAAAGACATATTGATTATTATTACAGTTTTGTATTTAATGTGTCAAAGTGTTAAAACGCTGGTTTGACAAGGACTTCTTCAACTGCAGGAGACCTACATTGATTATTTTTACTTTAGCACTTTTATTGTGAAAATAATATTACTACCTTTTAATTAAATTAAAATAACAACAGTGTAATATTTAAAAAAAGTATTGCTAATATATGTATGATAAAAATTCCAATACGAATTAATCACGCATGCATATTTTATATTAAATTTTTTTTTCTATCATGTTAATTATAGGATAAATTTAAATTATTTAAAATAAAACATTTGATTCATGTTTTAAAGCTGAATGCAGCAAGAATTCCATACTGTAATGGACAAATGAATTTTATTTCTTTTCCTGAAAGAAATAGAAAGAGAAAATAAAAAAAGGAAGAAACATTAAGAAAGAAATATTTTCTTTCTAATTTCTTACTTAAAGAAATATTTTTCTAATATTAACTGTAAAATAAATTGCGTGAAAACACAGTTTTAATGTAAGCATGAAAAAAAATTAGTTTGCAATTAGACTGCAGTGCAGATTAATCATATTATAAATTTAAATGATTAAAATTGTTTATTTCTAAAAAGATTTTAAATAAGCTTAATTCATTCACTCTTATCTATTTACCATTCTTTCGTGGTATTCCACGTCTCTCTTTATTTCTTAGCCCTAAATAGCCTAGCGTTAACTTCCCCTTAAAAACCAGGATTTTCCTCTGCATAACACTGCAGCATATTCTACTGCGTTTTGGTCATAATACTGTTTTGTGCCATTTTTTCAAACTATAAATGCAGCATATGAGTTAGTGAAAAAATAGAAGAGTATTCCTAGAACTTCAGCCAGAGTATGCTATAAATTTCGTCACTCGTCTGTACTGTGATTGGTGTACAGCTCCTTGACGCCTTGTCCCCTTTCAGTAAAGTCAAATGGACTCACCCGCCCATCAACTGAGGACCACAGAATGGCTTTCTCTGATAAGTTGGAAAACAGCTGTCCATGGGTTTTTTTTTTTTTTTTTTTGAGTTCCCTCAAGTAGTAGACAGACCCAGTGATCGTAGAATAGGCGTTGAGATTCGTCAGCTATGGGAAGTGGAAAGTTTAGGAATTACTAATTGCACGTTGGAAAGGAGTGAATGCGCAGATAATTAAGCAGTTTGAAGATGATTTGCAACACGTAGACGTGAGGTATGAGGATTGTTTGTTGTGGAATAGGAGTCCAGAGAATTTGGAAAATAATTTTGGTTTACTGAAAAGGCAGTTCAAAAGGGTGCAGCGATAGTTAAAAAATAACAGCTTTCTGAGGAAACATGTTTATGGAGATAATTAAATATCAGATACAAAATAACATTATTCAAGAATGTGAGGATACGAGAAAGGGATATTTTATGCCATTTCGAGCAGTGGTCCGTAAAGATAAAAGCCTAATCTGAATATTTTGGATATCGTTCTTGCTTTCCGAAAATTTAAAATTCTATTCTTCAGTTAGATAGAAAAAGCATATTTGATGATTGGGGTAGCAAAGGAAGATAGGCAATATTTAAAAGTTTTGTGGTATCCTGATAATGACAGTGAGGACTTTAAAATCATGCAAATGAACAGAATATTATTTGGATGTAACTGTTCACCATTTATATCGAGTGCAACGATCAAATATCACTTAAAGAAATACTCAGAAACAAACAAAAACTGTGCCGACATGTTAAATAGCTGATTGTATGCAGATGATTTGTGTTATGAAGGGGAAAATGTAGAGTAGGCTTTCAGTCTTTCATCAGAAGCGGTATCTATTTTGGGAGATGCGAGTTTTAATTTGAGAAAACTAAACACTAATTCTGAAGAGCTGAATAACTTGTGGCTTCAGAATGGGTTGTGTGAAGAAAGTAGGTTTGAGAGAGATAGTAAGTTGAAAGTGTTAGGCCTAGCGTGGAACTTGGAAGGGGATGTTTTCAGAGTTGATGTTACATCATTGTTGAGTAGTTTAGAATTGCTGAGAAATAGTAAAAGATAGGTGTTAAGTACAGCAGCTAAGGTGTTTGATCCAGTCAGACTTATTTCTCCATTTGTGGTGTGAATTAAGAGATTATACAGGAAATATAGGAGAGAGGTTTGGACTGGGATTTAGAGTTGCCAGAAGAGTTACAATACAAATGGATAGAGAGGTATTACTTTGTAGAAGTTCTATGTAAAAGTCATTCGGTTGAAGTTTATATTTTTAGTGATGCATCAGTGGTGACATAGTTTAGATATAAGAATGAGAGAAGAGAGGTATGTGCGTTGTTTATAAGAGTAGAATAGCGCCATTAAAAAAGTTGTCCCTCCCTAGGTTGGAATTGATGGGAGCCTTAGTTGCAGCTAGGTTAGGGAAATACTTATTGAGAGTGTTTTCGGGATTTGATATGTAGGTTAGTTCTGTGGACGGACTCAAAAATTTGCTTCTTGTGGATAAAGGGGTCAGTGCGTGAGTGGAAGCAATTTGTGTCGAAAAGAGTTGCAGAAATACAGGACTGTACTTCATCTAATTAGTGGAAATGTTGTCCAGGGTCGGAGAATCCTGCAGATAAGTTAACTCATGGTGAAACAGCATATGCATTGATGAAGGATACTAACTGGTGTCATGATTGGCATGTGTTCTGGAGGGGGGGGAAAATTGCCAATAAATGAAGTAAATGTGTAAAGAGCTTGACAGTTGAAATCTTCACTTGGAAAATCCATCCAGTGTCTCTTGTATTGGTCAAAAAGAATTTATATGAGCTCAACTAGTTAACTTGACTCAGATTTGATCTCCATTCTCTTCAAATTAGAATATTTTTGCTTAGATTTTGATGCATGCTGCATGAGTGGAATGCTTCCTGGAAACCTTTACTGAAATATGTGTAGTGCTGTCTGTGATACAGCAGAAATATCCTTTGCTGAATCAAAGCAGTGACATTTCAGTTTGGATTTCAGCCTAGAAAATAAGTCCAAAATTAGGTAGCGCTGTTTATTTCTTTTCTGACAGAAACTTTTGCATCTTCAAGGCACTATAGGTTTGTGTATTCTTTTAGTAAACTTATTCTAGTGATAGTTTTCTTCTTTCTTCTGCTGTGAGGTCTTTTCTGATAAACATCTTCCTTTCCTCAGGCATCTCAAAACATCTCCATAAAATGTCACATTGACTTTCTGGCCTAGAAGGAATGAATTCTCAGTACACACTCACATTGTATAAAAAAATTTGCATCGTTGTTTTCGTTGCATTCTTAGCTTTATTTTACCTGTGTATTCTTGGTCACTTACGGTTTAACTATGAGAAACCAGAGTTGGTATATAAATGCAAAAGACTGCTGTTCTAAACAGAATACAGACCAGATTTCCTTCATGTTACTTTCTATGGTTGATTTGTCTTATATGGTTTTCATTTTAACAGCCTAGTATTAAATGGGCCAGATTTTGTTCATTATTTTTATGAACACTAACTCATAGGTCACTCATAGGATGGAGGGTATAGAAAAACGTTTACCAGTAATTTGAAAATACCATATTAACAAAAAAACTTAACAATGCCCCCTCTTTTTTTTTCTTTTTATTCTATCTTTTAAAAATCTTCTAAAAATAATTATGTTTCCTTTTCATTTTACAACTTTTACAAGTGAAGAGCAAAAACTAAATGTCGCCATAACAAAATTGATATTAGTAGGATGATACCATTAATTACTGTACTGGGTGACTCTGCGCTGAGTATTTGAATGAAAAAGGAATAAAGAAAAACATATATATATTATGAGATATCCTTTATTAATAAACATAGTTAGAGATATGTGTATGTATATTAAAGTTGATAAAAGTATATTTAATGTGAAATCTGTTATTGTTTGCTTTCGGAAAATTTCTTAATATTAGGTTCATATTCTATTTGCATTAGTTAATGCATTTTGTTACAAAATTCATGGAGGGAAACAATTTTTCATGCGAATATGTGGATCAAGTGAAATGGCTTTTCCAAACTTTTAAATTATTAAATCTCTCCTGAAAACCAGGTTTTATTTCCTGTATAATGATTAAATATTTTAGTTGCATTTTCTTTGATATCAAGCATATTTTAAAAAGTTATTTTCCTTTTATAATTGAGGAAAATATTTTATGATTTTCATTTCCAAATCTTTAGTGAGGATGTCAAGTTTCATCATAAAACAATTTGTCCATTTTTCTGAAGTATTTTATTCAGTTCATTGAAATGCTGAAGTGACATCACATAAGAACCTTAAAACATGTTCACCACCAAACTGCATTTGAAAATTCGTCATAACTATTGTTTTCTTCATTCAAAAAGAACTTTATTTCATCTAATAAATTGACAAACATATTAAAAACCTGATCACAGCTGATCTGTCAAACTTTGTTATATGCCAAAATTCCTGAATGCCAGCACTCAATTTCCTCTAATAATTGTGCAAATTTTTGTGTATTAAGTCTTCAAACATTGAATTTGCTGATGTATTTATTATTTAATGAAATTCAATCAGAAGATATCTAATATTTTGTTTAAGCTGCTGAATAAAACCAACGTTTCTTCTGACCAGTTTGAGTGCATCATCTGTTGTTACAGAAGCAGTATTCTGTAGGACAATACTTTAAATGCATTATCAAAATTTTTTTAAATATTAAGACCAGTATACTTCCCTTTCAACGTTATTGGTTTCATTAACTCTTCCTTCATTTTCTCTTTGTTGATTTATACGAAGCAAAAAGTACTAGTTGTGCACCATTTACATCATTATTCTCACTTAAAGCAACTGAATATATTTCTGCATATCTTAAACTATGATGTATTTGTGAAGAAATATTTCTTTCTAATTCTGTTACTTGATCTTTAACTGTATTGGGACTTATTGGTAATTCATATATACACAGTCGTTTTCTTTAAAATCTGCAAATAAAGTAGCACTACATTCTAAAGATACTTGTTTTACAAGCTTTTCTTCTGAAAGAGCTTTCTCACAGCAAGAAATGCAACAGACTACTTGAAAATCAGCAGTGTAGCATTATTTTTTTTAAATAAAAAAGAAGTTTTTAAAGCACTGGTTTGTGAATGATTCTGTTTTTCTCTTTTGTAAAAAAATATTCTCTCCTTCTGTCGTCTATTGAGAAGCCAAGATTTGAATGCAACTTTCCTTCATTACAAATTACACACACAGTCACACCATATTTATCAAACCATTCTGTTTGATATGGGCTGGAATTTGTAGAATTTATTTTTGTTTTTTTAACTGCTGACATAGTACAGGAGTATAAAAAAATCCTTTTCCAATAATTTTAGAAGAAATTTCTTATTAATATACTTGATGTGCGTACATATGTAGATGAAAATAATAAAAAAGTAATAATAATAAAGCTGAATTATTAAACTCTTCTTGGTGTGTATGGCAAGGCTGCTAATTAGTTTAACACTGCAAGCACAAGTGCAGTGATACTATAGAAAATCAGTTAGCATTCACTCAAAAATATTGTTTTATAATTTTGACATCATATATTTATACTTTAATTCTAAAATATTTTTGATTATCCGTTCTCACTTTTATAATAGAAAAATAAGATTATAAAAATGCATGTGTCTCCGTGGGTCAGTGTCTGACTCACAGGTCATAAGTTTGCCACTACTGAATTAGACTATTGGGCTGAAAAAAGTAGTAATTTTTGCATGCAGAAAGGCGAATATGTTGTTGAAGAGATACCCGATGGATTTGGAGAAATGGTATGCAGTTGGGAGAATAGAAGCAGGACATACATTGACAAGCTCTGTAATTCTCTAAAGCTCTAAAAGTAGCCAAATGTGTTCATGTTAAGATTCTGGAAATGCTTTACACTGGTGATGTATCCAGACAATCAGGTTAAAGTCAGAAGCATCCCACAACAGATTCTCAGGACCATTATTTGGCAGCAAGTACTAAAATAAATAGATAACTAATGTCAACCCACATTACAAAGGAGTTTGCTGCAACTAAGGACTTCGGAATATCTGAATATGCCATGAGCGGCAGGCTACATAGAAAAGGGCTGCATACAAGGAAACCCATGGTTTATATCTCACTAATTAGAACTACAATTTACACTCAGTTGCACTGAATTATCAAAGGTGCTGACAGTATTGTCAATGGAATAGTTCTCTTTACTAATAATTCCCATTCTTGTTTGGAGAGTGATTCCAGATGTGTTACAATTTGAAAGGAGCATAAAATGTGCATTAAGCATGAAAATATTGAGGAAAGGCATTGATACAAAGTGGCGGAATCATGATATAGGTGGGCATAATTTTAAATATCCATGCTGGCTATACATTTTTACAAATGCAACTATAAATGCTGAAATATACTGAGATGAGGCTTTTGATCTTTAAGTTGTGTAAAAGTGCAATTGGTGATAACTTCTTTGTAATTGGAAATAATGCTCATGCACATCACACTACAGTAGTGACTGATTACTCTAAAGAGAGAAGGTACAGAGTTTTACTTGATGTGGTAATGCTTCTTTAGTCCTATAATCCTAACAGATGTGCAGTGGGGTATCGCTATGTCTGAAATAAACTACAAAGTCTTACTGAGGGTATAAACAACCTTGTAACATAAGGGCATGGCCTTGTGCTACAATAACCAATGCTTGTAGGGATGAAAATAAATAGAACAGTCACTTTAAATTAAACATTGAATAGTAGTCTATTACACAATTAACTACCAAATTATAAGCTAGTTCAATAATTTACTAGCACGTCAGGTTTAAAGTACTAGTGGCAAGAGACTGCAAAGCCAAATAATTATGATTACCAGAGCTGGTGGAAACCATCCACACAATGTGCAAATACCAGGAACACTGTCTCAAATCTGAATACCTCAGCTTAAAATTCTCAAACAACTAATTTTCATTCTGGTAAAGAATATGGCAAGGAGAATTTACATTGAAGACCGAAATCATAATAGCTAGTTAGTTAACGTAAGATATTCCTCAAAAGCATCCATCGTATGGAAAATGAATTACATATCCTCCATATTTAAATACTATGGAACGTATGTAATATAGGATAATGCAGTAGTATACTAAAATGCTGACTTGCATCACAGAGCACCTGCCCAGCACTTTCCAGGACCTTCAAGACACTATTCACTGTTAATATACTTTGCTGCAACAATAAACTTTTGGGCAGTCTTATGCACAGCATGAGAAATTGCTGTAAATCTTGCATTTTGGTCAGGGGTGACCACACATCTTATGAACTGTTTCTACATATGTCTGAAAAGTTGCAACACTAACCTTTCCTACCCCATCTGTATTTCTTTTTGATTTACTTCAGCAGTGCATTTCAGGAACTTGTCACTATCCCACACTGTGGCCCAGAGCTGGATAGTGATCAGCTACAACATAATGATGTAATTGTGACTGCAGTTACAGTGTAATTTTTATTAGAAATCCTTCAGTTATGTTGTCATTGTAATTATAAATCATTTAATTACAATTAATTCAATTAAAATGTAATTGTAATTTTATGATTTGTAATTAATTATAACTGCAGATATATTTTCAAAAAAAAAGTTATTGTTATTTTTTTAACAAACCTTCAGATGACTGTTACTACCGTAGTGGATATACCTTCACATGACTTGCTAGTGAAAGTGGCTTTACTTTCTGATACCTTCCTGCTTAATTGCTGTATGAACTCTAATTTACTGTAATAGTATAGTTATGAATTAGATTTTTTATAAAGTGCAATACACATTTGCAATAAATAATAAAGGTTAGGTGGCTTGCATATACAGGAAATATTTCAAATAAAAGTAAATGTGTGTAAATTTCTGAAGCAAAAGTGTTAATGGACTGCTTATTTCACTGAATATGAGAAAGATCTGAATTTGATCACCTGAGTCTAAATTTATCCAATTTTGGTTACCTGAGTATGGCAAAATACACGAGAGTTGAGGAAGGAAGGCCTTCGCGGAAGACTTGCTAATTGTAAATCATGTAATTACAGTTGCATGATTATCACATAATTACATGATTATGACTCATGTATTGAAAATCGCATGAGGAAAAAACAAGAAAAACAACCATGTTGCCAGCACATTCACCTGGATTTGGATTTGGGATGAGGTGCCAACATTCAACAACCTTAACTGCTTGAACATTGGTGGGGTCCCAAAGAATGTATGGAGGATGTGTTTATAAAGGATTGTGTAAGGGAAACTGGTTTCTATTCATGTTAGGTACAGGGAAACCATGAAGATACCCAAATATCTGTATTATTTGCTGAGATTAAAATTTTTTATTGAACTATCCTATTCAACAAAATGTTTGAGTCAAAATTTAATTGCTTATCAGTTGTAGTCATGTTATAACTCTAATTACCATTTTATTTAAACTGCAATTATAGTTGCATTAACTGTAGTTTCAATTATAAAGTAATTACTGTCTAATTACGAACTCTGTTCAGATGTGACAGATTGTTTAAAGTCCAAAATTAAAGATCTTATGCATTGCCAAATGGCAACATGCTAAGAATTCAGTATGTGTATGGGTATGTGGATGATTAATTATAATTCTTCTTAGTTTTGTGCAGTGGTAACACTCACTGAGAACTGTTTCTTAATTATTTCCGCTGTTTTTATGATCAAGTCAACAGATTTTATTTTCAAGAAGATGGGATTTTATATACTATAAATAAAAATATTGTGCCTCTCTACTAATAAATTAGTTATCATAGCATTCTAATTACAGTCAATATATGTACGATTTAATTATAATTGAAATTATAATTGCACTGTGCCTGTAATTAAAATGTAATTTAATTATAAATTGGGAAATTATAATCATGTTTAAATGAATTATTATAATTGCAAGATTTCTAATTACAATTACACTGTAATTTTATTGGCTGTGTTTGCAATATATTGAAATTGTAGTCGCAGTTACATTGCATGTGCAAGAGTAAGTAATGCAAAAATAAAATTTATAGACTCATTCTTGCCTTGGAAATTTGCAGATGAGAAGAATGCATAAAATCTATCAGCATTTCTCAGTGAGTATTTCCACTGTGAGAAATATGAGAACTTAATTAATGTTATTTGTGCTACCGTGCATAACAAATTCTTACTGTGTTACTATTTGATAAAGCATAATATCTTTAATTAATCTTTGAAATTTAAGCAGTTTGTTATCTATTGAACTGAGTTCATAATAACATTATAATTATTTTTTAGTTAAAAGTGCAGTTAGTATAGATATAACTGAAGTTATAATAAAATGGCAATTTGAGTCATAATATTCGAGTCCTAATTCTATTATATTAAATATTATAATTATATATTATAATATTTAATATTATAATGTATAATATTAAATTTTGGCTCAACAGTTGGCTGAGTAGATAAAGCATTTTGTTGAATAGAATAGTTTGACTGGAGTTCAGATCTTTCAGAACAATCTGGATGTTAGGGTGTCATTATGGTTTCTCTAATTGCCATCCATATAGTATAGTGGTTAGTGATACTGCCATGCTAAGGACCCTTGTTTGAATCTTGGAACTACTGCCATATTTAAGGACCCATGTTTGAATCTCGGAGAAGGCATGAATGTTATTTAGTGTCTGTGAGACAAGGGAACCCTAAAATACAAGGGGAGCCAAAAGTTCTTTATAGTAGTTGGTGGTAGGAGAAGAGATGTGGGAGACCCTCAGACCACTCCAGTGTTGTTCTCAAAATTTGGATGGAGTAATGAGGTTATATATATGCAACATATGGTGAAAGTCTGGCATCCCACCCTCTTATACCTGTACCTGGTTTTCCTAGGGGTAACATAAACCAGAGTCAGTGTCTGTGAGAAAGTCCTCCATAAAGGCATCTCTCTGTTTAGATGCTTTAGTGCTTTCAGGTAAGCAAACAGTTCATGGGATTGCTTAACAAATTTATATGTATTTATTTTTATCTGAAAATATGAACTACATATGCAAGCCACCTGTAGTGAAACTTACTGTAATTATTTATTGCAAATAGTATGTATTGTATTTAACAGAAGTCTAATTCATAATTAATACTTACTGCAAACTGAAGTTCATAGAACAATTATCCCTACTTTCTTTTCCCTTGTATTTTTAAAAATTCTTTCTTGATTTTATATTGTATGTTTATTATAATATTAAAGAAACTTTTAAATTTCATTTTTTTGGTTGCTACTGGTTTCCTTTTAGAGCATTAATGAAAGTACTAGTTGAGGTATTAAAAATATTGTCATCTTATAAGCTTTCTTACACTTGTATTTTACATATTGTTTCTCTCCTTTCAAGAATGACTTGAAATGTAGGTAATGGCTATAAATAAATCATTTTGCAAAATTTGACATTTTAAATCAGTTATTCTCAATTTGTTTGTCTCCATGATCCTCTGTTTTCATCAAAATAAGTATGTGTTTTTCCTTCTCAAATACATGTATAACTTGCTTTAAAATAAATAAAAGTTGTTGTTAAAAGTATTCTTTTTTTTAAAAGCTTCATGTTACAAAATAATATAATATACTAGTACAGGTACATGTTGAAGCAAGGCTAGCACCTATGCATTCTGAAGGTATATTAGGTATCACTGGACCTTGCTAACTGTTAAGCTCTGCCCCAGTTATGATGGAAAATGCACATAGGGCAGTCCAAGAGTTTTACCCACCCATCTTCCATTTTGCTTGCTGCTGATTTTGAGTGCTGCCTTGCTGCATAGAACACTATACTTATGCAGAAAACCATCAATAGAGCAGCCACATCATCATTTAGACTTACAGCTTGTATGCTGTATTGATGGCTACTGTCCACCATCTGCAGCTCAGTGGCATTTATTATAACAATTTAGAGTACATGTTACATTACAAATGGTTAATGTAAAAAACGTAAGTAATTAGAAAATGTTGAGTGCATAATATAACTTTAAACTTAGGTAACTTTAAAAATAAAAATGAAAACAAAATATAAAAATAAAATACAAAGTCTAGGTAGAAGTCATCATATAAATATATGTAAAAGTCCATATGTAAGAACTCCATATCTTGTAGAATGTAGAAGAATATTCATATGTAGTAAAATTAATAAAAATAATAAAATATGTAAAGTCAATGTAGAAGTCCATGCTTTGAAGAGTGTGAAAGAATCTTCATATGTAGAAGTCCATAGTTTAAGAATATTGTTAATTAGATCAGAATCCCCCTGTTGAATCATATTTAAGGAGCTTTTAAATTTTAACAGTTAATGGATAAATAGTTATACAGCATCCATGCCTTCTTTGGGATTCAGACCTAAATTGAAGGAGACTGCTACATTCAGGAGCACTAACCGTTATACCAATAATGGCATCAATAATATAGTACAATAAAAAGCTCAGAAAATGTCATTTATATGAAAATTCCAGATACTTGAGCATGTAAAAAATGCAGTTCACAGTAGAAAAGCCAAATGAATAGAAAAAAGAATTATCAGTGTAAAATCATAAAAATAGTTGTCCTCTATGTTTAAAGCTTGAATATGAAAAGGCTATATTTAAAATTGTGTAAAATTTCAAAAATAAACAAATAAAAGCATTTCAGACATAAAAGCCAGCATATATATATCATATTTCATATATCAGCATATGTCATGGCTTTAACACATGAAAATAAAACCTCTTATCTGATTATAAAAATCCCATCAACTATGAAAGTTGGTGGAAATGCTGCCAAATTTGCATCAATCCTTCTGGCAAAAGAAATATACGATTTTTAGTTAGGTAATCAACAGCTATGAGCTTTAGATATAACATTCGAAAAAACTTAAATTTCTTATCACATTTTTCAAGTTTTACATTGGCAATGTTTATCCGTTTTCAAATAAAGCCTCATATCATGCGTATTTATGCTCCCTTTTCTTGATGCCAGGATAAAATATCTTTAAAATACTTCATTCTAAAGTGTTCTATAAAAGGCAGGTTGTAAATTTTAATCGTGTTTTCAAAATGCGAGGGAAAAATAAATAGCAGTTAACTCTCTCTCTCTCTTTTTTTTTTTTAATTACAAAAGTAAAACTGTTCTGTCAAGAATTTGAGTTCACATAAAACCAATGTGAAGATCTTATGATTGTGCTGTGGCATCTTGTTTATCCATTATTGGTGCTAAATCAGCATCAAATTTACATGTCTCTCATTTACATAATTTTTTTGAAGAAAAATTTTTCTAAGTTCTAAAATATCCTTTTTATTTGAATTTTTGAATTGCTTTTCTACAGTATAATAAAGCTGCAAATAAGCTTATATTGTGAACTTGCCATCATCAGATTTGACAGGGAAGCAGAATTTTTTTTCTTTTTTTTTCATTGATAAAATTCACATTAAATATGCTTAATCATTAATCAATTAGTTAAGTATTTTATGTTGTTGCATTATCCATATTACTATTAATAAATAACTTTTTTTATTTTTAAAAGAAATGTGAAACTTTTAATTCGCAGTATAAAAAGCTTATTTACATGAGAATAGAAAATTAGTTGTTTATTTTTTCAGTATTTATCCAATTGGTTTTCCTTCTAAAATCATGTGATGTTATTTTAGAATTAGAAGATCTTAATTTTATTTTCAGTGAAAAGAATGAGTCTAAATGTCTTTTGTTGTGGGATAAAGTTTTGGAACTGTGTATAATGTTAGCCCATGATGATGAATTACAGGTAAATATGTGTGAGTTTTTATATTCTTGTTTTTTTATTTAAAATCAGTGAATTTATTAGCGTTTTTATGATCTAAAAACAATGTAGAATTTGATCAACTTGAATTCCCTTAGAATATGTGTACATTATAGAAGTTATTAGGTGATTATATATATATATATATATATTTATTTTAAAAATGTATTCCCCTTTTAATTCTCATTCTGTAGTCTCTGAAATCAATGTGCTCAAATTCCTTTTGAAAAATTGTATTAAATTCATGATTGTTATTTGAGAAGATGGTGGGATCTTGCTTGGTCTTGTTAGAAAAGGAAGAAAAGTTGAAATTTAATATCATTAATTTAGCTTTGCTTTTCAAACTTTTCCCCCTAGCAACAAATATTATGAGTGAACTAAGTAAATGCTTATAAAAGGATCTAGAACACACTACATATTCCCCCACAGTAGGCAGACAATGGCGTTGAAGATAATTGGCAAGAAATAAATAGACAATATAAATTTTTTCCTCTGCTGTGTTTAAAATGCCAGAAATGTCTGAAACTCAGTCTAAATATGCTTCATATTTTAATAAGTATTTACGAAATACTTAAATTTTCTACCTAAAAATTTTTGTTGGTTTTAAGGTAGAAACTTACATTATTTGTTTATCACATGAGAATTTATAGCTTTCTACTATAGCTGGAAGGTTAAATAAAGAACTAAACTTATAGTTAGTGAATTTTTGATGAGTCTTAACAAATTACAAAGAAGATTAAAATAACCTTTTTATTTAATCTTAAATTGGACAGAAAAGGCACAGCTTGTGTTGCAGTTAATTTCTGATATTTTGTGGGTGTTCATATTAATCTAACAGATGCTTAAATTCCAACGCAGGTAACATAGTTGAGGGCCTGCGCATAAAATAGACTAATTAAACTGGCTGAGAATTTTACTACCATGTATTTTGAGACATCAGATAGCAAGAAGCTAAAGCCAGAATGTAACTTTAGGTAGAGCTGCTGAAAGAAAGTAACAGCAAGACACTGCTGCCAGAAGCTGCCATTTAAACATTCAAAACCTTCATCTTAAATACACACAAAAACTTATTTGTCATTATGGTGAAGAATAGAGGAAAAAATTAAAGTAAAGGCTTAAATCATAATATATGGTTAATTAAATACCTAGCATTTTTTTCTTCAGCAGAATTTAAATAATTAGAAAATGAAGATCTTAATGACCTTGGATGAGAGTTTAAAATTCTAATATCTAGATGCATGAACCAGCCCTTACAATACAAAGTGAATTTAAATGTCTATAAAACTTTTCTAAACATTTTAATATTTTTAGATCCATGACAGTCTTTGTCTCACATCTCCTTTCTGCAATTTATTCTTTCTCTCACTTTTTTCAGCCCACTTTCCAGCACTGTGATGAATGAACCAGTGTGTAAAAAAAAATGATATTTTCAACCACTGCCTACTTACCGAATTCTTATATGGCTATAAACATTGGACAGACTGGACCTCAATGACATCCTACTATTTTAAAAGTCTATACCTGGTGTTCTAGAATTAATTTTCATGTAACTTTAGAAGTGTTGGCTAGAAAGCCTAACTTTTAATTAACCTCATTTACACTGTGCTAGCTTTGAGTTCATTACCACCTGTTGTTAACTTTTCATTTACAATACACACCTTAATTTTCATTAAACTTTAGACATGTTGGCTAGAAAGCTTAACTTTTAACTTACCTCATTTACATCATGCTAGCTTTAAATCAATTCACTACCGCCTGTTAACTTTTCATTTACAATACTCACCATCAGGAATGCATTTAAATTTTACGATGTATTTGCTCTTACTGTAATTCATGGATTTAAGACGTTAAACTTCTTTCAGCATACTACAGGTGAAAAGTTTAAACTTTACATAGGCATGTACAATACTTACAGTTACAGTGTAAAGTCCAAGATCTGGAATCGTTGGGACTTTGGTGATTCGAAATTTTTAAATTATCAGTTTAAATGTAGATAATGACAACAGAAATTACAAAATTAAAAATCTGAAATAGTTGTTTATAAAATAATGAAGCAAATATGACTTTAAGAGAATCAAAATTTACCTCTCCCAAAAATGCTCAATATTTATTTCTTTGCTTTAAGCATTTCATTCAATGTAAGTTATTTACATTGCTTTGTTTCTTTGTCTGATCCTTTCTGTTTAATTTTATAAACAATTTCTTGTTCAATTAGAAAGTCCCAAGTTCTGGTATTAATATGTGGAAGTTTCCGACTGAACTCTCAATTGACATTTTTTCATTATCAGCAATCACACTGTCATTTTCTTCACTATTGGTAGCTAATTTGCTGAATTTGGAACAATGCTACAGATTTTGTGATCCATTAAGTGATATATTATTTGCCAGTGGTGTGTAGCTTGGGGCGGACCCTGAAATTGCCACCTGAGGCAGTCTCTGAATTTGTCACCCATCTTGATATACAGACAGATAACTTTAAAAAATGTCTGAATGACATATAGGGAAATAAATTAAAACTACATTTATTTTTAAAGAAAGACTTTAATTCCAAAATTTTAAAATCAGTGTTATTCTGCTTATTTTTTGTTCACAAATTGTCAGTGACAGTTTAGGGATTCACTTAATTTATCCATTTGCTGTTATGTAGATAGTGCGGAAAGATTTCATAAGTGCAGATTATGCATCTGTAGCTCTTAAATACTTCTTAAACAAAATTTTATGTATGAAATTCTTCTTACAAGGACTAATAGTTACGCTAATTGTAAGAAACGTATGCAGTAGGATTGCAGTGTTTGGAACTTTGTTTTTAAGATTGTATTTTAGAATAAACTGTTTTTAAGATTGTATTTTAGAATAAACTGCAAAAATTAGAAAGAACTGCCCTTCCACATTCTTGTTTCATTTTCTTCATTTTCATTCATTCATATTTCAGTAACAAAAATAAAACTCTCTCTTACAAAAAAAAATACTTCTCTCTTAACAAGCAATTCTTCCTGATTAATGTCACCATGATCATATTTTGTTGATATTTCTAAAAATTGATATTCATATTTACAATAAAAACTTTTAAGGATACAAAAGTGATTTAATAAGGTTTTCTTCTCAATTTAGTTCCATATGGAAATTCAGAATATCATTATTCATCACCTGTGTCAATGATCCACATAACTAACCACTGTAAAACAATGTTTGATATGAAACACCCCCTCCACACACACACAAATTTGCTACCAGAGGCAGACCGCTCCCCCTCTAGCCACACCACTTTTATTTTGAGTCTTTGCAAGTGAATGGAATACTTCGTCTTCACTTATTACTACTACTTCGCAAATTCCATTAATTGGGAAATTTTGCTTTTGGTTTGTTATGACCATCAAATTTGTGGTTATCATCGTAAATCTTAGCGATTGCTGATCCATTTGCTTAGTACTCAGGGATTTGCAACACCCAGCGAAGCAGTTGAGGAATTCAAAATGCATGTTTTGGAGTTACCTTAATTGGAGTGGAAAAAGGGCTTCAAAAATTGGTTCATAGGCATGTAAAAGTGTATTGATCTTCATGGAGAATATCTTGAAAAACAATAAAACCAATTTTGGTCATAAACATTATTATTATTATTATTATTATTAGGCCCAAAATATAAATAAATAGCAATCAATCCTTGTAATTTATATAGTCTGTCAGTTATACTGTTAAAATTTTAGTTTGAATCTTAGATAAGGCATGAATGTTTGTAGTGGCATAGAGGCACACATAATTTGATACAAAACCCATGGATTCCATTTTCCTGGATGCTCTTGTTTAAACTGGAATGGAGCTTAGGCTTATGTATTTTGCTATAACAAAGTGTTCCAGTCTATGATGTGATAACAGAACGTAAAATGTTAAACACAGTCAAATTCTGAAATATTTTATATTTAAACATATATTATCTTGTATCTTGTAATTTAATTATATATTAAATTACAAGATTTCATGAAGGCAGCGAATATACTGCTGTCATAAAATCTTGTAAGGTTTATGTTAAATGTGAGAAAATTTTTTATTCTTTCCCCTGCTGTACGTAATAATATTTATTTTATTTAAAAAGGTTGTTCAAAAAGCGCTGTCTTTCTTTTGTTCACATTTGTCACTTCTTGGAGAAGACAAAATAGGAAATGTTCTATTGGCTGCAGTTGGTCTCGGACAGCCATCACCTTTATCTGTAAAGTAAGATTTGCCTTCACATTATTTCTGTTCATAAATTAATAATTCGAACCTATAATGTCTTTTCTTAATTTAATAGTTATTTAGTATTAATTATTTATTTTAACCTTATTCATTAATTTACTTCCAGCTTTAGGTTTCTTTGCCGTGTTATGTCAGCATTTATATTACTACAAATTCCTGAGAATGCTTCAGTACGTTTAGAAGCAATGGCCTCAGGTTATTTGCCTGTAACTGACAACAGTGGAGGCCCATATCAACCTTCGAGAAGTTCTGAACCATCACCGTCTTCTAGTGCTCAGAAAGCATTAATAAACTTGAAAGGTTTATTGAAAAATAAAGCATATTCTGCTCTAAGAGCACAAATTAATGATGCCATACAATATGCTATTAATCCAAGACACTGCTTACTGGACAGTAGAGAATTTTTGAAAAAAATTGCTCTCTGTATTTATCCAAAAGATACTTTCCTGTATTCTTTGAGTTATACTGTAGAAATATAATTACTGTGATTACATTTCATACTTAATTTTTAATTTATATCTGAAAAACATTTATTTGGAACATCAGTAGAATTGGTGAAGGGATGTTTCTCTGAAACATTCCAATTTAAGATATTCATTTTGTGATATTTTACAACTGTATATTTGAAATAAACTATTTCACAGCAATGAAGTCATTTATGTATCTTAATTATCTCAAATACAAAAATGTAAAATATGCACAAGAAGCATATATTTCCATTGCCTTCTTAGGGAATGCAACTTGGCATTAAATTTGCTGGCAAAACTGTGACAGAGAAAAATAGTGTAAAGATGTACTGTGGTAAAAAGAGTACAGTCTTATTCATAATGGCAAAAGTCTGTTTCAGAAATGAAAGTTGTTGGTATTCTTCGGTATATGAATAATAAATTTTGTAAAAATTTATTTAATGGTTATGAATACAAAATAATTTCTTCTTGTTTAAAGAGGAAAAATAGTTTTGAACTTTAGTGTGTTAAGTAGCAAGAAGAGTAATGGACAGATTAGAAATAATGATTTTAGTTGATTTCTCTCTTTACAGTGTTAGTGGCTTTTCTGCCCCTGTAAAGGAGTGCATGGGGCAAAAAAAGTCAGTGGCTCTCAACTTTTTTACTCCATGTACTCTTTTTATCATTGCTAGAAGATCATTTGCCCCCTCCTTTCCAAAACTTGTAAAATACATATATACATTTATTTAGATTTACATTATTTTTAATATGTTTTATAAATTAAGCAATAAAAAATATTGAAAATGTTGATAAATACCAAAATTGGAATAAAAGTAGTTTTTTAAATTTATAATCTAAACCTGAATACTTAAAACCTAAATAGAAGACTGACTGCATTCCCCACCTAAAATTATAAAACTCACCCCTGGTTAAGAGTCTTTGCATTAAATTATCGCTTTAAAATGAAAGCAATGGAGTCCTAAGGTTGCAGAATAATGACCACGGTATTCCTTTTTCCACAAATCTAAAAATATACACTTCTATGGAAAACAAATATTTCCACCTTACAAAAACTAAAACAAATGGTAATAATACTTGTATTTGGCTACCAGTATAGTGGGGGGTAATTGCACAATGAATTTTTTTTTTCTTTGTAAGCATTGGTCTAGCAAACATTGAGTTTCATTGCATACAAAATCAAATATCATGAGCTTAAAACAAATGCAGTTTAGTACACAAGCTTTGACATGATTCAAACATTGTTTATTATTTAAATATAAATAAATGTATAATCCAGTTAAAAATATTTTAAACTTTTCAAAAGCCTACACCCAAGCACCAGAAATGCTATTAGTCTCAAACCTCATTTTTTTGTCTATATCACTTTTCAAATGTTGCCACCATGTATTGTTTTTAAAGAAATAACGTAGTAAATATAAAGAAAAATATATTGCACCACAAATAAAAGGATGTTGCCACTAAATGCTCTATGTGCTATTTTTAAAGGAATAATATAACAAATATAAAAAGATGTATGGCAACATTTAACACTTTATCAGAAAATTTAATATATCTGATATAAATTATTTTTTAACTTCCACACTCTTAGTTGTTGCCATTTGGTGAAGTGTAAGATTATTTTTTCTTTCAAATTTAATCTGCCTGCTATTAACAAATTTTAATGATTTAAAAGCAATAAATGCAGTTCTTTATCTATTTTTAATTACCAACTGTCCCATGAAATTATTCTAGAAAGATTTATTAAAAGCATTATATGTATGTACTTTTTTTTCCTTTTTTATAGTAACTGTTTTAGGTAACCGGCTATGCCAACAGGTAGTTATTTTAAAATTGAACTAACAAAAGTTATTCACTGCAAAAGTGAGATTCAAGAATAACATAATTCTGGGCTGAGAAGTGTATGGCAGAACTTAACACTGTTTCGGGAATTCAAAAAATACTGTTTTTAAAAATTTTGTGATTTTGCTGTTGAATCTTATATGGCAAAATGTTGAAGAAAATTATGTTTAATAATAAAGTTGAAGAAAGTGATGTTTAATAATAAATTAAAAAAAAAAGTTTACTAGCCAGAGTGAGTCCAAGAGCACATAGGTAAACTTTGAACTCGATGAGAGATAAAAACCGTCTAGTTTGACATTAAATTCTTTCTTTCTTTCTCTCTCTCTCTTTAATTTTATATTACAAATGTTAAAATATTGTTATGAGTGTGTGATGGATTGAATGCACACAGAACGGATGACAGCATGATAAAAGTTATTTTCCGAAAAAGAAATACATCACAATTCTGAAACTTTCCATAGAAGTAGTCGTACAGCTCTTCTCAGTATGACAGGGCACAACTATCAGTACCTTCCACTTCAAACTACAAACAACATTTAACGCAATGCAGTGCAAAACACATCTAAAGAGTGAAGCTCGCATCTGTCAATACTCCAAATTAAACTATGAACTAAAAACTGAGAACTGTTTAAGGGTGTCAAATACTGGGGTGCCTGAATCGAATTAAATTCTGCCAATAACCTAGATCAATTGTCTTAAATAATGATAAAATATTAATAATTTTTAATTGAACTGAACTTAGAATACTAAAACTAAGATAAAAGAAAAACAAAAACTGCTGAGCTGGTGCATAATTCATAAGGTAAATGCTGATCACCCAATGTCAGTAAGTATAATATACTTGCGCAAAAATATAATAAATACAAATGTAAATAAATCCGAAATTAGTTTCTTTCAGAGACAACACATAATACATTACTTTTCCATCACAATGCTGGGATTTAAAATTGCCATAGGTCTTTTTTTTTTTTTTTTTTTTTTTTGTTGGTCATACTAATGTAATTATACTTGTGGAATCTGATTTCAGAGTTTGAGATATTTCTCATTTGAACATGGAATTTTCTGGCCAAAATGGTAATAAAAACTACGCAGGTGTACAATATTCAGTCCTTTATGGATAACATTGTTTTGCACATACAAGGGTGCTGTGGTAATTTGAAGCAGAACAGAATTCTGCATCGTTTGTTACTGTTTCCCGTTTGTTCGTGAAGAGTAAAGCCAGATTGGCTTTACTCTTCACGAACAACCGGGCTTGCCCTTTTCTTGGAGCTTTTTAATACAGCCAAGTACAGACTGGAATAATGTTGTTTGTGAATGGATCTGGTATGTACCTAGAGTGAAAGTCAGAGACTATGTGTTCTGTTGATTTGCTGTCTGTTCTGTCTGTGCAAAACTGAGATTCCAGATGTGATGCTAAAATTTAATGGGCAGAAATTAAGTGTAGCAGTTCTTGTATCTAGAAATAGCTCTCCAAATGGAATGTCATCTGTGGAGAGTGAATTTAGATAATTTGTTTAATCTTTTAGTGACTGTATTCATAAGAGACTTGACAGTCTCATTGAGTCGATTCAGTCTTTACTTGTCTGATGGATGTCTTGTCCTCTGGAAATGTCTCCGAGCTGCGTTCCTTTGATTAATAAGATTTATTAGTTCAGCATTTCTTTTCAGTTTAACATTTTTGATAAATTTGCTAGCAGCTTTTTGAACATTCATAATAAGAGTCTGTAAAATTCTTGACCAAATTGCCAATGCCATTCTCTGCATGTACCTCGATATAGTATAATGTATATGGTTTAGAGCTTTGATGAATTTGGCCATTCAGTAAACGACTCTTTTGTCTGGTGTGATGTAGTATCATGCCCAGAATAATTTTGACCGGGCTATGGACAGAGGATGAACCATACAGCACGGAAATATCCACTGGATCATTGGCATTTCTGAGCAGGAAGGAATTAATAAAACTTGCAGAACTATTACTATACTTTGTTGGGGTTCTTGGAGCTGCTAGGCGTAATACAGCCAAGTTGGTCAAATCGTAAATTACGCGTCCAGTCCTGTTAGCTCACGCGCAGTGTCGTACATTTATATCTCCATCTATAATGAGACGATGACCAAGTGTTAGTAAAGTGTTCAGATCGGTAGTAATTAATGTAGTGTTCCAATTTTGGGAAATATAAGTGGAGACCCAAAAGTGTATGTCAATGAAGTGTTTGTTGTGAGCTGTGGTTTCAATGGCGAAAAGGTACGGAATTTTCCAGTATAATAGGAATGCAGCTGCTCCACCTCCACGTGATGATCTTCCACCCGTATAGGGTCTGCAAAACCTATATACGATGTAATTGGCAATAAAAAGGGATGAGCAGAGCTAAGCTTGAGTTCTTGGGTAGAAACATAGTAATATCAGGGGAGTTCTCATTTATAAAATCCTTAAGTTCCCCTTGCGGGATCATCCATTAGCATTCCATGTAATTACACATACAGATGTATAAATATTACTACGCATTATTTGCATTAGGATAACTAAATAAATCTTCAAAAAGTACGAAAAGTTTATCTATGGAATTCTCGGTTTCTTGCAGTTCAGGAAGATTTTTTTAAATACATTCATCAAAGAAATACCTGAGAACATCTGTTTAACCTCATTAATTAGATTTTGAATGTCCTTGGAAGTATTTAACAGTATGCAGGAAGTAGACTCATTTGCTTGCTTTTTAGAAATTTTGCCATATTAGGCATATTATTTCCATTAATATTAATTGAGAACTAATGGTCTCTTTAGTCTTATATAGAGTTTTTCCTCGTATACCGAGAAATTTCCAGTATCTTTGATTTCTCGAAATGCTGGAACGCATATACAATTACATATAGGGATCAGACCAAAATCTCATTAAGTCTGGCGACGTTTGGCGATTTCTCACCAAATTTGGTGACAAAAATTAGTTACCAAGTTGGCCCCAATAACTTGCCCCTGTAACATTATTTTCACAGCGAAGTTTAACTTTTTGTGGCATTTCATGTTACATTTTACCAGAGGTACTACAATTTCAGCAAAAATTATTCGCATATATAAAAATTTCGTAATATTGCCCCCTTCCCAAGCATTGCACGTCCCAGCTAGTACAATCCCTGAAGAGAAAGAACTAAGGAAAATCAATGCAGTGCTAAAATAATAATTTTGATAAATAATGTACAACAAATCAAGTACTAAATTAGTAAATAAACGCAATAAAGTTACAACTTTCTATAAACATAGGACTATGGCCTTAGTATATATACTATTTACATTATATATACAGTGCGGTAACCAGAACTCTAGGGCCCCTATGCAGAGAAATTTCTGCCCCCCCCCCAATAAATTTACAGTACTTCCGCCCCCAAAAAAAATATTCGAGATTTCAAGGAGCCAACATTTTGATAATGATTTTTATCAGATCAGGATTAATAGTTAAAAATTTATATGGACACATATGACTTCTTTGTACCGCCTATTAAATTATACGCGTCTTTTGTTGCACTTAATTTAAAGTTATTTCCTCAAATGATTCTTACTTTATTAACCGATCCCTCAAGGCAAGCTGAAAATAGTATTCAGAGCCAATTGCAATAAAAAAGAGAAGTGCACAAATGGATATTGTAGCAGTCCCATGTACAAAATTTCAACACTCTGTGACTAATCGTTTATGAGTTATGCGATGCATATACATGTATATGCATTCATACGTACATACGTGCGAATATTCTGTGTTAAGAAAAAAAATCAGTACATAAATACTTCAAGCAAAAAAAAAAAAAAAAGCCCAAATGAATTTAGTTTATGTCATTACGGCAAAGCCTCGAGGGCTATCTGCCTAAGGGAAGGGATGCTTTCATGTAGGTCTTTCTAAAGAAAACTGGTTGGTATACACGTTACACATGGGGAAAACTGTGAAGGCACCCATGCAGCTGGCCCGTTCGGGGGATTCGAACCTCGGACCGAACTACCGGTGTTAGCGGTTTTACCGCTCAACCGCTGGTGGGCCCCAGATGCATTCGGGAGCGGTCAAAATGGATATTTCCGTTGAAATATGATAACCGAAGATTTTCGTGATTACGATACTTTCTTTACTTCGTACAAAGAAATAAAAAGGGGAACTTTTAGTTTCATCCAAAAGCTTTGTTATGAAACAATTAATACTAAAACAATCAATTAACTCACTTTATGTTGTAAGATTCAAATATTTAAGAATGCTTGAGAGCATTTTTATAACATCATTCATCACAATGTCATATTGTGCCAATAATTTGACATCAGATAAAAAAATTAGTTATGTATTATCTGGGGTCTGTGTCCTCGAAAATTATTGTTACTTTTGCTAAAATTTTGTTGATTTAATCTCTCTAAAACTACACTCACGTTTGTGAAAATTGCAACACCAAGAAGGAATCGTCATAATTGAATGCAATTTAATACACAGTTGAGTGGTAGTGGTACAAATAAATGATTAAATGTTCAAAGCAAACAAACAAGAACAAGAGATCAGAATCAGTATTTTGTGGCCACCACGCGCCGCAATAAGTGCTGCTACACGATGTGGCATGGAGTCAAACAAAGTTTGAATGTCTGACTGAGGAAGAGCATTCCATATCGTTTGTACGCGTACCCAAAGTTCGTCTGCAGACGCAACAGGACGAGGATCACGAGCAAGACGCCGACCAATGACATCCCACACATGTTCAATTGGCGACATATCCGGGGAACACGCAGGCCAAGGAAGAAGCTGTACCTGCTGCGCTGCAAAGAAGGATTTAACAATCCGAGCAGTATGAGGGCGGGCATTGTCCTGTTGAAATACAGCGCCTGGCAAGCTTTGAAGGAAGGGAACAGCTTCGGGCTGTAGAACTTCACGGATATACCGGTTGCTGTTCAGATTGCCCACAATTCGTAGCAATTGAGATCGTCTATGATATGCTATGGCGCCCCAGACCATAACTCCGGGTGTTCGTCCACTGTGGCGTTCGATAATGCACTCCGGAAGGTGGCGTTCACCGGCATAGCGTCTGACACGAATGCGGCCATCATGGTACCACAAATTAAAGCGGGATTCGTCAGAAAACACGACATGCTGCCAATCAGCACGCCAGTCTCTATGCTGATTGGCCCATTGTAGCCGCAGGCGGCGATGGTCGTGCGTTAGGGGGATCCTGTATAAAGGAGTCCGTGCGCGCAGTCCACACTGCAGCAGACGTCTACGAATTGATGAAGCACACAATGAAACACCTGTAGCTATTGACCACAGTGCTGCCAATTGTCTAGAGGAAGCTGTACGGTCCGTCCGCGCCATGCGGACCAGGTGTCTATCATCGCGAGCTGACGTCACATTTCGGGGTCCACTCCCGGATTTCCGAGTTGTCCGACACTCGTCCGTCCACTGCTTCCAAACGCGCATCACTGTGCTGCTGTTACGCTGCACACGAGAGGCTACTACACGATACGACAATCCAGCTTCACGAAGGCCGATGATTCTCCCTCGTTCAAACTCTGTAAGTTGTTCAAATCTCGCTCTCTTTCGTCGACGAGGCATAAGTACAGATTGAGTTAACGTTTACCACTAGCAGATAACCACCGATAACCATACACGCCTCGCTACAGCCGTCTATTTATTCGGATCCATCAGCCGTTCAGAGGGCGCTGCTCAGCATACGCATGCGCTACGGATTTGCAATTCTAATCATTTGCATATCATGCGCTACTTTGCATTTCCTGAAAATTTCAGCTCACTCGCGTAAGTCCTTCATGGTGTTGCAATTTTCACAAACGTGAGTGTAATTGAAATTCATTTCATCTTTTACAGATTTTTCCAATATTTGATCAATATAGTTATTTGCTTCTCAATTTTTCTTTTCGGTACAGTTTGCGATATGATGAGAACTTCCCTCGGCCTTCCCCCCCCCTTCCGTATGGGTAATGCTTGTCAATACTGTATTCCTGTCGTCGACATCTGTCCTTATTTGAAATTAACCAACGTGGTTCGCAACAGTCTTTGTTAAGTTCGAATGAATCATAAAGCAAAATCTGCCTCTAAAACGGAGTTATTAATCATTGTATAATGAACAGAAAAAAAATTATCCACTGTCTTGATTTTGGGGAAAATCGGTATCTTTTCGTCTGCAGAGGCCAAATTTAAAATAAATCCTTTCTTATCCTTTTTAAGAATTTCTGGGTAATGACCAAAATCGGATAGATATCTTTCATTTTTTATATTTGAAATAGCGGTTGGAATATTGTCTGACCTTTCATCGCTGTTTATGACTGTAGCTGAAATATTTTCTGATAGTTCGAGTTCTTCAGTGATTTCATTCGAAATATTTTCTGTTACATTTTTAATTCTTAAAATTATATTTTAACTGTCTGATGCTGCATATAATCTGGAAAACGTAATTTATTGCTCGTTTTCTCAACGCCACATTCTTGTTTGCTTTGCTTTTCGAGATTAAAAGATATAATTCTAAAATTACTAAAAATAATAGCAATAATAATAATGCTTAAAAATTCTTTTTATTTTAATAAGTACATCAAATTCAACTGCTTCTTTAAATTTCTCTGCTCAGTATTTCTTCTGTATTATGTGACATTGAAACAAAAACGAAAAAATAATTACTTTGAGACGTTTAGTCAACTTCTAAGTTAAAGAAGGCCTGTCCAATCCAAAAGACATTGTGGGCAGCATTTGGAAAGGATTTTTGTTCCGGTTGGAAAGGCTTGCGTTCCTTATATAAGGTAACTGGCCTTTGTGAACTTCATTACAACATTCCATTATATTAAAAAAGATTCATTAAATGTTCAGCAATTTCTGATGGCTGTTCCTGTGAGCTCAAAGTTGGTGCCTGATTTTCTTATGATTAGAATTTTCAACTCGGAAATACTGATCAGCAGTTTTGATTTTCTTCCCATTCAAAAGTATCGCATAATTCTTTTTCTTCATCTTTTTTTTTTTTTTTTTTTTTTTTTTTTTTTTTTTTTTTTTGTTGTTGTTGCGCTCCATTTAAAGCTTTCTTCTCCATGTTATAAGATTTTTTTAATGTTTTAGTTTATAAATAAAAAGCATATAACTAGAGTAAATCGTTTAATATATCAAGAAGAAAATTTTAATAATATCACTCAATATTTTATGCCTATTTAAAACAGAATATATTCTGTGTTATTTCTTGAAATCATAAGGAATTTATTTCACAGTTTTATTTACTTTCATTTCCTATCTAAACATTAGTTTTAATAATTTATTTACTTTTAACATTCCATTATCTATCATCTGCGCGAGCTAAAATTAAGGCAGTCTCATCAACATAGCAAAGTCTCACAAGTAGGCGAATGATTAAGACCATTGATCACGGGTTATCATAAATTAAGGAAAAGTCACAAAAATCACGATTACTGAAAAAGTTACATGTGGAATTTTATGAATTTTATTATTATCGTATTTTTGCCCACAATATACAACACATACTAAAGTATCAAATAACATAAAAAACATTCCCAGACAATTATGGTAGTATAGAAATTAGCACGTGTATAAAATGAACAAATCGAAAGTGTCAGTTTTCTATAGGAAAAGTATGTGTATATTCCATATCTTCAATATGGAATATGATCGCCTTTAGAAACAATACAGCGATGTGTGATGCTTTCAATTATGCGGTCTATCAGTTCCATAGGAAGCAAGAGCCATTGCTCTTGCAAAGCAGTTGCAAACGCGCCAAGAGTCTGAGGGGCCGGATTGAGAGCAACTAGACGTCTCCCTAAAGCATCCCAAACGTGCTCGATAGAATTCAAGTACGGGGCTCGAGCTTGCCACTCTATGCGCATAATTGTTTCCTGTTGAAGATAATCATCTACGATGCGAGTCCTGTGTGGTCTTGCGTTGTCGTCCTGTAATATTAAAGCATCAGCTATTGCCCCGGCATGTGGGCGCATATAAGCATCAAGAATGTCATCTCTTATAAACCTGAGCATTCACGGTTTCCCTTGGAAAGACATGGGAGTCTGTGCATCCACCCAAAGAGATGCCACCCTAAACACACACACTGCCTCTTCCGTATGCATCTCCTTCACGGATGATAACGGGTTCCAGGTTCTCTCCATATCAAATAACGCCTACTATCGCTTTCTAGACTAAACCTGGACTCATCCGTAAAGAGAACAGCCCTCCATTGATCAGGCATCGAGCGGACATGCTGTCGTTCCCATTGCAAACGGTCCCTCCTATGGCGTGACGTGAGCGGCACGCAAATGGCTGGTCGCCTCGCATACAGACCACCTTCGTGAAGCCTTCTATGCACAGTTGACGTTGACACCAACCTTCCGGTGGCTGCAACAAGGGAGGATCTAAGAAGAGTCGGAGTAGCGGTTCTATTCCTGCGTGCACATAATGTCAAATATCGGTCATCGGCGCTCGTCGTAGTAGTTGGTGGTCCTTGGCTGAACCTCCTAGATGCCGAATCTATGGTTTGAAATTGCCTCCAAAGTCTATGAACCACAGAAGGACTCACATTTAGTCATCTTGCCACTTCTGTTTGACTTTGTCCTGCCTCTAGTCTCCCAATGGCTCTCCATCGTAGTTCTGTAGGCAAATGATGCCTGGAGGTCATTGTTACGAATTGGCTATCTCAGATTTTTGATGTCACTATTGCAATGAAATATGTGGGCTTGCTCTCAAACATGGACTTTTATGCTCCTCGCAGATGATGTATTCCGAATGCAGCGCCACTAATTTGCATATTGCAGTTTTACTCAGCTACTCTTACTTGGTAACATATTCAAATTTTACACGGTTTGTCTTATTTTTGAGGGAGTTATCGCTATTTTTGTGATTTTTCCTTAATTTATGATAACCAATGTAGTTCATCCTAGGGTACGAAACCTAGAGAATGGTTTAACTGCGTAAACATTTTTGTTGTTTTTTCTATGTAATAAATAAAGTTACTTCCTTTCAGATAGCATTCTTTCCACTAGGAAGACAGTGCTCTCGTCAGTAGTAAGCGCCCGTCCTCGTGCGACGGACGTGACGTCACAGAAAAGGGGCGAGACCTCCGCCATCCTGGATCACATGGCAACAGGAAGTGACGTAGATAGATGGGATGACGGACGCAATGACGTCATGCATAGTTTAGTATTTATTCTATGGCAACGATTTTATATTTTCAAAGTTTTATTTTTTGGTGGCAACGACACTATTTTTATGTTTGTGACAACGATCGCTTAAACCAAGTGACGTCAACTTCATTATTTTCCTTTATTATTTTAGTTATTTAATCATTTTTTAATTATTATGTTTCATTATTTAATTATGAATCATCCTTTTTAATTATTTAATACGTCATTGTTTTTTTTCCAAATTTATTCCTTTTCATATTTTTACTTTAAAAACTTTTTTACGTTTAACTTTTTTTTTTTGAAAAAAGTAATATTTATTTTTATAAGTTTAATTTTTTTCCTCTTCGCTTTTTATTTTAAAGAAGTTGTTACTACATTTTTCATTTTGTTTCATCCTTTTTTTTTCTTCTCGTTCTTACTAAATTAAATTTGTATGTTTTGCTTTTGCTAACATAAATTTTACTGTCGCAAATTAATGTTTCCACAATTTTATGTGCGTAGAAGAAAATTATATTTTTACATTTCTTTTCACTTTTTTATTTTGCAAAGGTTCTTTTTTTTCCAAATTTAATCCTTTTCATAATTTTACTTTAAAACTTTTTTACGTTTAACGTTTTCTGTGGTTTTTACAAAAGTAATGTTTATTTTTACAAGTTTAATTTTTTTCTTTTTCGCTTTTTATTTTAAAGAAGTTGTTACTACATTTTTTATTTTGTTTTCAAAAAAGTAATATTTATTTTCATAGTTTTTTCCACTTCTCTGTTTTCACAAATGCATTTTTTCCCCCTTATGTATTTTACTTCCAAAAGTAAATTACAATTTTTTTTCACAGTTTTTTCTTTTTTTATAAATGTAATTTTTTTCCATTCTTTAAAATTTTTCTTGTTACATTTTTGTTTTTATTTTACTCTTAACTTTTTCCCCTTGTTTTAAATACTTATTGATGTTACATCTCCATTTCTGTCTGGAGGCCTACGTGGATAATATTTTCTGGAACTTTAAACAGTATTCTTCTATGCAGTTTTAATAAAATACTACATTTCTTACTTTTCATACTACTAAATAGGAGATACTCAGAACTTTTCCTTCTAATCTATTTTACTAATTACTAATGATTGTACTAACTTTATGAAATACTAGGCAGAACATTACGAATTCTCTTTTACACGTCTTATTTTTATTTACTTATTCAAAGGATTCACCAAACTGTGTCTGACAAATGTAAATTTTACACTTTGCATTTCCACATTTTTCCTCAGCTTAAACTTTCATCCTGCTTTTAAAATAAATTCATGTTGCATTTCTGATTCCTTTTTCTTAAAAATAAATACAGACTTACACAGTTTCCTTTTTCTTAAAAATAAATACAGTTACTGACAGTCTCTTTACTGTACAGACACTGTACTGTTACTGACAGTCTCTTTACTGTACAGACACTGTACTGTTACTGACAGTCTCTTTACTGTACAGACACTGTACTGTTACTGACAGTCTCTTTACTGTAAGACCTACAGACTTTGAAGAAATCCTATAGGACTAATAAATATTTCATGTCATAATTTTTCATGTCGCTCAAACCAATACATGAGTCATTTCTACCCTGTTTAGTTCAGTTACATACCAAAAGTATTTCATTTCTTATTATTTTACTCTACAAACATTTACATGAATACGCTCAGAACACTCCTTTTTTATTCTGCAGAAAGATTCCTTTATATTACTAACCCATATTAAGGTTTTTAGACACTTTACAAAAATATCTGGGATTTTATTATGCACATCCTACCTAAAACCACTAAAAATTTTCTTAACCTTGATTTTCTTATTGTGAAAACATCACTTGGATTCTTAACATGATGTCACCCATCTACCACAGAACCTCATCAACGCTACTATGTATATTCGAACTTACCACAGCCTTGACTTTCTTAACAAGATACGCGAGATAGAATTATTTTTAACTATAATTACACGTAGAATTAATATTCAGGGATGGAAGTGAAACTTTATCGCCTTTTTTCCCAACTTGGAATATAAAAATTTCTTAACTTGGAATATTTTTTTCAACCGGTAAATATGACCATTGTTTTTAGCTGAGCCTCATAGCTTTTTAAGATATTCATTGTAACTTAACTAAAAGATATCCATATTTCACATTGACAATAATTTATTTAGTACTGAACTCTTGCAGCCTTTTGAGAACGAAATTTAATTTATTATACCTGACATATAAACTCCTACGTAGTTCTGCTACATTAAACGAAATATTAGATCCAACATAGTAATTAAAAGATTTAACACAGTCATTTTAAGACAGAAATTTCAAATTGACATTAATTTTTTAACACTGAGCTCTTGCAGCTCTTTGAAACCATTTAACTTCTCACGAATAGCAAATAAAATTATGCATAAGCATTATGCATAACATGTAATACTGATATGAATTCCAAATAATAATCCAACTTAGCTTAAAAGTTTTAGCACATTCTAAGTTAGGTGCGCATTTCAAAAATGACATTGTTCAATAGTGAACTCCTTCAGCTTTTTTAACATTTAACTTCTCATAGATAGCAAATAAAATCATGCGCAAATATGGTATATTGATAGAAACTCCATATAATGATTTAACATAATCAGCAACTTTAAAAACTTAAACGCATTCTAGTATGACTTGTAAGGTTTTAGTTAAACTAACAAAGTTTTATTTTAATTTGACTTTTTCTATCTCTTCTCATTTCAACTTCCCGTAAGAATAAGCGCACGTTTCAGCTTTATGCTAATTTGAAGTGGAGCCAAGTTCTATTTAAACGAAAGGTAGAAACCTTTCACTGTGAGAGAGCTTTTAGTCTCAGACCACTGTTACTTTATTCCAATACTCCGCAACCTTTTCTCACCTGCGACGCATAAAAAATCTTTCTGGAATTTCGTGGCACACCAAAAGCTAATGTATATATGTATTGATTTATACACAAAATTTACAATAAATTTTTGTTTTTAATTTGAAAAATATACAATTATAAAACCATAACATATTTATTTATATGCAATCATAATAATTATCATAATAATCGAAATATTTTTTAAAAAAATTTTTAAAAAATTCTTCAATTTGATTGGTTTATTTCAAATTTAAAAAAAAACAGTTTTAGAGCTATTATTTTTAATTAAAATGGTCTGAAACCAATATATTTCGTTTAAATTTATGTTTAAAAAAAAGTTATATATTTTTGAGTTCCGAGATATCAAGGAAGTGCCGAAAAAATTCAAATGCTGACACACTTACAATCACACACACAACAGTGAAATATATAAAAACATTTACAATAGATATTATTAAGGGAAAAAAATTGTCATTGTGTATTAAATACATGATAAAAAATTGCAAAATGTCAAATACATGTATTTGATTGCGGCACACCTATATCCTACTCATGGCACACCAGTGTGCCGCGGCACACCGGTTGCGGAGCACTGTCTATTCGACGTTCGCCTGACCAGCTAGTATTTAAATTCTAAATCGTAGCGATGTTACGTCATTACTTATTGAAGTAATTCTAAGTGCGTCAGTATTAGTTAAATCTTGCTACGCACCATTTAGTTTAGAGGCCAACCTCGCGTTCATAGCTCTGTGAGCCACGACTACTTAATTTCTAATTAGCTTTAGTTTAAATTAAATTTGATTGTTCAGTTTAGACCCAAGTGGCGGTCATTATTTTCTGTATTCCTCTCGAGTTGGGAAGTGGCTGTAAATAATTGTGGTTTAATAAAAGAGAATTTTAAATACCTCTGAAGTGTAGTTCTACCACTTATTCACAGTATTCTACCACAGAACATAGCTGCATTCAGCTCCCTGTTCAAGATCAGGGCTTAACGTTTCACGAAGATGTTTGCCAAGAATATGCACCAAACACTCAGTCCTGACACTGGCGCCGGAAGGAAAATGAGAGGATGGCCTGAAAGACAAGAAGACGAACCTGAGATACCTGCAGTACCTGTGCAGAACCCTGAAATCCCACCTCCTGCCCTAGAAGGATTTGGCTACATCGTACAAGCCATACGGGCAGCGGCAAGTTTTGACGGCAAGTCAGCCGTAATTAATTTCCTGGAAAAGCTAAACGCACACTTCATGTTATATCCAGTTCACGAATTTCAGAAAGTCACTCTTGCCACCAGCGCTTTGAAGGGCCAAGCGCTAAATTGGTTCAAGTGTATTGGAAAGAATCTCTTGGGGGAACCGAGAAGCCCCACATGCACTTATTAAAATTTTAAAAATTCCTTGGTGAAAGCATTTCCTATAGTACGAGATCGAGCCAGACTGGAGGCGGAACTTTTTAGTCGTTATCAGGAAAAGATAGAAGATTTGTCAAATTTTATCTTGAGGAAAATCCAAGTTTTCAAGCTTTTGTATGGAAGTCGCCCGGATCCGGAAATAATTCAAATTATACTTCCTAGGCTACTGCCTCAAGTTCAAATTTTATCGAGCTAAGAAACCTAACGACGTTAGATAAATTATTTGAGCTCACAGTACAGTTTGAAAGCCGAAGAATGGCAGACAACGAACGACGTCGGCAAATCAGAGTTACGGGAACAAGGCGAAGCAATGGCCGAAGAAAGATGTATCTCCTAAATCGAGCGGCGAACGACGAGACTTTAATCGAAAAACGAGCAAAGATGCAGAAAGCAACCGGAATAAGAAGGATTTAAACTAAGATGGATTTCTTCGAGGAAGGTGAAGAAGTCCGAAGTCTCGCAAAATCCTTCCACAATTAATTTAAACACCGTGGTCGTGAAAAATTTAAGTTTACCGAAGATTGAAGTTTTAATTAACAACATACCGGCGACGGCTGTTTTGGATACAGGAGCGCAATTTTATCTCGGAAAGATTTTTCAAGAAGCACTTTCGCCGTTACAGAATTTTTAGTGCAAGAGACACGAATGTAATAGCGACCCAAGGAGAGAAGTTTAGATGCTTAGGGAAAGTACTACTTTTCGTGCGTATCAACGACGAGAAGGTAAAAATTTTATTTTATATTGTGCGAAACCTGTGGATTTTTTTAAAATGGCGGAGGCGAAATTACAATTTCAAGGGGTAAAGTTGACCCTGAATATGCAACCAGTAGTAGAGCAGAATGATAAGCCTCCGCAATTGGACTTGCAGCACTTACCAGCAGAAAAACAAGGAAAACTACAGTCATTGGTAAGTGAGTTTTCAAATTTATTTAGCGATGTACCGGGTTTCACGCAAGTCACAAATCATACCATAGAAACGGGGGACGTTCAACCACTAAGGCAAAAGCCCTATCGTTACGATAAGGTAAAGGAAGAAATAATTGAATACCATATCAAGGAAATGTTGAAAAACAGGATAATAACCCCGATTTCTAGCAGTTATGCTAACCCAGTAGTTTTATGCAAGAAAAATAATGATTATCCGTTTACGCACCCGAAGCGGTGGCGTTTTGCTATAGATTATCGCAAGCTCAATTCCGTCGAAAATATCCTGTATATCCTCTACCGATAATCTAAGAGATAATTCGAAATATTTCCTCTACAAAGTATATGACTACATTAGATCTTACGAGTGCCTATTTTCAGATTGGGGTAAAACCCGAAGACGTCCCCAAAACCGCCTTCATAACTAAGTCTGGCACGTACGCATTTCTTGGGATGCCTTTTGGTTTATCCGGCGCCCCGGCAACTTTCCAAAGATGTATGGACATCGTCTTAAGACCGGTGCTTGGTAAAAGTACGTTCATATATTTAGACGATATTATAATTACGAGTAGTACTTTAGAACAGCACTTACAAGATTTAAGAAAAGTGTTTTTATTGTTAAATGAAGCTGGTTTGAAGATAAATGCTTCCAAATGTAAATTTGCCGCAAAAGAGGTACGTTATTTAGGGTTTAAAATTTCTCAGAATGAAATCGAAACGGATCAGTCAAGACAATAGCTATTCAAAATTATCCTGTTCCTAAAACAGCGAAGAAGTTAGCGTCGTTTCTTGGTATGTGTTCCTACTATTGGTCCTTCATTAAAGACTTTGCCAAAATAGCTGAACCTCTGCTAAAGTTGAAGAGGAAGAAAGGTTATCGTGGTCAGCAAAAGCCAACTTGGCATTTCAAAAACTGAAAGACGCATTGACTCAAGCTCCCGTCTTAAAATTTCCTGAGGGGGATAAAGGATTAGAAATTTCAGCGGACGCTTCAGATTTTGCGATTGGGGCAGTGCTTTCTCAAAATGGGCAACCCGTGGCCTTTTTCAGTCGAACGTTAAATGAAACCCAGAGAAACTGTTCGGCCACAGAAAGGAAAACTCTCGCAGTGTTATCAGCAGTGCATAAATTTCGTGTTTTCTTTCGAAGTTCTCCAGTAACTGTATATATGGACCACGCTGCGGTCACTAGACTCTACTCTGGGAAAAATTTATCACCCAGATTAATAAGGTGGGCGCTTAAATTACAAGAATATAATCTAGTAATTAAACAGACGCCGGGAAAGAAAATGTTGTGGCAGATGCTTTAAGCAGAATTAATTTGGATGAAAATGGAAATACGGTTAGAATAGCCATGCTGACATCCAAAGTATTAGATTCTCGTGAAAGAGTAATAGTCGAACTCGCAAAAGATCCGGAGTTCAAAAATATATACAATTATTTAGTCGACTCTGAGAATTTCAGTCATCCAGATATTGTGCCGATAAGAAATAGGGCCGCAAATTACGAAATAATTGATGGACTTTTATTTTATACAAAAACGACTAATGAAAACGAGTTTAGACCGGTTATCCCAGCTAGCATTAGATTGAATGTATTAGAGGAATTGCACGATTCGGCCATTTCTGGCCATTTGGGCATTCGAAAAACTGTCCAAAGATTTCGCGAGGCAGTTTTCTTTCCCGAATTGAAAACGTTTACTAGGGCGTATGTCCAGTCGTGCCCAACATGCCAATTTATTAATTATATTAATTTCCGCCCGGCCGGGTTCCTAAATAGTGTTAAATCAGAGTTCCCAAATCAAATATTAAGCATCGATTTACTGGGACCTTATCCTAGAAGAAAACTTAACAAAAGCCGATATCTTTTAGTTATAGTGGACCATTTTAGCAAATGGTTAGAGTTAATTCTGTTAAAACGCGCGTCTGCTAAAATTGTAGTAGATTCAATTCTAAATAAGTATATTTTAAAATAGGGGGCGCCCCTAAAAGTTAATTCCAACAATGGTCCCCAATTTCTTAGTAATATTTTTGAGGAAATGTGTGCAAAACTGGGCATACATCACCTAAAGATGGTCCGGTATCGTCTGCAGTCAAACATAGCGGAACGGGTTAATAGAAACGTAGTTAAAATTATTCGAAGTTATATTAAGAATTGTCACTCTACCTGGGATAGCCATATAAATGAATTTGCATTTGCCCTTAGAACGGACAAACATGGCACAACGCAAAAAACACCCGCGGAACTGTTTCTTGGAAGAAAGATTTTGACACCCTTAGACAAACTTTTCTTTGTCCAGGATAGGGAAGAAGAATTTAAAATGAAGGATATCCAGAACTTGATACAGGAAGCGAAAGGAAATTCGGAAATAGCCCAGAGGAAATAACAATATTATTATGATCAAAAGAGGAGAGAGGTGAAGTATAAAGTCGGAGATGAGGTGTTGAAAATCAAACACGCTTTATCAAATGCCCCAGAAGAAAAGGTGGGGAAATTTTTCCCGCGTTTTGAAGGCCCTTTCCTTATCGAGAAAATCACCCAAACGGTCGTAGTATTAAAAAACAAATGGCGAGAAAATTACTGCCAATGTGGACCAGTCAAAACCCTACTATGACCGTAATAAAATGGAAATGTTTAAAGATTTTTTCCAGGATCCGGGAAGACGGATTTCCACGGAAGATGTACCTCAGCGGCAACAACAGGAACCAGCAACAATTGCAACGGAAGGCCAGAAACAGAAAGCCCCCCCTCAACAAAGTAGAAGAAGCAAGAAACGGAAAATCACCAGAGGAGATGGATTTAAAAGAAAGAACACGGATAATAGAAGTTCGACATCTAACAAAAGACCAAAGCACAATGGACAAGGCCAGCCCAAAGTAGTGAAGAGGACAGTCGAAACGTCGGAAAGGAGCCTGAGAAGCAAGCAGCCCCGGTTGCAGCCTGAGGATCAACGTCCGGAATACAGCAGGAGCCCGGAGCAGCGACGAACGAGGGCCCAGGAACAGAGGACTCTGCCGAACAAACGTCGGGCGAATCGACCTCCTGCACAGCGCAAGTATCCCTGAATGGAAAGAAGGATCCCTAAAAGGAAGGCGAGGAACAACAAGAGGGCAACGGTCACGACCAAAATCAAGGAGACTGGCCCAGCTACAGTATTTCCAACTTTCAAGGATTGGGCCAAGAAAAGAATGGCTGACTACAACAAGAGAAGTAGTATTTCTTATTCCAACGTTTAGTTAATTTTCGAGTATTACTGCAAGTTGCAGGGTCTCTTTTTACCTCAAGCGAGGTTGATTTTTACGCCAAGTGTGCGATATTTGATTACTTATCTTGAAAGATGTTTTTGTTTAAAATTGTAATTTTGCAAAGATTTAACATTACTTAATATTTGTAAAGTAGATTCTGAAGCATTGTGAATATATTAGTCTTGTAAAAGCAATGAATCGCTGAGGTGAAACAGCTCATCTCAGTTAGTTGCTGTTGTTGCTGTTATACTTGTAGCTGTAAAAAAAGGGAACTGCTGTTTGTTTACTTAATGCTGTATTGATTGTAGCGATTTCGCTGTGAGATAGAACTATTTTATCTGTTTAGAACTGAGTTTTTGCTAATCGTTTGAGATATTGTGATATTGTGCGAAGATCTGTGAAGAAATATTTCAGCATTTTAATTTATTTCTTGTGGAAAGAATAAATTTTTGTTAACTTTTTACGACTTGTGCATTCAATATATAACGAACCCGTACGCACGCAACAATATGTAACAAAGGGAATTATGCTATCAAAGCACGTTAGGTGCAAAGTCAATTTTGAATGAAGCATTCTTTGTGAAAACTACAAATTGTATGCATGAAAAGGCGAGATAGAATTAAAAGAATGCAAGTGCAATAGGCTCTCCACCAAATACACTTAAAGTGTTAGACATGAAGTTAGTTAGAACCTCAGGTTTAGCTGGTTATAGGGCGTCTTTTGAGGTCTCGTTACGTCAAGTTCTAACTAATGTTAGTCGATGGTAGGTGGTAGAGTTGAACACCCCCGAACAAAAAAACCTGCATTTGCGGTTTGCTTTTCATCCAACACCGATGGAGAGCATTGGGGGAAGAATTTAATTTTGCTTGAATGATAATGTGTGTGTGTGAATCTACACGGGTAAGAAAAAAGAAGTCTGTTACCTAGAACTTACTGTTATTATGTTATGCTAAAATTTCTTTCCTCCCAGATTTTGCTGAAAGGAGTAATATGTAGACGAAAGTAAGATAATGCTGAAAACAGATGAAGATTTACGTAAAAAAAAATCAAGTTTTCGTCTGTAAATTGGCCAAGAAATTCTATTTTTCTGTAAAGGTTGGCCTAAGTAGGAAGAGTTAAATTTTGAGTATTTTCTAGAATTGCAAGTTTCAACATGGTCCGTTTGTACCACAGTAGTTCTACTTTTGCCAATTCTGGCTAGAAGTATGTAAGGTTTTAGTTAAACTAACAAAGTTTTATTTTAATTTGACTTTTTCTATCTCTACTCATTTCTGTCTATCCCTTCTCATTTTAACTTCCCGTTAGAATAAGCGCGCGTTTCAGCAGTATGCTAATTTGAAGTGGAGCCAAGTTCTATTTAAACGAAAGGTAGAAATCTTTCAGTGTGAGAGAGCTTTTAGTCTCAGACCACTGTTACTCTATTCGACGTTCGCCTGACCACCTAGTATTTAAATTCTAAGCCGTAGCACTGTTACGTTATTACTTATTGAAGTAATTCTAAGTGCGTCAGTATTAGTTAAATCTTGCTACGCACCATTTAGTTAAGAGGCCAACCTCGCGTTCATAGCTCTGTGAGCAACGACTACTTAATTTCTAATTAGCTTTAGTTTAAATTAAATTTGATTGTTCAGTTTAGACCCAAGTGGCGGTCATTATTTTCTGTATCCCCCCCCCCGAGTTGGGAAGTGGCTGTACATAATTGTGGATTAAAAGAAGAGGATTTTAAATCCCTCTGAAATGTAGTTCTTCTACCGCTTATTCACAATATTCTACCACAGAACATAGCTGCATTCAGCTCCGTGTTCAAGATCAGGACTTCACGTTTCACGAAGATGTTTGCCAAGAATATGCACCGAACACTCAGTCCTGAGAGACTTAACATAAGAAAGACTACACTTTTAAAAAATGCATTATTTTAATTAAACATTGGAGCCACGCAATTCTGTTCACATATAACATTTTTATTTACCATGAGAATCACGCATAATAATAAAATAAAATACATTTCACAAAGTACGAAACACATTTCTGTTTTAACCAGCTGTATTCTTAAGAAAAAAAAGGATAACGAAAAGATACAGTGCTGTTAGCGTTCCTCATTTCCCCCGCGCATTGATCAAAATATATGTACACTTTAAAATCAGTTAAAAAAAGATTCAAATACAAGTATTCAAACAGGAATACTTCACAAATTAGATAAAAGATGGGAACACAATGAACTTAAGTGATAAATACAGAAAAGCATGCAAACGACCAAGAACCTTTGCTAGTTTCATGAACAGGGCATGGAAAATAATGAAGTATTTTTAATTTTATTTTATCTCTAGTACATTTACTTGTACTAAAATCTCCCGTTTTGAAGGCTGTGTTCTACATTTAAGCACAAGTTAATAAATCTGAGTGATTTTGTGCTTTGAAGCTTCAGATTCAGAAATATTACAACTTCAGAAATAATGCAACTCAAAAGCAAAAAGATTAGAACGACGAGAGAATATACCGTTAGCAAGAGAACGTGATAAACGACTTTTTTTCGCTGGTTGTTATGAATTCATAGATCGGTAGAATAAAATTTTAATGCACTGTATATGAGCTATGATTTTTTCAAAATTTATTGTGATCACTGTTTCCTATTTACATAGACTTTAAGAAAACATTTCGTGCTAATTTAGCGTTTTCTTCTGAGATTTATCTACGTATATACTTAATTTTTCGTTTTGTTTATAATTAGAATACCGAAAGAATATAAGAGAACATTTTTTTTCTGGAAAATGTCCATATTTGTTCCCAAACGTTATTTCTTTAATGTCTTTGAAGTAACCTATTAAACACAAAGTTACCTTGTATTGCTCAGATAGACGTTGGTCTTGCCAATGTCTGAGAGAAGTCATAAAATTTAAGTAACATTTTATCAGTACGCAGAACTTCTTACTGCGTTTTTGATGAAAATTGACCGAATTTAGTAGTTCATTACTAACCTAGGAGCCTTTAACTATTTGTATCCGAAACAAACTCAGTCCGAAACTATAATCAAGATGTTCCATACAGATATATTTGTCTACTTTTCATGTTATTACATTTCCAATGAAATTTAATTCGTTGCCAGATAGTTGAATGTTTGTTATTTTTTTCGCATCCTAATGCATTTCGTGTCTCACATATGCTCATTACATATAATTTAACAAAATTACAAACAAGTTAGAAGTGAATATTTCCTGAAGTACTACTGTACATTTCATTTCGGAAAGTTTACATAAGTATCTTCATTTTGAATCCTTTAATGTTTCTTTTCCTGCTTCCCGAGTCAATTTTGAGCATAAAATTTTCAGTTTTGAGACGAAGATTATTTGTGATGTTATCATGTTTTCATAAACCGTTTTTGAGAAGTACCTTATCTATAACCATTTGACCACTTTTGAATATTACCATTTTTTACATTACTGCCACTGCAAATCATTTAATTTTCAAATGCTTTCCTGTTTATCTTTTACAACGTTTTGTAAAGACTTGGGAACAAATTTTTACTAAATACTTATATTGTTTCACTTAAAAATTTTGTTAAGATTTGGAAGATTTAACTTCAAACAACGCTACCACGCTGGACCAGCAATTAAGAAAAGTAATGGAATTTTTATCTTAGTATATTTTAGGGATAGATTAATTTTTTCTGACACCGATATATTCGCATGTAGATAACGGAGACTTTTAATCCAACTCATAGAGACATTGAATATTTTGTCTAAGTCACCACGATCATTAATTTGCATTGTCATAGATTTTCTTGTGACGTCTATTTCTTTCTTAAAAAGAAGTTTATACATTATTTTCTTTACAAACATGTCTAAAAAATATCTCATCTTCATAAGAAACATCAACCCTTTGATTTAAATTTCTACGAAAATAAGAAGCCTTATTTTGTAAACATCTTTCTCTCTGACTCAAAGTTTCTTCTTTATCATATTCGAAATGAACAATTAACCGTACATTCCTAATAGATTGTATTGATGAACCAGGTTTATCTTATAACTTATTGTATTGCATATCAAGTGAATATGTGTTCACTGTTCACTGCAGAAAAAATGGTGTAACACCAGGGTGCCTGGGTAAAAAACCCTACCCCATGTAGAACAGTTAAGTAATTGCGAATAATGTCAAGTGTATAACTTGAGAACCAGATCATAATATATGCCATTTTTTAGTATGAACAAGATGGATTAATTGTGTCTCGTATATTATAGCGTGTCGACAATCAGAAAAAACAAGAACAACCTGCAAAGACACTTACTACTAAGCATATAAAGAGATACAAGAAGTGAATATGTGGAGAAAGTCATGCTAAATGCTCATTTTTCAAGTCGAATTTTACTAACGCACACATGTATTTATTGCATTTTTAATAAAATCTTGAAGGCTGAAATGAGTGTTTCAATACCAAATTTGTACTTTCCGACTTCAATCTACTGAAACGAAAACATTCATAACTTATTACGAAGAAAACATTTGTACATGTTACACTTTTTTGATTAATTTTCAAACCACTTGATTATCTTTGAAAGATTGTCCTATTTCAGTGCTAATATATTGCTAATTTTCGCTTTTTCAATGCGTTTCGTATGTAACAAAAACTTAATTTCGAAACTTTTACTTACTTAACGTCTTGTATTGCATCGCTGAACCGGGGCCATGCTTTTCATTTTTATTAATATCATGCAAATATTTTAAGAAAAGTATATTTTTCCTTCTGTTGGCGCAGTTTAACTAGTATTTCACTGTTACAGAGACTTCTTTAGTAAAAACTTAATGGTTAAACGCAACGTTTCAGTACTAATTTGAAGATTCTGAATATATCCTACTCAAATGTTCATAACTGAGTAGCAAAATAATTTATATATGTACTTTGATGCACTCTTGGTTAATTTTTAATTCGTTGTTCATGTATAACGCTTGTTTTCAAATGATGGATCGAAATGATTCTTAACTTTTAGCTTTTCCAAAGAATTTCGTAGCCACATATGTTTAGTACAGAAAATTTTCCTAACTTACCGATAATGTTACCAAGGTATTTATATATTTGTTTCTTTACAAACATGTACATGAATACCCACGTTTAATTATTTAATGTATATTTTTCTATATCAGAAGTAAAATTTGGAACGAAAAATTTTAAATAATGTCATGTTCAACAAAATTTATGCATTTGTGAGGTCATTGCCTTTTTGTATAAACTTTTGAGAGTACGCTCTCGGTAGTCTTTTAGACATTTCGAAACTGTTTTCTCTTTGCTATTGGAAACTATTTTATTTTTGCTCTTGGTATATGCCAATACATTCTCGATACTTGTTTGGTTTATTTCCAGCCTATGAGTTATTTAAATACTTCAAAATGTATTTGCAGCTCGTTTATATTGACACTGATAGATTTCTTGGATGTTTTTGAAAAATGTGTTTATTTTATTCACTCGAATGAAATTGATATTTTCTTAAAATTTTATTATTCAGAGTATTAATCAATTATGACAGAATGGCGGATTTGTTCTCATTATTCAACATACATATGAACTTAAGTATTACAAATCTTTTAAGTAATCGTAATTTTTCCTATCAGTAATAAGAAGACGAATGGAATAAATGCAGCATATGTAGGCATGAGGTAAAAATTTGGATGTAAAGGAAATTCTTCAGATCTAAGAAATTAAGTAGAATGTGAAACTATTCTTCCTGTTAAAAGTTTACCTTTTAATGACCTGGCATATAAAACGTAAATTTACTAAAAAGTGGTCTAATGAACGTTAAGTACTCTACAAAATCTGGAAATACAAATTTGATTATAAGCTAGTTTTCCATAAAAAGTGTTTTCAGCGAAGGAAACATGCCGGCAATCTCCTGAAACTTTAAGCGAGCATCTGACCCTCGCTCTTACAAATAGTAGATGATTTATTAGAACAATTGCACGAGTGCAGTCTGTTTACAACGCTAGATTTAGCGCACGGATATTTACAGATTCCACTCACTGAAAGTGCAAAATTGAAAACTGCTTTCGTAACACCGGATGAAAGTGGACAATTTGAAAGAATGATTTTTGGCTTGACTAACGCTCCTTCAGAATTTCAACGATTGATGTATCATGCATTATCTTCATCATGTAATAAAGACGTGTTATGCTACCTTGACGATATACTTGTTCCAGCAAGGACTTGGGAAGAAATGATTCAGAAATTAATAAAAGTATTCGAAGCACTACGTGCAGCTAAACTAACCCTGAAGTTACCGAAATGTGAATTTGCCAAACAAGAAATAGAATATTTAGGCTTTATCATCAATAAAAACGGAATAAAGCCAGGATCAAGAAAAGTTGAAGTAATATCAAAATTCCCAGAACCTAAAAACATTCATGAAGTTCGACGATTTCTTGGTTTAACAAGTTTTTTTAGAAGATTTATTCCAAATTATGCCACTAAAGCTGGACCATTGACTCAACTAACTAAGAAAAATCAAACATTCAGATGGGAAGAAAGTCAGCGGAATTCTTTTAAAGTGCTGAAAAATGAACTGACGAATCAGCCAATTTTAGCTTTGTACAACCCTAAAGCTCAAACAGAAGTCCACACTGATGCATGCTCAGAGGGTATTGCTGGCATGTTACTTCAACTCGGAAGTGACGATAAATGGCATCTAGTCTATTGCGTGAGTAAGAAGACAACGGAAGCTGAAAAGAATTATCACTCAAGTAAACTTGAGCTAATGGCAATTGTCTGGACTCTAGACAGACTCCGACAATTCTTACTCGGTATTGAATTTACGGTGGTTACCGACTGCCAAGCACTGGTTTACATGAATGCAAAGAAATCTACCAATCCCCAAATTGCTCGTTGGAGTATCCTTATTCAAGAGTATAATTTTGAAATACGCCACAAACCAGGGATTAAGATGTCTCATATCGATGCAATCAGTAGAGCTCCTGTTATTAATTCATCAGACACCATGCATTCTTTAATAGAAGATAATTTAGAAGTTTGTCTGACCTTAAATTTAGACGAACAAATTCTTATGATACAGCATGCAGATGAAAAATTAAGAGAATTAATAACAATCTTGAAGAAAGACCCAAGTGAAAGAACCAAAGAAGAAAATCAAAATGTGGAGAATTATCTTTTGAAAAGAAATAGACTGTTCCGGATTGTGGAGGATGGAGAAAAGAAAAAGTTATTATACGTCGTGCCTAAAAGCATGAGAAAAAGCATAGTTGTGAAATTTCATGATCTTATGGGACATTTTGCTGTTGATAGGACTGTAACAAAAATCAAAGAACTGTACTGGTTTCCTGCTATGAAGAGATATGTTCGTCGACATATATCAATGTGTTTCGAGTGTCTCATCAACAAAGTTCCAAGTGGAAAAAGACAGGGTCTTTTGCATCCTATTCCCCCAGGTCGCAGACCTTTTGCAATAATACATATTGATCATCTTGGACCTTTCGTCACAAGTTCTAAAAGAAACAAGGAATTGTTAGTTGTCATTGATAATATGACCAGATTCGTTCGATTGTATGCTGTGAAAAACACATCTTCGAAAAACGTACTGAAATCACTGCTGAGTTTCATAGAAGAATTTGGATTACCAAATCGTATTATATCAGATCGAGGTTCTTGTTTTACTTCAAAGGAATTTCAAAACTTTTGCAAGGAAAAGGGAATTCGTCATACGTTAAATTCAACCTCCCACCCACAAGGAAATGGTATGGTCGAGAGATCAAACAGAACAATTTTATCAACGATAGTAACATCAATGAAAAGTAAAGATCAAAAGGATTGGGATAAAAGAATTAAAGAAGTTGAGAGAAATTTGAATAACACAATCAATAAAACTATTGGGAAAACACCATTTGAAATACTTCATGGATATATACCACGATTTCAAGATGGAGTTTTAAGATTACTTGCTGATGAAGAAGCAGAAGTTTATAAGGAACCGGAAAAATTACAAAAAGAAGCTAGAGAAAAAATTGCTAGAGAGCAAGAAAAAATGAAAACTTATTATGACAAGAAGAAATCGGGATCTCTATCGTTTGAACAAGGAGAAATAGTAGTAGTTAAAAGGAATTCAAAATCTACAGGGGAGTCAACCAAAACTCAACCTAAGTATCGTGGTCCAATGGTTGTGACAGAAGTACTTCCAGGCGACACTTATAGGATATCACAACTAGAAGAAGCCTGCGATGGTCGCTTTTATGCATCAACTGCTCATGTAAGTCAATTAAAGTCTTGGAAAAATGCAGAAGCAAATGATGATGATGACAATGATGACGATGACGATAAGGATGACGAACTTAAAAGGCCCAAGCGAACAGTGCGTAAACCATTGCGTTATAGAGACTTTGTGTAGGACTTATAGATTTTTTTTTTTCAAAATTATATTTCATTTTTTTAATTTTTCTCCTACTTATTATTAATATATTTTGTTGTTGTTTATTTGCTGTTTTAATGTATGTTAAGATTTGGTTCAATTGAGGACAATTGAAAAGTCAGGATGGTCGAATGTAAGCACAGTTGTAAATTAATTATAGTTATTAGACAGAATATCTACTGAGAAATGGCAACAGCCAATTTCTGGATGTCGTTCTATTATATATTTATTATTCAGATGAAGTACGATTGAAATGAATATTGGTACGATGAATTAAGAACGTTTGTTATGATATGTACGTTTAAAAATACGTTACACGTAGGTTATTAAGTTAAGAGTACGATTTATTTTTAAATAAATGTTTGTTTGTCTCTTTTAAAATCGTCTTGTGAGTGATTAATTTAACTACTAAAGGAAGCTAACACAAGTATTCATCATGAGTGGCAGGTAATTCCAAAAGTGGGGTACCAAGACGTTCACACAAGGTATTTAAGGAATGTAAAATATGTTCACCTTCGTTGTGAAGTGAAGAAAGCTTCTTGTCATCAAGAAGTTCACAGCGTTGAAGTCGCATGATTTCGAATTGAACGGCTGTAAACTGAGATTTCAGGCTATAAATCTTGACAGAAACAGTGGCTATATCAATCGGCGAAAGCTGAGGTAGGGCAGCGTTATCCGTAGGTGGAGTAACAGTGTTCAGTGGAGCATTCGGCTGAGAAGTATCCATAATATTTGTTAAAGGCGCAGAATGAGTGTTTAAATCGCTGAGCTCCGAGGAGCGCAAATCATGACAACCATCTTAGTCGGCGTCCATGACGCGTATTCGCTGTTCCGAATTTCGTATTTATTTGCAAAATCTCTCTAAACAACAACTCTTAAAAAGTAAAAAACAGTATTACTCAAGAGGTGAAATCTTTAGAACAATCAACTCCAAATATCTGAAGATAATTCTCTCGTCAAATTCAAAACATCACTCACTGAGTTACGGATTTCACATTTATTTGGCTATTTATTTAGAATTGTAATTAAAATTGCTTTATATTTCCGGTGCAACGCAGATGATTTTTGAAAAGAAAGCTACGTCGAAAAAATAAAAATAAAAGAGCGCATGCATTTAATGTTTAATAAATAAATATCTCGTAATTACTGTTGCCATCCAGAAAAATCTAGAAAAATTGAGATTGTTCTAGTGATAATTAAAACGCCGTACTGTATCAGGATTTTTTAAAGGAGTATGAAGAGCTTGGGCATATGACTGAGGTTAAGGAGAGAAGCGAGTCTAGGGTAGTGTACTATATGCCACACCATGGGATATATCGCCCTCATAAAACGACAACTAAATTGAGAACAGTGTTTAATGGATCATGTTTAACATTAAATTGAATTTCGCTAAATTCTTTACAGCGTAATGGAGGGGTTATTCAAGATGATCTCTTTTCAATCATGCTTAGATTTCGAAAGTGCCCATTCGCATTTACGGCAGATATCAGAAAAATATATAGAATGATTGAAATAAACCCTGAACAGAGATGCCTGCAGCGAATCTTGTGGGAAAGAGAAAGTGATGCACCTATAAAAATCTACGAGCTTAATACTGTGACCTACGGTATAGTTAATGCTCCATTCTTAGCTATGAGAACGCTTAAGCAACTGTCGATTGATGAAGGTCCCAAATTTCCATTAGCTGCGCCAGTGTTACTTAAAAATTTTTATATGGACGATGTGCTTAGTGGAGCGGAATCTTTGAGTACAGCAAAGGAGCTTCAATCTCAGTTAACTGCAATACTAAAGAGTGTAGGAATGACACTACACAAGTGCTGCAGTAATCATGCTGAACTTGCGGAAGATAACCCCCCTATGCTTTTCCTAACGAAGAGGAATCTACAACACTCGGAGTGTCTTGGAAGTCTAGGAGAGACTGTTTCAGTTTTAGAGTGAAACTCGATAATGACAGTGTTGTTACCAAACGACAAATATTCCCCACAACTGCAAGATGTTTCGACCCGATGGGTTTACCAATGCCAATCATAAGTAAAGCCAAAATATTCCTCCAAAATATTCTAATTTATTGTGGTTGTTAAAGCTGAATTGGGATGAACCATTGCCAAAAAAGGAAGGTGATGAATGGAAGAAATTCTGTACCAAATTGGAAATGATAAGTAAAATAGAAGTTGAAAGGTTTATTCTTATTGCAGGAGTAGACCAGGTGAAACTTCACGGATTTGCAGATGCCTCTGAGGTAGCATACGGAGCAGCCATATACTGCAAGTCCCGTTCGAGAGATAGAAAAGTGAAAACAAGTTTAGTGACTAGTAAATCCAGAGGCTCGCCTAAGAAACGAGTTACTATTCCGAGACTGGAGCTTTGTGCGGCAGTCTTGCTTGCAAGGTTAATAGAGTAATATCTGCATTAGAGATTCCTGTGAACAATGTGTATCTGTGGAGTGACTCCATAATCGTACTTTCGTGGTTACAAAAGGAGCCTTACCAGTTGAAAAATTTTGTTGCAAATCGAGTGGCAACAATTCAAGAGTTGACTAATGGTTATCAATGGCGTCATGTGTCATCAAATGAGAATCCAACTGACCTTATATCCCGAGGTTTGGATCCAAGTAAACTTTTAGAAAATGATATGTGGTGGAAAGGCCCACTGTTCCTGAGAAACAACGAGTACCCAAATAAAGAGATTCTGGTGCAAGTCATTGCGAAGGACTTAAAACTTAGTGAAGAAGAATTTAAAATCCTTAGTAAATCCTTAGTTTTAGAAGAACTTAAAACCCTTAGTGACTCTAATATTTTTCTTGATGTGAAAGCTAACCCTTTCACTGAGGATTTCTTAAATCTAAGTAATAGTTACACTAAAATTATTCGTGTTTTAAGTTTCATTTTTAGGTTTGTAAACAACTGCAAAGGAAAGGACAAAGTCTCCGGTCCTCTTCAGAGTTCTGAATTAAAATGCTCCGAAATTAAACTTATTAAGATGATATAAAATATTGAGTTTAAAAAAGAAATCTCAAGCCTTCAAAAGAATGGTAAGGTACCTCCAGATAGTAAGGTAAGAGGTATTTTTCCATTTCTAGATCAATATGGAATTTTACGAGTTGGAGGCAGACTAGCTAATTGTAAGTTGAATTTTGATAGAAAATTTCCAATAATCCTACCAAATAATCATAAATTAACTAATTTAATTATTGTTATGTTTCATAAGAAATACATGCATATTGGCCTTATTGTCTATTGTCAGGCTATAAGGTATTTCTCCCGCCTTCTTCGCATGCCTTCGTGGTGTAGTGGTCTGCATGCTCGACGCGTAACTGAGAGGTCCGTGGTTCGATTCCCGGCGAAGGCGTTGTTCATTTTTCATGTCTCCTGCTTTGAAATAACCTAATGTTTCTACACTGGCGCCCGAACTAAAAGGGTGGTGGATGATGATTCTCCACCACCGCGATTTGGCGATTGGGTCCCCAAAACCCCAGTCGCCCTTTAAAAGGGGGAGTATATAAGATATTTCTCCCGCATTCTTCGCACGCCTTCGTGGTGTAGTGGTCTGCATGTTCGACGCGTAACCGAGAGGTCCGTGGTTCGATTGCCGGCGAAGGCGTTGCTCATTTTTCATGTCTCCTGCTTTGAAATAACCTAATGTCTCTACAAGGCAAGGGTTTTGGCCCTTAAACGGGCGCAACATTTTCAGAAAAATAGTACATGAGCGTGTTGTATGCTTAAAAGCAAAACCAGTGCCCTGTCAACAACTTATGGGTCAACTCCCTAAGGAAAGAGATA
>KK121379.1:49984-69172 GCA_000611955.2 Stegodyphus mimosarum | reverse complement strand
GCAGGAAAAGCACACATATTTTCAGATAACGCAACCAATTTTGTTGGTAGTAATGCAGAATTTAATAAATTGAATAGGCTAGTCAGCAAACCAGATGAGGAACTAGGCAATTGTTTATCGAGTGAGAGTATTAATTGGTCTTTTATTCCCCCTAGAGCTCCTAATCATGGAAGAGTTTGGGAGGCGGGTGTCAAATCTGTTAAGTTTAATTTGAAATTAACCTATGAGAGTTTCTTACAATAATTGCTCAAATTGAGGTGATCTTGAATTCACGGCCCTTGCATCCTTTATCATCCGAACCAGAGGACTTTTATATCTTGACACCAAGCCATTTCCTGATAGGCAGACCTATCACTGCTATTGCAGAACCTAATATTTTAAACTTTAATGATAATAGATTAAAGAGCTGGCAAAAATTGACCAAAATCGTGCAAACAATAAGGAAGTACTGGAGAAATAACTATTTGAGTGCAATGCAAGGAAGAATTGACTGATTCTTTGAAAAAGAAAATATAAAAATTGGAACTATGGTAATCTTAAAGACTGACAATGTTCTTGTATGTAACTGGCCCCTTGCCAGAATCGTAGAGATATTTTTAGGTAAAGACAATTAGGTGAGAGTAGTTTCAAGGAAAACGAAAAGCGGTACTTTTAGATCAATTAATAAAATTTGTGTTTTACCTATGCCAAATTAAAACAAGGTATGTTAATAATTAATTATTGTGTTTCTTTAGTAGTTATTGATGTGATTATGTTGATGTTTATTATTATTTACCTGTATATTGTATTGCGACACTGTGTAAAGTTTTTCATTGTAAGATTTATAATTTTGAATGATTACATCATGTCAAGGCGGTCGGTATGTATACTCTGCGCTCACATCTCAATGCTTGCGTTTGCGCACGCGTCTTGAGTTCTTGGAGTTTTGTTACGTGAGAATATGAGCTAAGAGTCTCTGTAAGAATTCCTAGCTTCGAATGGCCATGAACTGTGCAAAATTGCTGAGAATAAAAGTGTTAAATATTGTTACAGTCCACGAGTGTGTGTGCGTAACAACAGCACCCATGTCTTTACAAAATACAGAGAAGATTCTTTATTTTGGCGGTCTCATTTTTGTCTGATTTACTACGGTCACAGTTGTCGTTGGCACAATATTCAGACCATTTCTTGGTCATTCATTTCTGTGGAAACCAGAGCTTCTCTGTGGATCATGCAATGTGTTCAGATGCATAGTAGAGATTTTTGCTTCACAAGTACTTGTATACTTTGGAATCTTCCAGACATTGTACGAGCACCAACGGTGCATATTCCGACAAAATGTTTCCACTCTTTGTTTGCCTCGTTTATAAAAATTATTTAAAGTATCAAATAATACTAGTGCTGTTGCTTTGAGTTTTGTCGGTTTCTGAAAAAGTAGTTCTACTGCTGACATAACATCACAAAATCTAACATACGCAATGAAATGAGCATCTTTATTGCTACTTGTTGCCTCATCAAGCTGAATTGAGAACAATTTGGCACGTAACTTCTCGAAAAGCTGCTGCTGTACATCTTCAGCTATATCACCGATTCGACGGGCAACAGTATCATTTGATACAGATATGGACTGAAAGTCTTTAGCAAAATTATCTTCAAACATAGTTCCTATGATCTCAATTGCAGCTCGCAAAATAAGCTCTTCGACAGGTTGCGCAGATATCTGCGAGAATGCCGAATGTGATGGATAGAGAGCAACAGAGGCTAGACTATTTGTTAGGATCTTAAGTTTGACTAACGTTCAGTGAAATTCCCGGATTTACGCAAATAACCAACCATGAAATAAATAGGGGAGATTCGCAACCAGTTCGCCACAAGGCTTACCGCTATGACAAGTCTAAAGAAAAATTATAGAATGGCATATTAAAGATATGCTGAGGAAAACGATCATCACGCCCATCTCCAGTAGTTATGCTAGACCGGTTGTTTTATGTAAGAAGAATAATGATTATCCGGTGACACACCCAAAAAAGTGGCGTTTTGCAATAGATTACCGCAAACTAAATAGCGTTACTAAGTATCCGGTTTATCCATTACCCATTATTGAGGAAATCTTGCGAAGCATAACTTCCACTAGATACATGACTACACTTGATTTAACGTCCAGTTATTTTCAAATCGGCGTAAAGCCTGAAGACATACATAAAACGGCGTTTATAACTACGTCTGGCACTTATGAATTTTTGCGTATGCCGTTTGGCCTGTCAGGTGCGCTAGCAACATTTCAACGTTGTATAGACATTGTTTTAAGACCCGTCCTGGAGAAAAGCACTTTTATTTATTTATATGACATTATTGCTACTAGTGATAATTTAGAACAACGCATTAAAGACTTAAAAGAAATGTTTTCATTGTTAAATGAGGCCGGTCTAAAAGTTAATGCTGAAAAGTGCAAATTCGCAGCCACAGAATTACGTTAATTGAGGTATAAAATTTCCCACAAATCAAAAATAATTCCAATTCAGAATTATCCGCCGCCAAGTAGGGCAAAAAAAACTATCTTCTTTTCTAGGGTTCTGCTCATACTATAGGTCCCTTATAAAGGATTTTGCCACCATTGCCGAACCGTTATTAAAATTAAAACGAAAGAAGGCAAGATTTTCGTGGGCAGCCGAAGCTAACACCGCTTTTGAAAAATTAAAACAAGGTTAACGCAAGCCCCTGTGTTGAAATTTCCCAAAAAATGATGAAAATTTAGAAATCGCGGCCGATGCCTCTGATTATGCCGTAGAGCTTTCCCAAAATGAGCAGCCCGTGGCATTCTTTAGTCGTACTTTAAATGATACTCAAAGAAATTATTCAGCGACAGAAAGAGAAACGCATGCGGTTCTGTTAGCGGCACAAAAGTTCCGAGTCTATTTTGGGATACCGTTCTACTCTAATCATGCGGCGGTCGCTAGATTATATTCAGGAAAGAATCTGTCGCCAAGGCTAATAAGATGGGCACTTAAATTACAAGAATATAATTTGGGAATTAAACACACGCCAGGAAAGGAAAATGTCGTAGCAGATGCCCTGTCAAAAATCCAGATAGATGAAGAAGGGAATAGTCTTAAAGTGGCAATGCTCACATCTCAGATGATACATCCCGTGAGACCGCAATAACGGAACTGGGCAAGAGGTAAAACTGCATATTACGGGCCAGTTTGGCGCATTTTTGAAAAGTCGATTATTCTCGCGCGTTTTAGAAAATCACTAATTCGCCATATTAGATGGTTGTGAATTTGAATGAATCCTGTAAACATGCAAAAACTTTATCATGTAAACATTCAAAAATATCTAAACAACCTGTAAACATGCAAAAATATCTAAAACAGAAGTTCAAGAAAAACAACGATAAATTATTTGAAAGTTAATAACTATGTATTTTATGGCATCAACAATATTAAGACTTTTCATAATATATACCATTTTTAAGCCAGTAGCAAAATGGAGTAAAGCGTTTTAGCACGAAATTTAAGAAATTATAATAAGCAGTAAATGAGCAATAAATGATCGGAAAGCATTCATATTTAATCTAAAACTTTAAAAAAAATGCAGAAGAAAAAAAAGATAAAATTCAAAATTTCGATCTACTGAAACATGAGCAATAGTATAGTAAAAAAAAGTGGTTAACAATTTTAACTACGTAATTTATATTTTTACAATAAATTTTTATTTATAATAAATAGTAGAAACTGGCATTTGTTTATATTCACACTAAAATGTAACAATACAATGGAGATGAAATTCAAAATGGTACGCTCATTCAACACGGACTCTATGGCTCATTTCAACCATGTGCTTAACCTCATATAATAGACACACACCTCCATTCACACAAATCTGTCGCATCTTTCATTTCAAGTAATTTCATACTATTTTTACACTTAGGACATTCGTACATATTCGCAATCAAACCATAATTCCTGCCCCATTCTACACTCACGTCCATAAATTAAGGATAATTCGGAGTCACGCGGAAATCGAACTCTAAAATAAATATACCGCCTGTAAAATCACTACACACCTCTTCAAGAATCATATGCAAATTTCAGAAAGTAACCAGATGACACCGATGTTACGTCACAATGACGAGAGTGTAAGAGGGTGATATATAAGGAATACAGGCAAAGAAGTGAAATTGTTCGCAGGCGCTTTATAAGCATTTCAGTGCAATAACCGAATAGTTATGACACAAAGGACGCATTTGGATGATTTTTTACGTGGTAGAATTATCGGCCGTCTGGAATGTGGGCGTACCCAACTGGAAGTATCAGACGAACTTGGAATTGCCCAGAGTGTTATCTCCAGGCTCTGGCAACGATTCCAAGATGATGGTAATGTGAGTAGACGTTACAGCACAGGTCGCCCCAGAGTTACAACGCCGAATGAGGACCGGTATTTGGCAATTACTGCCAAAAGAAACAGGCGGAACACAGCCTCAGACCTGTCTCGTCAGCTCTCTTCAGCCACTGGTACGACAATTTCAAGGCGGACCGTGTACAGACGCTTAGGGCAGATTGGTCTATATGCTCGTAGACCTGTCAGATGCGTTCCACTTACTGCAACTCACTATCGCCTGTGGTTAGTCTGGAGTAAAGAGCATGCATTGTGGACACCGCAACAGTGGGCTTGTGTGATGTTTTTCAACGAGTCCAGGTTTAGCTTGCAGTCTGATTCTCGCCTGACTTTCATATGGAGAGCTCCAGATACCCGTTACCACCAAGAAAACATCATTGAACGACACCGTTACGGTGGTGTAGGAGTGCTCGTTTTGGGTGGAATTATTCTAGGGTTCCAGAACGAACCTGCATGTTCAAATCGGAACCATGACAAGCCAAATCTATCGGGACGTCATTCTGGAACAACATGTACGTTTGTTTCGGGGCGCAATGGGCGCACAATTTGTGTTTATGGATGACAACGCCCGTCCTCACCATGCAAACATCGTAAGCGAATGCCTTCAATCGGAGGATATCACCCGTATGGACTGGCCAGCATTCTCACCGGACTTGAATCCAGTAGAGCACGTGTGGGACATGCTTGGCCGATGAGTTGCAGCCCGTCAACCTCCTCCTACATGTCTACCGGAACTTCGGAGAGCATTGCTTTTTGAGTGTGTAATATCCTCGAAGATCAGATCGATAATTTGATACGCAGCATGCCTTGGCGTTGTACGGACTGTATTGCATCGTCTGGAAGACATACAATGTATTAACAATCATACCAACCATGTAATATTTGTTTTTTGTAAATAGGTTTTTTTTGTAATTTGCTCCAGGGAGGAAAAAATCGCTAATTTTTTAATAATATCAAATATATAGCATCTTTTTTTGCTCTTTACCTTTTGTATAATAAATAAGTGCTTTACAAATAAGTCAAATTTGTTTTGCTTCTAACTCTTCCTTTGTCTGATTTTCCATTATCCTTAATTTATGGACATGAGTGTATCACACATCTTTTGCCCTTATCTTGCAACCGAATCAAATAAGTAAAATCCACATGTTCAACTATTTCGACGTCAGCCATTTTGCTAACACAATCTACTAGAATCACGGTGAATTGACAAAAATTCAAAAAGCCCGCTTAAATGCTATAAACTATAACCTTAAATCCTAACGATTTTCATAAGCCAAGAGGTTACCAGATTTGGCGCGATTTCGCTTCATTTGGCGATTGGCCCGTAATCTACAGTCTAGCCGAGCAAGAATCCGGAATTTAAAAATATATGTGATTATTTAAGAGATCCTGAAAACGTTAGTCACCAAGATATTGTGGCGATAAGAAATAGGGCGGCCCATTGCGAACTGATAGATGGTCTATTATTTTATATGAAAACTACGAATAATAACAATGAAATACGACCTGTTATCCCAGCTTGTCTTAGATTAAATATACTACAGGAATTCTACGATTCGCTCCTGGCAGCTGATGGTGATATTCGGAAAACATCCAACGCGTACGCTAAGCAGTTTATTTTCCTGAACTGCAAAAGTTAACAAAAGCGTATGTCCAGTTTTGCCCAACATGCCAGATAGTTAATTATGTTAATTTCTGCCCGGCCGTGTTTCTAAATAGCATTAAATCAGAATTTCCAAATGAAATAATTGGCGACGATTTATTGGCCCTTTTCCGAAAAGTCAGTTAAATAAAAGTCGGTATCTTCTGGTTATGGCTGACCATTTTAGTAAATGGACCGAAATTGTTCCCCTAAAACGAGCCTCTGCGAAATTAGTTACTGATTCTATTTTAAATAAATATATTTTAAAATATGGTGTGCCCTAAAAGTTATATCGGATAATCGTCCTCAATTTATCAGCAGTATTTTTGAAGACGTGTCAAAAACTGGGCACACGTCATTTAAAAATGGTCCCGCATCGTCCGCAATCAAATATAGCGGAACGGGTCAACAGAAACATAGTTAAAATTATTCGTAGTTAAAAAATTTCATAAAAGCTGGGATAACTATGTCAATGAATTAGCTTTCGCCCTTAGGATCGCCAAAAACGACACGACGAGCAAAACTTCTGCTGAGTTAATCTTAGGCAGGAAGATTATAACCCCACTGGACAAATTGCTTTATGTTCAAAAAAGAGCCCCTGAGTTCCAAATGGCCGATATACAAAAGTTAATTAAGGAGGCAATGGAAAACACTGAAGTATCACAGAGAAAACAAAAACTATGATATGAAAAGACAAGAAGTAACTTATAACATGGAGAATGAAGAACTTAAGCTAAAACATTCACTTTCCTCAGCTCCAGATGATAAGGTGGCCAGGTTCTGTCCACGGTTTGAAGGGCCGTTTTCTATTCAGAAAATAACCCAGGCAGTGGTGGTTTTAAGAGCCAAGAATGGGGAAAATATTACGGCAAATATCAATCAAATTAAGCCGTATTACAACCGAGATAAAATGAAAGTCTTTGAAGATCTTTTGTAGGATCCGCCACGGCAGGCACCATCTGAAGACATGGCGCAACAAAAACGACCACCAGAGTCAGCCACAAGTAAGGATATGAACAAGAAAAGAAAAGCCCCCCGACGGAAGACCGGAGATAACAAGAAAAGGAAGATATTCCCTCGACCGGAAAAGAGATGTCACGACCGGCTCTAACAGGAGGAAGGCGGAAATTCTAACAGTAAGAAGAGGGCGAGAAGAAATGGCCGCAGTCATAGCACCTGTGAGAAGAGAAATAACGAACCGACGGAAAGGTTTCTACGCAGCAAGTGCCCACGAATTCACACGGGGGATGCAGTTCCAGACTCAAGACGGGACGGGCATCTCGATCAGCGAGTGACCAGGACCCGGCAATAGTGGGCCAAAGATGTGCCGAGGACTTCAAGGATACCACCCATCAAACGACCTTTACAACAATCGGAGGGAAAGAAGAAGGTCTTCAAGGGTCAAGGAACACGTCCCAAAAAACGTGGTAGGGCGAGGAGCGTGATATTCAGCCCCGAGCCAGACGCCGATTGAACCAAACTTCTGTCTTCGCAACGTTTGAATATTGGGTGGCAAGACGCATGCCTGAATATCACAAAGATAAGTAAAACTTTATGTTACTCTGAAACTTTAAGTTAATTTTTCGTTCTTACTGCAAGTGGCAGAATTTAAGGAGAAGTTTTACCTCATGTGAGGTCTACCTTTATCGCCAAAAAGGCGAGAAATGAGTTTTACCTGTTTGATCCTATGTTTTTCAACTACTCGCGAGTAATCTAAAATTATTGTATAATAGTAAAGTGTAAATACTTGAGTGTTGTAAAAGATTCTGTAATTGTATAAGAAACGTACCTTAAGAACTTTCTAAAAATATTGTATAAAGCTTTATTTAGAAGATTCTGTTAAAAGACATTTTAGCCTGAAGGACTTGTGAAATGTAGTTGTTAAATGTAAATGAAACAGCACTTGCTTTCAATAGGATAAAGTTAACTGTATGTTTTCAAATGTGTAGAATTAATGGCACGTTAATGTGTTCTCATATACACGGGAACTGTTCCGTTAAAATTTAAGAAGTACTGTGATATGTTAAAAGTGGAAATATTGTATAAATGCCAAATTTCAAAACTTAATGGTATGACTGAGAAAAAAAAAGCATTACGCATTGTGAATATGCGCTAAATTTGGAATGAATGAAGGTAGTTAGGCTCTCTGAGGCTACACTGCAGAGTTAGCCACTTATTTAAAAATAGTACCACAGGGTTCAGAGATGAATGCAAGGTGTGTTATGTGCTGAGGTTATGTGTTAATGCTGAGGTCTTTTTATGTGTGATTTTAACACATTAGTGTTTTGATTGTAGGCGGTAGTGTTGAACACTTGTACATAGACACACCCGTGTTTGGTGTTTCTCTCTTTACAACACATGGCAGAGAGCACGGGGAGATAATTAAACAATGGTATGAAAGGAAATAAGAATGGAGTTTAAAAGAAAAATTATACGTGTTCATATTGCGTGGCATATTATTTAAATTGTTTGACAAATTGATTAAATTAGTTTTCCTTCCAGATCTCTAAAAGGAACCTATAACACACAAAAAATTCCTCTTTTGGGGTAATGTAACAGATGAAGAACAATTGTCCCTGGAGAAAATATTGCAAAACTGCTTTTACATAATTTCTAGGTTAGATAGTTTTAGTGAATAGTTTTTGTAAAAGATTGGCCTCGCGTTAGACTTAGAATTTAGATTTGAAAGTTTTCAACAAGGTCGTTTAGACCTTAGTTTCAAACTTATTAACTCTGGCGGGAAGTATGTAAGGATCTTAAGTTTGACTAACGTTTATTTTATTTTAAAACTTTACTATCATCTCTTATTTTCCACTTCCGGCCAGAATTAACGCATGAATATCTTTATGCAAATTGTACTTGCTAACGCTTAAGTTGTGGCTTTTTGCCAAGAGCGTAGTAGAAGGTAGTAGAAGGAGAGAGAGGGCACTATCTTGCCACGAGTCTTCACGTGAGCTTGCCATCAGTTACTGTCCGCCTTTGAGGGCAGAGGTTTTAATCCTCTTGAAAGCTAAAGACGTATTGTAGTTTTCCGCAGTTTGCGTACTACAAGCATAGTAATTTAAAGGGCCAGTCTTAGTGTTAGTCATCTGTGTAAAATATTAAAAGATAGCTCTTATTTAAATTTTAGTTAGTTAGCAGTCTTATATATTTACGTTCAGACCACAAGTGGTTGGTCTTTGTATCCCAGAGTGCGGAAGCGACTGTGAATACGTAAAGAAATAAAGGGTAATTTTAACCCTTCTCATGTTCTCGTCTTTGCTAGTCCATAGGACATAGTTTGCAGTCAACTCACTGTCCAGTCAGAACACATCATGTTCGTCAAACAGATAAAAAGAAATATGAGTCCTGATAGTGGCGCCCGAAGGAAAAGACTGGCTGACTTTTAGGAGGAAGTTGATGAACCCGTGGAAAAATGCGATTCCTGATATATTTTTTCTAATGGCATTTGTACTTTTAGAAATGGATGACTGAGGAAATAATTTCAATTTATTTGGAAAGCTGTTCCAGTTTAAAAATTAGGAAGGAAAAGTAATATAATACTTACCCTATTACTTAAAAGTAACTTACTTAAAATATCTGTTGCTTAAAAGTGACATATACAAAATTTAATACGTATCTTGATAGTTTGCACGGTTTATAACTAAGGTCATATTGCAGCTTTAGCGTCAAAGTACATTATTATTGCATTCAATACGTTGTTATTTTATGGGGGTGCGATGAAAATTATGATTGAAAACTGGGTCCCAAGTATTGAAAGTTTGAGAAGCACTGCTTTAAACTGATTGAATTATGATTTTCTTATCTTCCGATTAAGGGTTTAATTTAGTCAATCTGCGTGCAATAGTTTAGAATTATCAACAATTTAAAAGTCGTTTAAGTGCGGCTAAACCTAATTTTTTAACCATAGCAGCTATACTTTTTTACATTGTCATCACCTAGCAGAATAGTGAATTAAGTCAGTTTCTGCGGCGCCTTCAGTGTCTTTTTGCTGAGTGGGACCAAAAGTAAACTTTCAGTTTTATGCACCGAAAAATCTGCCTTCTAGCCTGCTAGCCGAATTGCTTGTTTTTACGTAGGAAGTCTAATTTTAATCGTGAAAAGTTTTTAATTGTTTTAACTTGGTTTTTTATATTTTTTATGTGCTTCAATTTTTAATAAAAATATTTTGATATTTTATGTATTTTTGCGTTTCCGCGGAGTGAGAACTGAATTAATTGAGTGAGAAATATATCTCTAATGAAATTCGAGGAAATAAGTTTAAATGAAATGCAGCAAAAAAGCGTATAATTTAATATTCCGTGCAAGGAAGTCATGTGGTGTATACATGAGATTTTTTTCTTCTGTTTTGAAGTAATTTATAAATAAAGCAAGCCATGCTGATATATTAAAAAGACTTCATTTTTTTAATTATTTCTTTCTTACCTAATAAGAAAAATGTTTTTAAATGCCATTCAATAATATCCTCTTTTATTTCTTTTAAATATTCTTTAAATGCTTTCTAAATAAAAGCTGATAAATTACGCCATATTTTTATGTCATCTGAGTTTTGTGTGTCATATGAGAGGAAAAGTTCGTATCAATTGTGAAACACTAAAACTAACAACTTATCGAAGCAATCAGCTAAGATTTGGATTTTTTCCTGAATCATTATTCATTTAAATAAGTAACAGATGAAATTCTCATACAAAACTTTATCTCTCTACACTCATGGACAAAAAAACTAACGCACCAAGAAGGAGTCGTCAAAATGAAACGAAATTTTACATACGTAATGACTGCTTTGATATAAGTAAATGATAAGGAAATCAAAGAAAAAGGATAATTTATTTCAGAGAAAAAGGCAAAAGAACGGAGGAGTTAATACTCCGTTAGGCCCGCTCTAGCGCGAATGCACGATGCGATACGATCGGACATTGAGTCATACAAGTTCTGTATGATGGCTTGAGACATTTCGTTCCATATTTGCTGTAACCTTGCTTCTAGTTCGTTCAAACATGTGGGATGCCCAACTCGTCGTCCCAAATGATCCCAGATATGCTCGATTGGAGACAAATCTGGGGATCGGGCAGGTGAAGGAAGTGTAGTAACAGTGCGGAGACAGTCTTGTGACACCTTTGTCGTATGAAGCCGAGCATTGTCTTGTTGAAAAATGGCTTCTGGGAGCCGTTGCATGAGTGGCAACACATGTGGTTGCAGGATTTCATGAACATATCGCTGGGCTGTCATAGTGCCACGGAACAATACTAAGGGTGACCGTGTATTGTAAGCATTGGCACCCCATAGCATCACACCAGCAGAGGGAGCGATGTGTCGCTGTACAGCAAAGGCAGGATTGAGACGTTCACCACGGGCTCTCTACACACGAACACGATTGTAATCACTGCCGAGACTGAAGCTGGATTTGTCGCTAAAGACGACCTGGTTCCATTCCGCTGCAGTCCAGTTTCCTCGTGCTCGACACCACTCTAAACGAAGGCGTCGATGGGTGGGCATCAAGGACAGCACACGTAATGAGTGCCGCGATAACAATTGCCCTTCCGCCAGGCGCCGTCGTATGTTCGAGAAGACACAGGGGCCCCTAGTGAAGGTGCTACCTGTGCCTGGATGGCGGCCGATGAAGCAGTTGGCTGTACGCGTGCATTTCTTACGATGTGGCGGTCTTCTCGACAACTGGTCTGTCGAGGGCGTCCTGAGCCTGGTCTTCGTGTACATGACATCTCTCGGGTCCACTGGTCCCAACACCTCTTCACAACACAATCAGAATGGCCTAATTGACGAGCTACTCGCCTAGCTGACCACCCAGCTTCCATCATCCCGACGATTCTCCCCCTCTCAAACTGCGACAACTGCTCATATTGTCTTCAAACACGGCGTAATGACATGTCTACCTCAGCTCTTCCTTTGTAAAGGATTCAGCACTCTCAAACAAAGCTTTGGTTACCTGTTTTATACTCCACAGAGTACGACGTTCAACGCCCTCTACCGGCTATACGTAATGCGCAATCAGGCTGTATTTCTAATCATTTGCATATCTCCCCGACATGTACCTTCATTGCAAGTTTCGTTACGATCCCGCAATTATTTCTTGGTGCGCTAATTTTTTTGTCCATGAGTGTATATGTCATTGAAAGCTTATTTAAAATTATATTTGTATAAATTATCAAGAAACTGTACCTCATTCAAAATATAAACATTCAATAAAATACATTTCTACTGTTAGTGAGTACGATATAAATTACGAGTGTGAAATCATTCTCCAAGACAGTAAGACGTATTTTTCTATCGCTGCGAGATCCAGTTCACATTATTCGAGCGAAGGTGTTTTATTTCCTCGCCCGTGCCACGTGCTTCGTCGTAGGGTTAGCTACGGCAGCTGTGGTACTTTTTATTACCTCGTGCTACATGGATTGTAGTGATATTGTGCTTGTTGTTTAGTGTTTGTGAGTATCTCTACTCGTGTTTTCACCATGGAGGATAATCACTGTGCTGAAATTTCGTACTCTGATGCCAATGATTCGGACTTGGACGATGATTGTGATATGATTCCTGAGGACTTCTAAAGTCCTCAGGAATTCCTAAAAATTTACTTCTAAAGGACATACTTGTTAAGGAAACTGATGATGAGGTGGACTTCATAAACGCTGTGGCCTTCCTCAAGAACTCCATCGGCTTCAAAGATAAGTTAATGATTGCAATGGATCTTAAGGAGAAACCTCACAGGGACGTCAATCTGCATTGTGAGATGGTGTGCGCCCAGATAAAAAAAATTAATGCGAAACTGGGTAACTTTAAAAGTGAGCTTTTTTAAGGCTCATAACAAATCTGCATTATGTGAAACCATGTTAAAAAATTCTAACGTTCATAGTCCTGATAATGTTACTTGTAATGTGCCTACTAAGGGTAAGTCTAATGGTGATGTGTCTCTACCTACTTGTAGTAAGGTTCCCGTTGTTGTAAAGGTTCAAAATATCAAATATGCTGATGTCGTAGAAAGTGGTATTCACATTGAAAATGTGAGTGCGAGTAGTACTTATACAAATGTTAAAACGAAGAAACGTGCAAATACAAAGGATATTAAGGACGGATATGCCTCACCTTTGAGAACCGCTCGATCCAAAAAAGTCAGTAAGCAATTTTTGGATGATGTCAGCAATAAATTCGAAGTACTTTGTAAAGTTAATGATAACGTTGGTAATAGGCTAGTATGCAAAGTAATGTGCGGTCTTAGGCAGAAGCTCCAGTTACTAGGATGAAGACTATTATGGTGATACCTCCTTTAAAATTTAATGTCTTTGTTAAAAAATTATCTGAGGAAACTAAATATGTATTTACGGCTAGAGTAGCCTTCGACTTTCTGAAACTTTTTTCCTTTAGTGAGAATGATCACAAAATTATCTCGATGTATTTATCTCACAACAATGTTCAAACATTAACTTGTACATCGTAAAAAGGTAAGACCCATTACAGTTGTGATTAGAGGTATTCCAGCTGATTTTACTTCGGAAGAAATAAAAGATGAACTATTTAGTGATAGATATAACCTGCTCAAGGTAGCATAGATGATAAAATTCCAAACATGGGTTCCCATGCCTATGTTCCAGGTCCAACTCGTAAGGGAACCGGGTGTGGAAAAGATCTAAAGTATGGAAAACCTAATTTTCTTCATTGTCGAGCGATAAAAATTTAAAGGCGGGATAGCCCAGTGTCACGACTGCTGACATATTTATCATTTCTTGGAAGAGTATAAATTCGTTCCGAGGTATGTAATATGTGCTCTCTCACACAAAAGTTCGGATTGCCAAGCAAAATGGATCGAAAACCTGACCTGCTGCAACTGTGGAGACAACTATGCCGCCAATTTTTCCAAGTTCCCCCTAAATCCAATGAATATACTTGAAAAACATTCTGAGAAAATTATTGAGTCAGCAAAAACAGCTGATCACGTGGTGAGGAGCCACGAGTATAATGGGCAACAGGAATAAACAGGAACGGGTAACTACCCCCGGGGAAATTGCTACTTGTGGTGGTAGGTTTAAATCTGGACCAAAAGAAACCAGAAATATTACAAATAATAGATTATTATCTGCTAAAACTTCTGATAGACCAAAAGCCTCAGTGAAGAAAAATGCTAAAAGTTCAAAGAGTATGTCTGCGACTTTCGCGGATATGCTTAAAGTTTGCAATGAAATTAAGGCAATCTTTTCCGAATTTTCGATTCTTGATTAATTACAATTATCACTAGTAGATTTATTGAAATAAGAGAAGTCTCGACTTCTATTGACAAGATATTTGTATTTTTAGTATACTTGAAGAAATCTTCATTAGAGAAACTTAATGTTCAAATTAAAATATTTCTTCTCTTAATATGGCTACTTCACGTTGTGCGGAAGTTGTAGTTTTTTTATATCGTATCTCGTAATTTAGTATGTGGTGTGTATTTGAACCTAGATTTTGCGTTTTGTATTTTGAATCCATTTATGATTTTGAATTATTTTAAAATTTGTTATGATGCTCTTTAGGCTCGCAATGCCTTTACATGTTTAACTTTAATTTGTTTACATTCTCACCAGTTCCACAGCGCGCATCACATGTTTCGTTCGTAAGAGAAGTCCTATGTGATCGCGGTATTTTTATGCTTAAAACTTTTGTCATTCGTCAGCAATTACAAGCACCTCTGCCACTCACAGTAAATTCGAAAATAACTATTTACTCGATGGAAGTATGTCGCCACAGACCAGGTACTCCGGTGTTTGCACCACTCGAAGAAGCTGTGAAATCATTTCGGGCAGGGAATTTGATAACTGTGATAATGTTTCTGATAATAAGCCACTCTGGCTTCGTTCTGAAAAGTCATGATACATATCATGACAAAGTGTTATTTCAATCGTTCTCGAAGGATTTCATCGTGGCGGTGGATTTTCTCAGAAATGAGATAGGATTCAAAAGGGATATAACTAGGGATAAGTGTATGAAAGATTATCGTCGAGTAAACATGAGATAACGTAATGTTATGCTAGATATCTAACTTTAAAGGATAAGTACAGCTCGACAAGATTGCAGGCCAGTGGAATATTACAGGCCCGTTTTTGAGAGCTCATTGTTAATCTATTTCTGATTCTAACGCTATTGTTCATTCTAAAACTGCTGTTCAAGTTAATATCTGTTCAAGTTCTCCATGTAGTATCCCTAGTAATATGTGTGACGCTACTAGTTCTGAGGCCTTTAACTTCGGAAAGAATTAATTTTCTGATATTGTGAAATTTGGTTTGAATATCCTTAACTATACAAATTTCGCAAATAATTTGGACGAAAATGTTAAAAATCTAAACCCAAAATACGCACAGAGTTGCAAAACAAAAGCATCTATTCATTTCTCTCAAGAAGATCATGCCCCCTACTAAAATGATTAAGAATTTTTAGTGAAGAGAGATTTATTTCATTAATGAATTTGATGCCCTCAGTGATGTGAATAGCGCTGACTACAACCAAGTTGCAATGAGAAGATCAATATGTGGCCTCCTTAAGTGCAGAATCATCCAGATTCAGAATGAAACCAATAATAGTTAAGTTTAATAATTTTCTTAAAAAGTAATGAATGAAACCAACTGTACTTTTACGGCAAGGATCTCAGGTGACTTCTTAAAACCCTTTTTAGCAGTACTGATGACCATACGACTATTTCTAAGTAGCTAGATAATAAGGAGCAGTATTATACTATACACCCAAAACAGTTAAGTCCGTAAACGTGGTACTCAGGGAGATTTCCTCTGATTGCCCCACTGGCAAGGGAAAGGACAAATTCATCGCACAAGGCTTAAACATTTTAAAGCTGGCTACCATGATTAGATTTAAAACTGGATTGCTAATGTCTCTGTTTCTGGTTCAGTTAGTAAATTAACCTGGGGCACAAAGCATATATGAAACTGATAATTTATTTTGTTTCCCTGTCTTAGTTGAACCATATAAACTGAAAGGTGGTGTGGCCCAGTGCTGCAACCAATATTTCTACCATTCATTGAACGAATGCTGTGAGGTGTGTTAAGTGTGCACTTCCGCACAAAAGTGAAGAATGTGAATCAAAATGGATTCCGAAGCTCGCCTGCTGCAAATGCGATGGGGAACATCTGAATTTTAAAAAATGCCCTAAACCCCCAAAATATTAAGACATATTGAAAACATCCAGGTTTAGCCTAATACCTCTTATTTTCAGATCATGCGGCAATGCGCCATTTTCAGACATGCATCATGAGCCCGTTAACCGATATTTGGCTCATAATCAAATTCCTAATCCCCCAAATCATACGCCTGAACTTTTCTTAGGCAAATATCACAATAGGTAGCAAAAGATCACAAATTCCTAAAGAATCTGAGAGGTCAAATTCTTCAATAAAGAAGTTAAACAGCTCGGGTAATATTTCAGCTGTCTTTGCTGACATTTTTCAAAATGATTAACGAAGTTAAAAAATGTTAAGGGAATTTTCTCTCTTCGATATCATATAAACAACCATAGCAGCCAAATTAGATGACAGTAAGCAAGCCATTACACCAAGCGACAAAATGTTCGTAGTCTTTAACATTTTCGAAGACATCTTCAATTGAGTTACCCCTTGTGGGAATAATTAATTTACTTCATATTTGGAACCAAATTTTCTTTGTTGTTGGTATGCTTCTCGTGTTGCTTTGGCATTTTATATTATTCTGCAAATCTTCTGTTTTTTCTCATACTTTGTTGTGATGTCCTAGTAATTCACACTTGTTATGTTTATGCTATATAATAGTTCTCTATGAACTCACTGGCTTGACAGGTTTTGCTTTTACTCAGAAGAGATTTACTGTGTATACTTAAGGGCTGTGTTTTCTCTGTTTCTTTCTGTGTTTCTCATAAACTCGGAATACTTCAGTTACATGAGTTACACCTGATTCGTCGAGTCACGTTAAAAGTGTTATAATAAATTGAATTACAACTTCATAACAGGGATAACAAGCGTTTATTAGGAGAATGGAAAGCTAAGTTATTCATACATAAGTGATCAACATTACAGCTGCAGCATAACTAAAGTTCAGAGCTTAAAATTGGTAGATTGTCTAAAAGCATAGATGGCATCAGTTGAACGCTCTGAGAGGCGAACACAAGCTAAGAAAGAAAAGCAAATCACATTAATCATTGGATTTCATGACATTCAGAGGTATAAAATATACACTCTTTTGCAAAAAAATCGAAGCAAAGAGAAGGACTTTTGCAATCGTGACGAAATTTGGTTTGCAAAAACATCTTGATCCAATGTGCAAATGATCAAAATCTCAATGCAAATGAACAGGAGTTGCGATCATAGCGCGCATTTCTAGTGCGCAATTCGCAAAGTATAAAATCTGTAGCAAAGGCCAAAAATTTATCTTTTTTTATTGCTGCCATTGTAATTCCGTAAAGAAGCAACTAAAATTGCCATTACTACGATATCGAAGACCTTACAGACAACTAAACGACTTCGAACGTGGTCGCATTGTAGGCTTGCGTGACGCTGGGTGGTCATACCGAACAATAGGCCGCCACCTGCAGCGGATAGACACTGCTGTGCAAAGACGTTGGCAGCAATGGTTGCTACAAAGAAACTGCCGACGAAATGAAGGCTCTGGAAGGCCAAGGGGCACAAATGGCGAGGCAAGATAGGATGATTGTTCGCCAAGCACAAATAGCCCCCAACGGTACCATTGTTGACTATTCAACGCTTTACAGCAACGTCTATACCTCCCGTGGTACCGTTCACCATCTTACGGCCCTTGTCTGAGGCGGGTTTACGCTCACAGAGGCCATTAAAATGTTTGTCTTTGACCCCACAACATCGGCGGAGTCGTCTGGAGACAGCCGATCATCATGGCTGCCATCAGACTGGCATCGTATAGCGTTCAGCGATGAATCCCGTTTCGCTCTTCAAATAGATGACTACCGTGTTCATGTCTGGAGAGAACGGGCCAGCGGTCCCAATCAGCCTTTGTTTTACAAAGGCATAACCCCTGGTGTGATGGCGTGGGGAACTATTTCTTATGACAGCAGGTCATCTTTAGTCATCCTCCGTACATCTATAACAGCTCAACGATATGTTGATACCTTCAAGCGGCCGGTTGCATTACCCTTCATGGCACATCATCCTGGGCCACGTTTCAACAAGATAATGCCAGACCACATACCGCTTGCATATCTCTGGACTGTCTCCGTGCGTTTGATACTCTTCCTTGGCCAGCAAGGTCACCAGACCTTTCAATAAATGTAGCATGTCTGGACATGGTAGGCAGCCAGATTCGGGCAACACAAAATATCGCAGATTTGGAGTGACAACTGATGAATGCCTGGCAGATTGTGTCGCAGGATGACATTAGGAACCCCTATCATTCCATGCCTTGAAGAAATAAAGCATGCATTGCCGCCAGGGCTGGTTCGACCAACTACTAATTTGAACATTTAATGGGTGATTGTGAACCATGAACAGGTACTATGACTTAAGTATTATGACTATGACAGGTACTATGACTTATGTATTGACTTAGGTATGACTTATGAACAGGTACTATGACTATTTTTTAATCATTTTATTATCTGTGTATGAGTTATACACATATTCAATTTCATCAATAACAACCACGTCCTTCACGGTGCTTCGATTTTTTTGCAAAAGAGTGTACAACACCCCTCCTCAATGATTAATCTTCAGCAAAGCAAGATAACTTACCTTAAGATACATAAAAACAATAAATGAATATACACTGCACGACATTGAAAATGCAACACAAAGAGGGAGTGGTCAGAAAGTGATGAAATTTAGAAAAAAGACAGAGACAGCAAGCAGCAATAAGCGATCTTTATTTCAAAATGATAGTCAGAATACAGAGCGAGAACGGCGTCGGCTCAGTAGGATGTACGACCACCGCAGACAGCGATGCACGAAGAAACACGTCTAGGCATAGAGTCAATAAGAGTGCGGATGGTGTTCTGAGGGATGGCTCTCCATTCCCTTTCAACCATTTGCCACAGTTCGTCTTCCGAACGAGGCAGGGGCAAAGTCTGCAAACGGCGTCCAATCACATCCCACACATGTTCGATTGGTGACAGGTCAAGAGAGTACGGTGGTCAGGGAAACATCTGTATACCTTGCAGAGCATGTTGGCAGATG